>CALNHX010002283.1:0-185310 GCA_940337035.1 Agriotes lineatus
ATTCACATAATAAGAAATTTAATAGAGAAAATAGAAGAAAAGGCAGAAGAATTATTCCTAACCTTCATAGACTTACGAGCCGCCTTTGACTCAATACAGAGGAAAAGAATCTGGTAGTGCCTAGAACAATTAGAGTTGAAAAATAAATTAATACGGGTTATAAAGAGTATCTACCTTAATAAATGGAGTCGTCAGGATAAATGAGAAAGTGTCAAATAAGTTAAGTATGGATACAAGAATAAGACAAGGAGATAGTCTGAGCCCACTGTTGTTTATAGTGGTAATGGATCGATTACTAAAGAATACTAGAATAAAAACAAGGCAGTACCAGACAGTAATAGGATATAACAGATTAGTACCAATAACAATTGATTGTGCCATGTATGCGGATGATATGGTACTAGTATAGCACACACATAGAAAAATGAAGCAGCTAACGAGAATATGGACGGAAGAATATAAAAACTGAAAATGGAGGTGAACATCAATAACTGTAAAACAATGATAATAAATAATAAAGCAGAAGAATAAATAAAAGAAATCGATATTATAGGGAAAACATTAGAAAAAGTAGCAGCATATGAATACCTTAAGAGTGTAATATCGAGAGATGGGAAGATAGACCTAGATATAGCAAATAGAACAAACAAGAGCGTACGGATTTAACACGTACTGAACAAAACAATATTTGGGAAGAGAGAAATAGACACAGAAACGAAACTAAGAGTCTACAATTTAAAAGTAGTGCCAACGCTGACATATGCAAGCGAGTCTTAAACAATGCAAGAAATGAAGTACCTTAGAAAAACTACAGGAAAAACAAAGAAGGACAGAGAAAGGAATGAACACATAAAACAAAGTGTGCAGCAAGAGGTAGTCACAAATAAAATTGAGAGGAAGCAGCTAAATTGGTACAGGCATATATTAAGAATGCACGAACACAGAAGAAGATAATGGAGACTGGTAGAATTGAGAAAAGAAGAGCAGGAAGATCCAGAAAAAACTGGCTACAAAGAATGGAGGAATTAGGCAGACGAAGAGAAAAGACTAGAGAAGAGATGACATCTTTGGCAAACGACCGGAAGGGATGGAGGAATTGGATCAGGAAATCAGAAGATAATAATCCGACACCCTAAGGGTATATGGACCCCCCCCTCTTTTCCCCTGAAGAAAAAGAGTTTGGTGTAAGTCTACATACTAGTTAACAAATCTGAAGTTTAGATGTTATAGTCCTATTTTAGATTAGAACTAGATGCTTTTATTCTAATGGCTCACTTTCGCAGTGGAACTCGAAATCAGCATGGCTCATAGTCATATTCCATTCAGTCATTCTTCGAACAACTTACTGGGGCGTTTCCAGGTGTGCAAATTAATTACGATGCTTTTGCTCACCATAATCGAACTATTATTCACTGTTTCGAAGGCAAAAACTGCATCTGCAAAAGTAACTCAACAATCACACCTACTGTTTTAACCGAACAAAAGGTAGGTGACATTAATAATCGAATACAACTAAGCCCGCACAAATCAGTTTTCATATTGGCTGCCGAAAGTGGTATGTAAACAATAAATTGCTCTTTTTTATATCGTAATTTACTCATATGAATCCGTATCACTCTGTGAAACTCACTGGAAGAGACAGGTGCACTTTACAGCTACTAATAATAATAATACTATTTATTTTTCGGGACACAACACTGACAGCTGCCGTGGAGATGAAAAAATTTTTTGGCTTCGCTTAATTGTTTCGCCATTTACCAATTTATTTCAGGCTTAACCTGTATATTTTTATTTGAATTATATATCCTTTGTATTTCGAATTCGTAAATTTTCCAAAGCAGCTTATTTTGTACCTGTATCGAGTTCCTTTCGTTTGCGCGATGCCCTTTCTGACGTGCGCTATCTCTTATCAAAGTCCGAGTCTTCCTTTGGGCACGAATTGTTCGTACCTGGGACTTGCTATTTTGGGGCCCGCCGTCTCCGGCGTGGTTAAACAACGTTCAAGTCAAATTACGTGCGCTCAACCAATTTATATTAGCTTTGTGTTCCTAAGGGCTGATTAAGATCAGGTACGATTGCGCTTTTCTGTCTTATTATCCCTATAGTAATTACATTTTTTCTTGGCTCTTAAATAATAGTTTTAACCCAAGAATTTGATCGGGAAGGCAATGTCGCCGCCCAGTTATAATTTTCCACACCGGCTAATGCCTTATTCACCTCTGCCGTTGGGAATGTTGTGCTGCTACGATTACGGATGCATCCAAGGTGTTTATAGCCACGTGGTGTAGCAACCCCTGACCAACATCTTTACCCTGAGTAGAGGTTAGTGCCAAAAGCTACTATAGACCGGCTATTCCACGATTACGTTGTGCTAAATTATTTTCTACACCTGAACTTTTATTCTAAAATTATCATTCTTAAAATCTGCATTTACGCTTACTATCATTATAAATCTGTAAAGCTCAATTTTATACATGCTCTTGTATGTTAATATTTAAACTTTTACGCAAATATTTAATTTTGATTAATGTATGTAGTTGCAATTTTTGATGTGTATTGACCCGTTGTTAGGGGAGCATTCACGCTTTTTGATTTCAATAACCTAAAAGGGTTTTATTAAATGAATGAGGTATGCATATCCCACGAATGTTTTTTGTTAAAGTTATTAAAATAACCCGGAAGGGGTTCTTAATTTTATGCGTGTCGCAACCTTCAGTTTACGTACACAATTTTGTTTTAACATTATTTGCATTTTAATTATTCAGATTATTTATTACTGACACTTCAAAACTTTTTATTGATTATTAATTAAACGTTAGTCACTTGCAGTTTATTTTCTTCTTATTATTCGAAATCTTTTGATTTCTGGCTCCCATTTCCTTTTCCTTTTTTGAAGACATTTCAGGGTACACAGCTGATGATTTGAACCTACGATCCAAGGCCGCCGAAATTTGAGTTAGTTAGGGCCATTGCGGTGAGTAAAGAGTTTTCAGAGCTGCCGTGGTGTATAAACTGTAGGGGGGTTGATCTGCGATTTTTACTACCATTGCTTAATTTTATTAATTAATCGCAGGTCGGCTTCTTTATTGTTTCAGAGAGGCAATGCTAATGTCAAGCAAACGGGCTCACACAGTGCTAGGATACTGTCCCATCAGCGAAAGAATTATGACCATCAAGATAAACACCAAACCAGTAACATTAAATATAGTTCAAATATATGCCCCCACTGCCGAAGCAGAAGAAGAAGATATCATCAACTTCTATACCAACTAGATAACGTTATAACTCAAATACCGAAGCGCCAAATAGTCATTATACAAGATTTTAATGCTAAAATTGGAGAAACAAAGGACAATGAAAATATTCAACAAAATGTTGGGAAATTTGGCATAGGCAAAAGAAATGAAAGTGGAGATAAACTACTACAATTTTGTATAGAAAATAACTTATGCATAACTAACACGCTACTCCAGCATCACATTAGAAGGCTATATACCTGGACATCCCCGGGAGGCAAATACAAAAACCAAATAGACTACTCACTTATAAACTTAAGGTGGAAATCCACCGTCCATAATACAAAAACGTACCCTGATGCAGAGTGTGGTTCTATTCACCAGCTCCTTGTCTCTAAAATCAATGTTTATTTCAAAACCATAAAGATGAAAAAACAGGCTAGGAAATTAAACAAGTACACCCTCCCTGTCTATGAAAATGAGATAGCTTCACAAATGGACAAAATAGAAATATATTATAGAACAAATAACCCCAATAAAATATGGGAATATATTTAAAATACCATGTTAAATACAAAAGATATAGTACTAAAAGAATGCAAAGGGGAAATACAAAGGAAACACTAGATGCAACGCACGACTTGAGAGACAGTGACAAAGAGGAAACATATTAAAAGGACAGGCTTAACAACTACAGAAGAAAGAATCAAATAGAAGAAATAGAAGAACATAACTCCAATAAGACTAGAGACCTATTTCGTAAAATTAAAGAAATCGACGAGCGAAACCGAATGGTGCAGCAAAATGTTACGTGAATCATCTCAATTTAAATGAAACCAATCCTAAAGTTGCTGAAGCTTTTGAATCGGGTAAGTTCACTGTACAAAAGGGTAATAAAAGTTTTTCGTCAATGGCAATTGATCAGTCACACGAACAGAACAATACAATTGTTAAAAGTGATGGCGGGGCAATACATTTAACGGAAAATCCTAACGCTCTGAGACGGTGGAGGTTTAGGGGGCCAGAACTTTTACGAGTTTTTAACGAGTTTGAGCTGGAAGAAAACAAATATACTAAACATACCCATCATGAAGCATCTGCCACTATTCAAAAGAGATTTAGAGTACATATCACGAATGCTGTCAAAAGTATTTGACGAACTTGGTAACCCTTTCAGCAGCGAATGTAGCGAACTAGTCTCACTCGTATCTATAACTTTAGCTAAAGAATTCATACACAAAACTCTGCGCAATGTTGAGAACAAGGGGAAACAAGATTATCAACGATTTATGAAAGACCAACTCATCAACAAGAAACAAACAGTTTCTGATGTAATTCGCAAAAATACATTTCTTTTGTTCGATTACAAACCACCAAAAGCGCCCAAAAATTATAGCAAGTTAAAAGTCATCAAGAATGATGTGCAACTATTTGGTAGGCTATACATTGCATGCCAGAATAGGAGTGGAGATTTGAATACATTTTTCAGTCATAAAATCCAACCACACCCACCGTCACTATCCGATAATGGACACATAAGACACTGTACAAAATCAAATCTGATTCCTTGTTTGATGGAGAAAGTAGAAACTGTAACCAAATCACATGTTTATAGTGCCGGAATATTTGATGGTCCAGTTATAGTGCAAATGTTAAAACCTTGTAATTCTAAGACATTTCAAGATTACTTCAACAATGTATTCCTTCCATATGTTTACCGACAACTTACAGTTATTGAAAAAATTGACATTATTTGGGATACTTACCAATCCAATAGCATTAAAGCACAGCACAAGCACGTGGGGCTGGTACCAGATAACACGTAACCCTTTCAATCCCTCTTCCCATTCAATGGCAGATGTTCCTCAGAGTGGATGAGAATAAAGAAGAGCTCTTCTCCTTTCTTAGTACAGAGTTATTAAAAACCAAAAGGGACAAAGAATTGGTTTTTACAGCAGGGAGACTGGCTCATTCTACTGCCGATAGTCGTAACTTAACCTGGATTTCTCCTTGTTCGCATGAAGAAGCTGACGTTAGAATTATACTCCACGTGTCTGCTGCAGTTCGGGAAGGTCATAAATCTATCATGATTAGAACTGTGGATACTGATGTTTTGGTACTAGCAGTAGCTGCGTTCTATCAATTGAATCTAAAATACTTATGGATTGCATTTGGAACAGGTAACAACTATTCTTACCTACCTGCACATTTTTTTTTTTTTTTTTTTTTATTTGGTAATTTGTATCAACAATCAGAACTATGTATATATATATAAGCAATATAATACATGTACATTCTATGAGCTGATCTGATGGCGAAGTGACGTGAAGGGGTCGGCCCACTGGCATTACCCTAGGAACTTCAATTAACTAGCAGGTCCCGTGGCCATTTCTTCTTTAGCCTTTTGAAAGCTGGTGTTTCTAGCAAGATTTCTATAGATGGGTTGGTGTGTGCTTCTAGGCGGTCATGATGCTTTACTGCTCGCTGGTGAATCTCTTCTTTCACTAATGGAATTTTCAGATCATTATGTATTGTTTGATTATTTACGTACCATGGTGCGTCTAACATTTGTCTGAGGATTTTAGACTGGAACGTTTGAATAATTTTTATATTGGACATACTGGAACAGCCCCACAGTTCTAGTCCATATGTCCAAATAGGTTTGATTACTATTTTGTATATTAGGATCTTGTTTTCCAGGGAGAGAGGGGATTTTCTTCCAATTAACCAGCTCATTTTTTTAGTCTTCAAGTCCATTTCTTTTCTCTTCTTTCTAATGTGGCTCTTCCACGTCAGTTTGGTATCTAGATGCAGTCCCAGATATCGAACTTCTGTAGCATGTGGTATTTCGATCTCATTGAGGAAGATAGGGGGACACTGTTGTCTTCTTAATGTGAAGGTCACATGCGTAGATTTGTTCTCATTTACCCTGATTCTCCACAGGTTAAGCCATTTTTGCAGCAGGTTTATATGATCCTGTAGTTGTTGTGTGGCGGTGACTGGATCTTCACTTGTGGCTAGTATTGCTGTGTCGTCCGCAAACGTTCCGATTACAGTACGTGGGGTAACGGGCAAGTCTGCTGTGTAAATTAAGTATAGAATTGGGCCCAGTACACTACCTTGCGGAACTCCAGAGTTAATAGGGTGTATCTCTGACAAATCTTCACCGTATTTGATCTGATAAAAACGAGATGTTAGGTAAGATTTTAGCAACTGGTAATATTGGTGAGGTAGTTTCTGCTTAATTTTAAATAGAAGACCCTGGTGCCATACCTTGTCAAATGCCTGTTTAATATCTAGAAAGGCTGCTGAGCAATATTTCTTTTCTTCAAAAGCTTTGTAAACGACGTTAACTAAACGATGGCATTGTTGGATAGTAGAGTGGCTGCGCCTAAAGCCAAATTGATGATCTGGTAGACATTCTTCTATTAAGTTATTTTCTGTCAATCTTTTGAGTAGCAGTTTTTCTAAGAGTTTAGAGATTACTGATAATAGACTTATAGGCCGATACGAGGTCACATCTGTTGCTGGTTTGCCAGGTTTCAGTATCATAATAATTTGTGCATACTTAAGTTGAGTTGGCCAATATGTTAGCCTGAGTATGGAATTAAACAGTATTTTTATAAATTGTAATCCGGATTCCGGCAGCTCTGATAGCACCTTACTGGTAATTAAATCATAGCCTGGAGCCTTATTCTTATGTATGTGATTTATTTCATTTTCAATTTCTTTTAATGTAAAATATGAAATTGGTCGAGATAGTTGGAAAGGTGCACTCAAAAATTCTTCAACATCATCATCTATTTCATTTGTATGTGGTTGGAAAACACGGGCAAGGTGTTGCGCAAACACTTCCGCTTTTTCGCTATCACATCTTGCCCAACTGTTGTCCGGGTTACGAATGGGAGAGATAGTGGGTGTTGGCCGTTTAAATCCCTTTGTAGCCTTCCAGATTGAATAGTCTTTATTTGACAGGTTACTTACATATCTAGTAAACGTTTCATTTCGTGCCTCTTTTATTTTTAATTTTAATTTATTTGCTAGTCTATTAAAGGTGGTTTTATCTTCTGGATGTCGACTGTATTGCCATCTGGCTCTTGCCCTTCTCTTTTCAGCTACCATAATCATTATTTCAACCGGAATATTTGGTGTTTGTCTTTCTACATCTTTGTATAACGGGGTCGCGTTCCATGAAGCTTCTTGCACTGTTGTGATAAAGTAATTTGTTGCTTGTTCTATATCACTTTCTGATTCTATACTAATGTTATCGTTATTTAGTTTTTGGTTGATGTATTCTCTAAACATGTCCCAGTCAGTGTATTTGTTATACAACATTGGTTTGCGTTTCTTTTTTATTATGGTAGTACTGACTATAGCGATTACTGCGGTGTGATCTGAAGCTAAATCAAAGTTCGATCTAACATCAGTGAAATTCTTTGAAAGACCATTTGTGATGTAGAAGTCCAGGAGGTCAGGAACTTTGTTTAGGTCTGAAGGCCAATACGTCGGTTCTCCCGCAGACATCGTGTGGTAACCTTTTTCGCTGACGATTTTATAGAATGCACGTCCCCTTGTGGTCGTTAGTCTTGAACCCCAGCTGACGTGTTTGGCATTAAAGTCGCCTCCTACTATAAATTTGTGTCCCAACGAATTGAAGTAGTGTTTAAGGCCATCGTCGGTAAGTCTGTGCTTCGGCGGACAATATACAGCCGATATTGTAGTTAAACTACCTAGCTTGTTGACCTGGATCGTCGTTGCCTGGAGGAAGTCCATTTCGTACTTCGGTAATTCGTGGTGTACAATAGTTTCGCGAATAATTATAGCTGTCCCACCATGCGCTTCGCCATCAGGGTGCTCTGTGTGATATACTACGTAATTAGGTATCTTTATATATGATTTTTCAGTAAAATGGGTTTCAGATATTAAAAGTATATCTATTTTGTAAATTTTTAAGAAAATTTCTATTTCATTTCTTTTTGACTGGAGGCCGTTGGCGTTCCATAAAGCTAATATTAGAGAATTAGCCATTATTGACCAGTTTATTGATGACGGTAGATAACATGTTAAGTATCATGTTATTTTGCTGAATCAGCTGATTGAACATGCCTTTAAATTCTGTTAGAAATTGAGTAAGAGTTATGTCTGAACTATTACACCTTTGTTCTGCGTTGTTTGTAGTCATCTGCGCGTAGGTTGTTTGGTTATTGTAATGTTTATATTCATTAATACGTTTCTTTGGTTGTTGTTGTTGTGTTATATGGTATTTGTTTTGTAACTCCCGGTATACCTGACACCCTTTGTAATTGGCCGGATGTGAACCGTCGCATAAGATGCATTTAGCGGGGGTATCCCTTGTTTTCTTGCATGTTTTGGTGTCATGCGCTCCTCCGCATTTAACACATGCAAATGGTCTATTGCAATAACTTTTTGTGTGATTATACTGTTGGCATCTTGTGCACTGCACCAAATCAGTATTTTTGCGAGGCGGTTCTACTTCAATAACCCTATTCTGGAGATATTTGAGATCGTAAATATTCTTATTGTTAGCGGCAGGTTCCAGATCTACAAAAAACATCGGAAGTCCTATTTCTTTGTTATTTCTTTTTCGGATATTTATTATGTTCCTGACTGCAAATCCTTCTCTTTCTATATCTTCTTTTATGTCATTTGTTGGGGTAGAAGAATGCAGATGTTTGATTACGACTCTGTATGGCCTGTCTTCTTTTAGTTGATACGTATGGTGAATAATATTTTTTGTTTGCATAAATTTAATTAAGCTTCTGTACGTATCAGTCGTTTTTGCGTTAATTTTAACTACATTTTCTGATAAGCTTTTGGTGATAAATTGATTTTCCTCTGCAACAGTAGCTAAAGTATTTAACATTTTTTCATAGTTAATCACACCGTGGACGAAAATTGGAGGTGGTTTAGGTGTCGTCTTTATTGGAGATTCCGCTGTTGTATCAGTATTATTATTGCTTTCCTGGCCATTGTTATTGTCATTCAGGTTACTAAGTGGTGAGTATTTGTTTGATTGTATATCTGCAGACTCATGTACTTGAGTATTATGGGTTTGTTTGCGTTTTCTTTTATAGGGGCCAACTAATTGCCATGAATATTCATTCCTTCCGCCTTGACTTAAATCTTCTTCCTCATCGCTGTAGCTATTTATTGGGGTGTCATGTGATACGTTGGAGTGTCCGATAGTAGATTGATTTATAAATTGGGTTTGTGGTGGAAATGGAGATAAATGATACTGCATACCTGCATTTGCGGCATTTTGTGAGAAAAACGGCTGTTGTTGCCCTTGACTTAGAAAGATTGGCGGATTGAAGTTTGGCTGTGGTAGATAGCTTATCGGCTGTGGAGCTGCGTAGTCGATTGCACCGCTTCCACTGTTCATTGCAAACACTGTTTGGCCTTGCGGCCACACTTATTATTATGCGTTCGTTCACTGTAGTTTAAATACGGGCAAACACAACTTTACTCGTTAAAAGTCGAACAACGACTACTACCTGCACATGAAATTGTTAAAGGAATTAGTCCCAGGAAATCACTTTCGTTGCCATTGTTTCACGCTCTAACAGGATGTGACACTACCTCGTCATTTCTTGGCAAAAGCAAACCCCACAACTTTGGGAATTTGGAATAGTCTCGACAACCTAACCGAAGCTTTACTATAAATAAATACGAAACGTGAAGTGGAAGCCGATGCATTGCGATTATTGAAATTTTCGTGATACTATTGTATGACAAAATAAGCACTACATGTGATATAGTTGAGGCAAGGAAACATCTTTTCACTAAAAAGCAAAGACCGCTTCAATCACTACCGCCGACAAAAGAAGCTCTTGTTCGGCACGTAAAGTGTGCAGTTTTCCAGGAAACTTTTATATGGGGACAATGTTTGATTTCAAACCCAAATCATCCAGATCATGAATCTTGGAGGTGGCAACTGGAAGATGGAGTTTACCAACCTCTTTGGACTACATCTCCAGAAGCTACTTCAGCGTGTCAGGAGCTGGTTTCTTGTAAATGTCGAGTTATATGTACAGGTCGTGACAACTAGCTGAAGCTCTGAGAATTGGTTGCGCAGTAGTCTCAAGCCGAGTTGGCGGGGAGAATTCAGTTCTGACAATATTGTGTTCGAGTGAACATCGGTACACTCTTGCAAAAAGTCGGCGCTTTTGATATTTATCGTTTGTTGCTTTGTTCTTGTTATTTTAGTTATTACGTCTGTTGATTTGTTTTTCTTATTGTCTCCGTTGCTTTGTTCTCGTTGTTAGTGTTACTGTCTCTGTTATTTTGCTCTTGCCATATTTGTTATTGTTTCTGTTACTTTGTTCTCCTTATTGTTGTTATTGTGTCTGTTTTTTTTTTGTTAATTATTTATTTGTGTGACTGTTACGTTAAGTTATAATTGCGTAATGGCGTTGATAACCACATGAAAAATTTTAACCAGAATTTATTTTAGCTCCAATTTTATTATTTTATGCAATGTACACAACTTCATAAATTTAAAGCTGTCAGTGCAGCAAATTAAATCACCCTATTCAAAGCAGCTTATCTTATCTTGCCAGAAATCTACTTCGAAAACCATAATGACCGCTGTGTTACTATTCTCAGAGGATTTACCGATTGAATGTTATCAGCTAAAGAATTTTCTGATTTTACTTTCATTTTGTATTTGCGAGATTCCGCTTTAGCAAGTATACTGCACACCTGCAATGTTTTGTTTATTCCAAGAACAACGCCAACGGGTACAACAGAAAGGCGGTGTTTTTCAATAATTGCTTTTCTACTTGAGTGTACCGCTAGTACGTGCTTCCCTTTCTAACCAACTCCGACTCTTTCCTGGTTCTGCGCAAGTGAGAGCTTCAGCTGGTTGTCACGACCTGTAGTAGAAAATGTTCATGCGCTCGTGCAGAGTTAAAATGTACGGTACTGTGTTTATGTAATGGAGACTGCTGTGAAACCGACAGTAACCGAAAATTTTAACTTTTAGGCATTCCTTTCTTTGCTCTTGTATACAAAAACACAAAAGTAGAAATATTTAGTTAAAATAAAGGTTACAAAGAAAAATGTATGTAGGTATTGTTTATTAAAAATAAAATTATATTACAGCTATAAATATATTATTTCCCCGCCACTGAGAAAACTAATGGAGTCACAAAAAACTTATTACACGATTTTTGTAGAAAATTTAGTTTACTTTAATTTGTGTAATAACAAAAATATTAATACAATTCACCGTTTTCGAATAATGTCGATTTCTGACGTTTGTCTCAAAAAACTGTCCCTGCTCACCCAATTTCAGGTTAGTATCACAATCTGAACGATTCTTAAGAAAATTCGAATTACGCAACTCCACTAGTATAAGTGTACACAGTGAACAAAAACGGAAAGTTATGAAATGGCAAAAAGGTATAAGTTAACATATGCTGTTCTGGCGTTGTAGATAAGTTTACGAAAAGCTTTGACTCGGGGTATTAGTACACATGTATCTATTTGCCATTGACTAAATTTGTTTTTTATCAATTTTTAGTGAATTTTCAGGGAATAAGTCTACATATCCCATTTAGAAAACTTACTGTAACAATGCGGTTATGGTATGTAGACTTATAACCTCGTGTATGTAGATGCCCGATATTGCTCTGGACACTGGGCATGAATAAAATCAAAAATGAGATAAGTCGACTTATACCTTTATGCCTTTTTGCCACAGATTTATTCTAGTAGCTGTAAATACACAAAACCAGCTTTAGCCTTAGCGTACCTTGGTCGTGTGGATAGTAGTTATTCTTCTTTCGGGTTTAAGAGTAAGGATGTTAGTACATCTACTAGGCTCAATCAATATCATACATTAATAATTGTAAGTATGCAGATGTCGTAGAAAGAATCTTATCTTAAAAGACTAAACTAAAAGCGTTATTCTCTAAGCGCTAGAGTGATTTGAAAGCTAGTGTTGAAGGAAATCGTGCGTTAGGAATCTCTCTGTGGCGATATATTACGCTTGAAGTTCAGTGCAAGAACTTAACATATTTTAAATTGGCAGTTCCGTTAATTCTGCTGCAACAGTTATCCGTTATAATTATTGCGGTTGCATTTCTGCTCCCAGAACGTAGTCATAAATCAAAAGCAAATTCTTCTGTGGCAAGTTTTAACTAAGATGTCCAAGCTGGGTATTGTGGGTTGATTCCGACTTGCTTTTGTTTGTAACCACGTGCTGCAAGATGGCGTTGACAAAGGTCTGTTTTTACTTAAGTTCTACTATGTTCAATGGGCAGCAAGAAATGGGGCTTTGGGAGCAATCTAACCCTTCATGAGTATGATTAATGATCTGAGACAAGATAATCGTACGTATCTTTTCGGTAACTAGTTCTGCTCACTTGTACTTACAAGTTCTGCGGTTAGGTTTTGCTTCACTAAATTCAAACCAACCAGCGGCTCTGCATTTCATCTAAATTGTCACATTGAAATTCACGCAGTAAGGTTCTTACTGCAGACGCAAGTTGACGTCTGAAAAAGTAATATTAACGGATGCACGTTATGAACATTTTCATAGGCTAGTTAGTTGAAATCGGCAGTAATACTGTTTCCTATTCCTTTTATAGATGACAAATGTACTGGCATTTTGAAGTTGTGCTACATAATATTCCAATAATTTTGACTTTGTTTCAATAACAAATAGAAGATTGTATTTTTAACTGAACGCAGTACGGTTATCTCTTACGTATTTTAAATGCTTCTAGTGTAGCACTGATTCTTTTTAAACAGTGAAAACAGTGTGATAATGTTTAAACAGTTTAGAATTAAATATTAAAGCCACATAGGTATAAAGTAGTGCGATTTGAAATACAAATGGGAGTATTTAGTGTGCTGATTATAGAGTTGAAGGAACAAATATAATTTGTGCAAAATAAACTCTGCAAAAGAGAATAATATGCTAAAATGAAGAGTGATGTTCTCAATCTCTGTATTATACCCGTTTCTTCAAAAAGGGTGAGCTTTTCTCACTGTAACGTATTGCGCTAATAAAAGGAAAATATTCCAAAACAAATACTAAAGTATAAAAATAATAAAATATGTATCTATTGTGGTAGGTATAGATCTCATACATTAACTTAACGGTTATCAAGCAATATGTCGTGAAGATACTCATGATACTTGACAACTATATCATTATCATTTTTATGTAATAAGAAACGGATGTATATTAATCATTATAGTAATTTAAGATACCTTGAACCTATCGGTGGTGGTTTACAATTACCAGTTACTCAATGACAAAATTGCAGGCTGCACTTCTGAAGACCTTGGGCACACCATACCATTCATGTATTATAAAGTCTTCCATGCCTGCTTTTGATGAATGTGAATACGCGCTACAATTCGTTTTTATTTATTTGTACCTGGGCTACTTTACGCCATATCAAGAATGTCTTTCTATAACTTTCTATATATCCGTGCACTGAAAAATGTTACAGTTTCATAAACAGTCCCGAAGACTGGTTGAAAGACACTTTCACCAGGCACTTCTCTGTTGGAATAGGAATTGATATTCAGCAACTGAACTATTGCCGCTCTCATTGTAGTGCCAATGAATTAAAATCGGATCGGCATCTTCATGTGTAAATGTCATAAGCATTGGCAAAATAATTATGTAATCCCTAATTAAGCCACAGTTACCTACAATGCATATTATGCTATAGTGCCTACAGTAGAATTTTTTTGTTAATAACAGTAAATATATCCGTCACGGTTGAGAATCGAACCTATATCTTTGAAACCTGTCCCCTGAACTGATTCTCCAAATATTGCGTATTTCTCCTTAACTACCCTGTCTGTTAAAAGTATGCTGTACTTGAATAGAATTTAAATGTACTGGTAATATTGGAAAGCAAGGAACAGACTATAGTTAATCCAGGACAATATTACCCTGTGTTACTTCTGCTTGCTCACTGTCTAGCATCAGTGATGATTAATGTGAATTTTGAGCAATCGCTTCAACAAAATAGTGTCAGACAGTATTAACAAAAAACACTTTTCCAATGGCCTGTCCACATGTGTTGTAGAGTCGTGTTCATTGAAGTGTTTTACAGCATTTGTGGTTTGTGAATATGAATTCCGTACACAAAATACAAAAAGGTGGTGCATATACAACTATGTATTTTGAAAGTATACATCCAAGTCAACCTAGTTAATGATACAGTGTGAGCCTTTGTTGAGTAAAAACACAACCACCAATAAACTTATACGAGGGCCAAGCTATAATTATTGAGAATAAGACAATCTACTAGGCCGTAAAAAACAAAACATGCAGTATTATTTAGAGTAACTCTTTATCTGCCATTTAAGCTTTAGTTGTTGAAGTTACGTTAGTTAGAACCCGAGTTGTACATTTTTTAAAATGGCATTAAAAGTCAAAAAATGGAATTAACCAAAGATCATTGTCGACTCATGATCTATTATGACTTTAAAAGATGTTTAAGCGCTTATGAGTGTAAAGAGAATTTAGACTCAGCTTTTAGTGAATGCGCATCTTCTTTTGTTACAATTTGCTATGGTATAAAAAAGGAATTTTGTTCAGCATCAAAAAGAAGCATGCTCCAAAAACCGTTATCGAAAAAAACATTGCTGCTGTTAAGAAAATAATTGAAGAGGGCGATGAAGCCTCTTATGTGGTAATAGAGCATCAACTCAAGATTGGATCCGCAGCTGTTAACCCAAGCATACACTATCACCAACATTGGCTTTCTGATTCCTAAAAAACTGAGCGCTTCAGAATTGGCCATAAAACTGTATATCTTCTAAGTAATGGCAAAAAAACATTTTTATCCAATATTCTCATGAGTGACGAAACCTATATTCCCATTTTTGACATACCTACCCGCCAAGAGTGTCGTATATGAATTCAAGAAGATGAAAAACTTCCAGCAATGACCAAGAAGCAGCAGGATATGAAAAAAGTTATGTATGCGGTATTCTTTAAAAGTAGGGGTTGTAATATATCTCTAGGAACACTTGCGGTACCAAATTGTAATACAACTCCTTTTCGCGGTGTTATTTCAATTAATATCAAGTCGCAAGTCGTGAAACAAAATGTAATAACTCTCTCTTTTGAGCCCTATTCCATATTTAATTAAATATACCCTTTTACTAATTATTTAAAGATTAATACTATCAGGTACAGTGCACTTACCTTACTTCTTAATACAATAAATAGGAATTGACGTAACTCCTAAATCAGTTTGACATTTAAAATTGTGTCATGTAATTATGATTTTTTAAAGCGTCCACTTGTCAGTTTTGCAATCAATAGGACTCATAATTCCCAGCTAAATGGGTTAGTCTTCAACTAACAACTTTCTCTAATAGTTAAATACTCAATTACTTTTAAAATATAATAACTATTTGACTTTATCAACCAAATACAAGTTTCAAGCACTTCACAAAGTTAAATTCATACTTTCAGTTTGTTAGTAGCAGATTGAAGTTTGATCTGACATTACAAAATAAAATACATATTGTCAAAAAATATTTCATCAAATATATCCAAACTTGATTTAAATGAAAATTCTAAAAATAACCTAATTGCAAGATGTATACATTTCAAAATATAATTGTCGAAAAACGTCGAGTACTCGAATCACTATCGAATTTAAAAAACTAATTCTTCTAAATTAATTTCTAAATATAATTACAATATCTCAACGATTTTCCGCACCAAACTTGCTTTATAATTTCTTAATATTTGGTAAGAAATGATCACTAACCTTCTGAATGATTATCTTGTACCTGAATGCTCTACCTCAGCTCCTAACTGGATACATTCTAGTCAGCAAACACCTCCTTTGGTTGTCCCTGACCAAATCAAAACTCGTTGTAGCTCTTTGAAAACTCTATTACTTGGATATACAGTTCAACAGCATACCACAACACTCACTTTCACTGGTTTTACTGGCTTTGTAGTAATATCCAAAGTTAAATCGAATCAAATAACCTTGAATTATATATTTGAATAATATTTGTGACTTGAAGTCAAATTTGATCGTAGAGAATGCTGTATTACTACTACGTATCAAATCATCAATTATTATTTTTCACAATGAATGAGAATTTAACCCATAACTCGGCTATTTCTCGTAGATTATGAATTCAAGTTATTTTGTTACTACCAAATACAAACAACCCTCTGGTTGCCCTTACAACCCCACCAGTTAAAACATACAACTGTTATATCACATGATACGCATTAGAGATCTGGATATAATTATTTAAATTAAATGTATCATATATACGGTATGCTGCATTACAGGGTCTAGTCAATGCAAGTAAGATAGATGGACAAAAACAGTTATAGCTACATGATACATGTTTGATGTTGATGTTTGCCTGAAATGTTCAATTGAGTTCCAGAGAAGGAAATTATGCTACATTATGAAAATGCATCGTCCCATTAGGCTGCTTTAACACTGCAGGTTTTAACTGGAAAAAGTATAAAAGAAATAGAACGCCCGCCGTGCTACCCTGGTTTAGCAATGTGCTACTTTTGGCTATTTGATGGGCTTAAAAGACATTTGCTGAATGGAAGGTTTTTGTCTGAGGCAGCTTGTAGGCAATTAAAGGAAATAATAATTAATCATTACTTTGAGTATATTTAAAATAAAATCCTAAGAAATGTTAACAATTTCCTTTATTCTCAATAATTGCAGCTTGGCCCTCGTAATTGCCTCTATATAACAGATTTTTGTACACGACTCTACATTCTATTTTTCCTAGGATGTCTTTGCATTCTACAATAAATTTTATTTTTCAAATAAGCATTTGTCAAAAGAAAACTGACATTTGCAAAGCAAAATTAACATTTGTCAGTTTTTGCAAATCAGGTGATTGTCACTTGACAGTGACAATGTCACTAGAGTGTAGAATCTGTTAACGGTAGAGTGCAGAAAGTGTTGACATATGAGTATAGAAAATGGACCCTTTCTGCACGCAAATGCAGAAAATGTGTACTTTCTGCACCAAAGTAGGAAAAAATATTTTCCTATGCACAGAACTGAAGTTAATCATGAAAATGCACTAAAACACCATCGGTACAATTTAAATAATCTGTAAAAGGACAAAACATTTTTACTCTATGCAAGTAACACTTAAACGTTTGGTTGATATACTTTTGTCCTACATATATGCGTCTGACAAGGAAGGTACCAGATGGTGCCTGGTATCTCCTAGCACAATTTGAGCACCCCCTGACTGTCTTCCACCATTAACCTTATTTAAAAGAAATTCTTTTGTGTCATATTTGAATTCTACACGTTCTACACATATAATTTAATCAAAATATTTGTTTATTTTTCGTTGGTTTTGAATATCTTTAATGACTCTATATTGTGTTCCAAAAAAAAACTCATTTATGGTGGGTCTTGGAAAGATGGATAAAAAAATCTAGTCATGTCTTAACTTAATTAAGTCTGTAGGTGAATGTCAGATTGCATTTTGTTTATGAAAACATCTGTCACTGTAACAGGTAAAAGTTTACACTTCATTAAGTTTACTTGTATCAAGCAAAAAGGAACATAAGGTGGAATGTACACAACAACGAGTGTCATAACGGTCAATAAAACTTGTTTTTGTTAAGTGTTTTGCATATTTTTAGGAAAATTGTTCAATGTCAAGATATACTTTAGTTCTATCTGACTTACGGTAGTTTATTTGCTATAATGGGTGTAAATCAAGTTACGGAAAACTTCAATTTGATCATGACATGCTGCGAATGAGCTTTTTTTTAACAAGCGATATGATGCCACTATTTTCAAAAGCCACCCTCTGCTTTGAAGTTAATTGTTGGAAAAAACCAAAACATAGGTTATTGTTTTGTTATTTTTTTTGTCCTTTAACAGATTAGTATTTACAAATTCTAATGGTAATAATTGAAAACCTAAACGTTTAATAATTTAAACATCCTTTTTAAATCAAATAGCCAGTTTTGCAAGCAAATTTCGGATCATTTTCATAAAAACTCAGTCTGAGTTCTTTTCTGTAGCTTATTATTAAAAATTCTATACGTTATAATTAAATTTATGAATCTACACAAAAGTGTAATAATTATCGCGTGTTAAAAATTTTATATTGCAAGTGACTCATAATTTTTCTTCTATTGGCTGCAAGCTATATAAGCCGTTTTGAAGGTAAATCTGTCAATCCAATATAGCTGTATAGCGAATATTTGAACTCATTTAGATTTTTGAGGATATATCTGTTTCCGGATCTTCTGATTTAGAAAGAGTGGTTTTCGAAGCCACATCTGTCGCTCAGTCTGTGAGTCTGTCAGCGTCCACTCTACAGCCCAGACGGTTTAATATTTGTGATTCAGAGCAGGCTTTGAATGTGAATATTTTTACCAGTGTATCAATTATTTAGTTATAAAAAGTTACTAACCTCAAAATTACATTCTGTTACTTCTGGTGGAATCAGTTATATTATTTTCAATAACATCAATTGATTTGATGAAGAAAGAATAATGAACTGTCACATTTTGCTGTGACTTTGGTATTTTTTTTTATTGCCAATTGTACGTTCCGTTGTTAAAAAAATGCACATGCAAAGACTGCTCATAATTAAAAATGAAGTGTGTCCAAAAAGAAATTACGTGTCAACAGCAAGCTTTAGAATTCATTAACTGTTGCAGTTGCTGTAAGTTTGAGAATGCAGTTAAGCTACAATTATAATTTTTTCTACAATAGAACACAAAACAATAAAATTGCATCATATTTTCCATGGCCAACACTTACGGAATTTCTTTTTGAACACATGGTATAAATTCCGATATAGCCATAATTTTTGGCTAAAATCGCCCTACCGGAGGTGGTATCCCATGACTACCCCTGATATTAGTTTCTGACTACAGATCTGTCCACATATGTTCATAAAGCATACAAATATATTTTTTCTACGACCACTACTAAAAGTAGTCCTTTTAACACTAGCTTGATTCATTAAAAATGACCCTTTATAAATTAGCGTGTTTAAAGTGAAATCAACAGTTTACTTTTAGCCCATGTGCAAAAGTAAACAGCTGGTGTGGAATTTTGAATTTTGAACTGGAAGTGAGGTTATAAAGTTATACTAGTTACTTCTTTCGTTAGAGGTAAAGTGTTTTTTTTTAAATAATTAAAATGTGTACATTTATAACTACCTTTGATAACTAACTGTGACAGCTGCAGAAATAGTCAACTGCGTGCAAGGGCATGTCTTTACTATGACATAAATTAGAACTGTCATGAATGCAAAACTTTGTTCAATCGACATTTATGGATTAATAACAGTAAATTTAAGGCCGTAGAAAAAATATTGTGTGGAAACTCGTGCTAAAAGTGTTTATGCACGAGCCATGTTATGAAACTCAGCCTTCGGCTTATTTTAATTTTGAGGTTGCAGAAGTCGTATGTACTATCAATTTTGTTAATCCGAACTGGGAATTAGTTACTATTGCAATCCTACTGTATTAAATTGTTACTATATTGCTATGATCTTCGCTGCTACAAAAAAGCCATGTGTGGGTAAATAATTTATAATTTTTAAACTTAAATGATAACCGTGCAATCTTTATATGGGACGGCAACAGAAAGTTTATAGAAATTGATATGCACTTAGAATGCTAAAATCACACAGCATTCATACGCCGGTGTAGGTCTATAGAGGCTGGTCAAGCGCAAGAACTTTGGAGCAATAACATAAATTTGTTCCCCGATGAGTCAAAATAAGGTAGGTTTCAAGGAGTTAAACGTTTACAAACAATTTCCGCTTACTAGCGTGGCAATAATAAATAATTATAATCCATCTACTCCTTCCCTGGATCTCTCTGGAACTGCAGGCAAATGTTGCCTTCTATCTTTTTCGCCGCCGTACAAATGTAGTTGATGCTATGGTAACTGTGATCTTGGGTCTTGCCCCTGCTACATTATCGATATGAACAGCTGCATCAATTTTTAATTAAAACAGTATCACTGTTTACCATACATTTGCTTCAGGTAAGAGCGTATTAGGATGCTGAAGTAGATTGACTTTTGTTTTCGCCTTTATAGTTAACCGTGGCTTACGACAGGGCGACCCACTCTCAACTAGCCTGTTCAACCTAGTCCTAGAGAAAATGCTGCGGGATGGCTAGAGTCACACTAAAAACACAACACTTACCGCAAGAACAAGAAGATAACTGAAATAAGTACTACAAAGACTCACTAAAACGGCAATAAAATATGGCCTACAACTTAATAAAGACCAAACCAATTGCAATGCTAATGAACGAAGGGAGTATGAAAGCATTAAAATCAGGAACTCAGAAGGAAAGGAATGTGTGTTCGCGGATGTGAATGACATTCCGAAACAGAGTGTTATGTTATTTCGACCTCGTTTGTTCTACCTAAATTTTACTATATACAACCCTGTGCCTGGAGCTTATAATCAAATTTATCTGGGCAAACTTAAAATGCTCGCGTTGTATGGAATTTCCCCACAAGCACTTTCTTGCAATACACGAATTGCTTATTTGTTTCGACATCCGGGCGTCAGCGCCTAAAAATTCGTGGAACATACTCGTGTTACCTTGTGAAATATTAGGGAGGAAAATAAATTTTGAGCAAGCTCTTTGTCTTAAGAAATAACGAGCTAGGCCTTAATGCCCAATGTTTTTTTTTCAATAACTTAGCGCCTAAAATTCTTAAGAATTGTCCTTGCAACTTGATATTTAAGCCCCTGGAATTCCTGTACGTGGCATTGCAAGTGTGTGGGAACGTTTTTCTTTGTAATTTGTTAACCGGGACTTCCACCGGGTTCTTTGAGTAACGTTTCACTTCATGGCGCCATAGCTAGACGGAAAATTCAGTCGGTTTGCTGCTAAAAATGATGCATTTTTCTGATGCGGGGGGTAATCATTGAACTGCATATTTCGGAATTAATTCCCGTTGAGCTGTGAACTAAGTGAGTCGTGTAGGAATCTTCCTCCACCGCTCACGTTTCCCGCGGACGGCGGCGGCTTTAGTCAAGAATTTCGTTTTCGTGTTAACAAGTGTGATGTAATTAATTCTGCCGTCTCGGCGATTTGGTGAACTGTTTGAGCGGAAGTTCGCTGGACGTTTTGGTGCGTTGTGACCGACGTAATAAATTTCGGGGCGAGGTCGTTTTATTCCGTTTCAAGTTCTGCTCACCTGCCTGTGGGAGAACCACTTTGCCTTAGTGCATATTAAAAACAAAAAGACACCTCTTTATTAACCCTCGTAAGTTATTCTCGTACCTAATGAGAAGAATTGCCGCTGCAAATCCTGTTGTGTCGTGTCCTGAATCGCTGCCTTCTTTGAACATCCTTGGGGAGGAACTTCTTCAGCTACCATTTCGGCCAAATATTCGACTCCATTCTCTTCTACGCTGTGGCTGCTGCTGTCACCGTTTCGAGCTTCGTCGCCGAGCAATCACCAGGCCGGCCCCGTCATCTCCATATAACCATGATTTGGCTATTCAAGGTAATGTAAAACTTTAATTAGATTGCGCAATTAAGTGCTTCGCGGAAGTGCCGTATCTGTTTTTGTGTGAGCCGATTCCCTTTGCTAAAGGGCCGTATAAATATAAAATTTGGTAGTAAAAAGTAACTGTGGGAAAAGTTTTCCGTGTTTTTCCTTTCGTTTTGCATGTTAATTATTTGTGGTATTGTTTAGCAATTGATGACTTTTGCTGGGATCTCTTATAATTTTCAGCTAGGGTGTACCGCTTGTATATTTAACTTGAAACTCGTTCTGTGTTTGATTCATTAAATACTAATTTTGTTAAAGCCAGCCCATTTATTTAGTAGCATTTTAGAAACCTTTGGGGTCTTCCACCCGTAATTGGCCAAGGCTACTTGTACTGAAGTGTAAAGCCTAAACATGTTTTTTTTAATTATTGATCAAGCCGTAAAAATTTCGGCTTGAATTAAGCATATCTTTCAGTAGAGCGGCCTCGCAAGTGAGTTATTTTTAAGGCCGCTCTGTGTGCTTTGGCAGTCCTGGTGGAGCTTGGTGAGCGACGGTGATGGGGCGGTTCGCAGCGAACCCAGTGCGTTTCTGGCATAACGACCGTGAATTTTCTTGCTTTGGTCACGGAAGCAATTCCTTTAAAAGCAAGTGGCGCTTTGGGTAATACGATTTTTAGTAGAGTTATAGGGTAAATGCCGTCGGTTTTTAACTGAGCTTTCGAACTACCCCTTCACGACTGAGCTAAGCAGAGGGTAACAGGAACGCCTCTACCTGTTCCAACACCTTTTAAGATCTGTGTTATCGTAAAAACCGACGAACTCTTTACTCTTTTTCCCTTATTTAATAGCTAGTGCAGTCAATGTCGATCAAAGTAAATTATCATGTAACAATAGGTGAAGACAGTGCCGAAATAAGTGTGCAATTGATAAAAGAGGACAGGAGGACGGTATCGTTTGTGTAATTATATAAATCGGGCGGGTCAAGTTAAGAATATAGAGAACTGTTATCCGGCCAGTGGTGACATATGCGTGTGAACTGAGGCTATTAAACAAGTGCGGCCAAAATAGACTTGATATCTGGGAAAGGAACATTTTAAGAAGAGTTTTTAGGGGTAGGATGTGGGGGAGACGCAATGGCAGTAGAGATCAAATACAGAAACAATACAACTACACCTATATCCGAGTATTACCTAACTAGCAAAATTTCACAGAATACGGTGGCTATGACATGTGGAAAGGATGGGTGATGATAGAGACACGAAGATCCTGTTGAAGAGGGGCACGGGAGAAAAAAAAGAGGGGAAAGCCCAAGAGCAGATGGCTGGATGCGGTGAAGACGTAAAAGAATTAAACATCAGGAAGTGGGAGATAGCAGCTAGAAGTAAGGGGCAATGGAAATATACAGTGTGTCCCAGATCGAGTGGGATTGCATGGGTAACTTTCTTATTATTGAAGATGGAGATTTGGTTAAATGGGCAATGTTTTGCAGTCTCATATGCCGATTTAAAATCTGTTTGAAAAAGTTCAAAATGTTGAATCAGTCAGAAGTTATTAAAAAAAACTAAAAACTGTAATTTTCTTGTATGTCAAATATCTTCGTAAGTATAAGAGATACGAAAAAAAGTTTTCTATGAAAGTCACTGTTTTCGATGAGACCAATTTAGAATTGGTGCCGAACATAAATTCAAGATGGCTATTTTTGTAGTACTCGTATGAACTTAAATGGGTGCCATATTGGATTTTTAGGTTACTGAATAGATTTTTTATTCTCTTTTCAACGATGTAAGATAACGTATGATCGAATGAAAAATTCCAGTAAAATTAATTGTTTTTCATTTTAATCGACTAGGCTTACATGGATCTAAACAGAAACAAACAAACAAAATATTTAAAAAACAAAACGTAATCCTGATAATCACATGAAATAATCAAAATCCTGGCTATTGTTACCTAAACATAGTTGACGCCATTTGACGACAATGCGGGTTACTTTAAGCAAACTTTCTTATTGTTTTTCATCATAGCTACTTACCTGCTTGATTATACATTTAAAAATCTGGTGTGATACATGCACACAACTTCCTTTTACAGTGATCTTATAATTAGCCAAAAATATTATTTTAAATTTTTAAGCATTTGTCAAAAATTTTCAAAAATTACAAATCCTGCAAAAAACGGTACAAAATAGAGCGTTAGGTTAAGAGATAAATTTTCTCTAGAATTGTAAGCTAAATTTAAAACTGTAATAATATACCGGGTGTTTTTTTAAAATAGGAGTTAATAAGAAAAATAGAAAAGAAAACAAAAGAAACCCATTTTAGAAGTATTCAACTGGAAAATCACCTATTTCACATCAATACACAATCAAAACGTAATAAAAATGTGAAGTTTGAAATAAATCGTTAGAGCTGTTTTTGAAAAATTCGAAAAAACAACTGAAAAATCACAAGGGTAAACACCTACTTCCGGTTATGCGATTTTTTCAAAAGCTTGCTGTCGCATCTGCATAGTACACAAAACTTATATATGAAGTTTGACGCCATACCTCTTTTCGTTTTTGAAGTATTCTGTTTACAGACACACAGACACATAGACACACACACAGACAGACCAATGAAAAAAAATATGTTTTTTGGGTTCAGGAGACTCTAAAACGTGAAGATTGTTGAAAACTCAATTTCGAATTTTTGGGGTGAATCCAATACTTCCTTTATTGTAAAAGGAAGTAAAAAGTAATATCACGATGGTTTTTGTGGTTCAAGTACTTAGTCCTGAATTAACATGTTACTAAGTATTATAGGAATTATATGCAAAGGTTTTCTAAAATAAATTTCACCTAATTTTGTTTGGATCCATGCACACCTACTTGATTAAAATGTAAAAACAATTAATTTTATTGGTATTTTTTATTTAATCATACGTTATCTTAAATCGTTGAAACAAGAATAAAAATTTCTATTCAGTAACCTAAAAATCAAATATGGCGGCCATTTAACTTAAGAAAGTTGATAAGAGTACCTCAAAAGCAGCCTTATTGAATTTTTGTTCGACAGCAGTTTTAAATTGATCTCATCGAAAACAGTGACTTTCATATGAAACTTTTTTTCGTATCTCTTATACTTACCATGATATTTGACATACAAGAAAATGACAGTTTTTAGTTTTTGTTATTAACTTCTGACTGGTTCAACATTTTGAACTTTTCCAAACAGATTTGAAATCAGCATATGAAACTATAAAACACTAGCTGGCCCGGCAAACGTTGTTCTGCCCAAAAATAATTTGTCTCTGAAACCCCGTTTAACCACTATAGAGTTTTAATTTTATATCATGTCCATCCTCTTGGACTTAAAAATGTATGCCATTTTCTAGCTGTAACCCGCGACTTCGTACGCGAGAGGTTCGTTATTTGTGTATTAAATGATGACTAATTATTTTCTGTCCTCCCTACCCATCTTATCCCATCCCATCCCCGTCCCCGTCCCCGTCTCGTCCCGTACCGTCCCTTCTCATCTCCTCCCCTACCATCCCATCCCATCCCTTTCCATTCCGTCCCGTCCCATCTCTTCCCGTCCCGTCCCGTTAAATTCAGTCCCGTCCCGTCCCTTTCCGTCTCGTCCCGTCCCTTCCAGGCAAACGTTGTTCTGTCCAAAAATAATTTGTCTCTGAAACCCCGTTTAACCACTATAAAGTTTAATGTTTATGTCATCTCCATCGTCTTGGACTTAAAAAATAAATGCCGTTTTCTCAATCAACGTCCCAAAAAACCTCAATAACGACACCCATATCGATTTTTAGGCTTATTTATCCCATTTCACCCTCTAAGGGGTAGCGAACCCGACAGACGTTGTCCTGTCCGAACTTTGATTTGCCTGCTATTAGCGGTTCAGCACACGTTTTTCCGATATTCGAATTTTCGATTTCTTTCATTTTAAAAACATGCTAATAGCTACAACTATTTTCATTATCCGTAGCGCGCTGGTCATCATGGCGGTTCGTCCGTAAAGTAGATACCCGCGCAGCTGACTGTCTTCGACGACCTATGTTAACTCGTCGTGCTTTTGGTATTGTAACGGACACTAAAACGACACGGAATTGTTTTCACAATCACTTGTGCACAAACCAAATTTGAATGTCTGACTGACTGCGATGACTTATGTAAAGCATTTGGAATTACATAAATTGCTATTAGTGTCTTATCTCTTCCGCCTTCGGTTACCTGATGCGGATTATGACATTATGGGGAAACTCTTCAAACCATTAGGCACAGGTGTGACTGCAAATAGAAACAACACACATTCGATATTTTCCAATTTTCCGGCTTTCCCTTTGAATTTTCTTAATTTTTCTTTCCATAAGAACTTTCTACACAGTATTAGAAAACTTAAAAAAAGATGAATAAAATCGGTAAAGTAGTTCTCAAGTTATGGCGTGACCAAGAGAAATAGGGATTCATTTTTATATATATAGATTGCCCCTTTAACCAAATCTCCAACTTCAATGATAAGAAAGTTACCCATGCAATCCCACTCGATCTGGGACACACTGTATACCCAAAGAAGCATTGGGCCCCTCCGCACCACTATCATTTGAATTTCTAATTGAAGCAACCTCGTTTTTTAAATTTAATATTTCTAGTAACATTGTGATATATCATTCTTTTGCTATTATTATTATTATTATTATTATTAAACAAAATACAGGGGGGAGGACTAAGTCCTATATAACCCCACAAATACAAAATATACAGGTTAAACTAGTATAACGGTAACAAGTAAGATGTACAAATAACAAGAAAATTATACATTAGAAAAAAAAATATAATTATGAAAGTATCAATGAAAGTATCAAAGCCGAGAAAACAAAAGAAAAAAAAATTACAAACTATGCATTGTCCAGTCTATTTTTAAACGTGTTCACATTGTCGGAGCTTACCACTTCCTCAGGTAAATTGTTCCAAGTTAAGAAAACTCTGTTTGATAGAAAGAACTGTCGTGCTCTTGATTTAAAGTTTTCTCTTTTAAGTTTAAATCTATGCCCGCGTAAACGGTTATCGTTATTAATATTGAATATTTCACGTAAAGCTCCAAAATCAAAATGTAATATTCTAAAAGTTACAATAAGGTCTCCACGAATACGGCGTTCAAGAAAATGCTATGTTCGGTATTGAAACCAATCGTCTAATTCCAGCTAAATTGGACAAATATAACATCACTTTTCAGTAAAAAGTGACCTTTACAATACATAAGTGCTGTGTTCGCAGCTAAAATTGGTTGCCATTTTGGATTATCTTCACTAAAATAGATATTGTGATCAAAGCACTGCCTTGTAGTGTTTATTTTATCATATGTGATAGTGGTATTAAGGCTTTACAGTGCTTGCAAGATTACCGTTAGTGCCTGTAATGCTTATTGGCTAATAAATATATTATTGTTTCACCGATGTTGTAATGCAGTTTCTCATTTGAAAGCCTATATAATAGCAATATATTGAGATGTTATTAAGCCCACAACTTGGCTCTGTTCGCAGTGTAAAATAATTAACCGATTCAATGTGTGATAGCTTATTTTTAATTACTCAACTTATATACAGAATTTGAGATAACATTTTTATTTCTACATTTTGTACTTAGGCATATAAGAAAACTATCATTGTTTGTATTATATCAATTCAATTAATTAACCATTTATGTTATAAACACTTTTTTGTTTATATTTTAATTCAGCAAATTAAGAAAAATTAAGTTGTTCCTAGAAAGAATATTTTTGTTTCTGTGTTAACAATAATTTGCTCAATTTAACTAACTTAGTTTCCTAAATGTTCTGAATTGTGTTCTGTACTGTACTCAAAATTATATACTTATAGCATTGTGAGCAATATAGGCTTAGCCTCTGCTCTTTACACCTTTCTAAATAAATAAATAAATAAAGCACAGAGTTGGGATATTTTGTATAATTGCAATTTTAAACAAAAATAAAATATTAAATGCATTGATAATGAGATGCGAGAAACAGTAATTAGGCCGAAAAAAGCACGCAAAGGCAAAGCATATTTCAAAGGGTTTGAATTGGCTTGGAAATAAATTAATACAATTTAAAAGGAAAGGTTTGTGCACATGTAAAGCCAGACCACATAAAAATTTATTTGACACAAAAGGTTTGTTAGCTGCATTTTAAAAGCAGCGTAGTTGTTAAGTAAAAGCAAAGGATTGTGAAAATAGTGAGCAAAGCAGCAAGGTAAAGCAAGATGAAGCACAATGTAATATAGAAAATTGCGAAGTGCAATTTAGAAGAAGGCAACTGAAAAGAAAAACGAGTGACGTGAAAATGATGAACTCAAAAATACCAGTGTATTTAAAAACAAAGTGCAGAGCAGAGCAGTGACAATAATAAATAAATAACGTTTGTGTGTGCAACGCTATCGAACAATTGTAGTTATAAGGTTAAGGACAATAATTTAGATTTAAGAAAAGTGTAAATACTTTTATTTTAATTTTTATATTAATAAACGAGCATATTACCGTCTAAAAAGTATTTCCTTTTATTGTACCCATTTCCGTGTAAATGTGACATTGTTTGTGAAAGTTTCCGCCACGAAACATTATACAAATTCTCCAATCGCATCTCCGAAGATATCCGCAGCCGTTCAGCTGGGTTTTCCGAACATCGTCTCCAGCAAAAGTAAGCATCCATAGCCAGAGACCTGTACTGCAATAGATTGGCGAGGGCTGCAAGAACGTCCCGTACAACATCTGCAGTGAGGAGAGCGTCTCCAGCCGAGCGTCACCACGAGCCTGCATAACGAGGTAGGATTAATCCTGCAATTTAAGGGTTAGGTTCGGGGTAACGATGTGTTTTTATTAGTTGCCAAGCGGGAAAATTCAAATAACTTACCTGACGCGTTTGTCACTGTATTTTCACGAGTTTAAACGTTCAGATACGCTGTTAACACTGGCGACATTTTGTGTTATCTGTCAATGTACTAAATTGTGAATTAAATAAGCTACCCCAAGGCAAATAATCTAAAATTTATGGCGATAGTTAAATTCTGATCCCACCCTGAGAATGGAGCTTGTGTTTTGCCGAGCGCTAGCGTAAATAAATATTGCAATTAAATAAAATAGAAAGAAGAGCATTCAACCATTTTTACTTGTGCATTAAATATTACAGCCGTAATTGATTGACAGGCAAAGTAAAACCACAGTACAAAAGTATTAAATCTGAGAATTGTGTGTGATACAAATTTTCCCTAATTTGACTTACTAGATATCATTCAAAATAACAATCCAGGTAGGGACTTTCATCGAAATATACGGTGGGTATGCAATAAGCTAAACAAATAATAAATTTGCGGAAAAACCATGAAAAAGAATAAGTTTACTTATAAATGAAGCCTCAATTTTAACATTTACATATAAACATAGGTGCCATAATCAGTTACGAACTAATTTCAGTGACTACACCATAACAAAAACTTTAGGACACAAGTCATTATTAGCATTTTTGGCTTCGTGTTTCCATACCATACAGCATAAGTTATTGCAGATATACCTTTATATAGAGCCAGTGTGCTATTTAAGATATCCTCCCGCATGTTTTTCCAAACATCTTTCTACATGACCAAAAGGCTTTCCTTGCTATATTTTCAGGTAATCCCGATGGTGTTCAAAAATCAGCTTGGTGTCGAGTATGACGTCCGAATATTTGACTTACCGATCTGTGATTTACCTTCCTTTTTCTCGTTATTGCGGATGAACCGGTAATGTGTATGAGGTTATATCATCTGTATATCCTTGAGTATATACTATCTTCTCGTCCAATTTCTTGAAGAGGACATCAACCACCAGGTACCATAGTAGAGGAGACAACACACATTTCTACTAGCAGCACCTGGTCACCGACGCAATGGTGATAATATCATTGAGAGAGGTGGTTACGACTGTTTATTATCTAGTTATTGAGCGCTGCTTGAATTAGTGAGTCAAACGTGTTTTCAAGTGCCCCTTAGATAAAGACCGCTAACTTCAAATATTTTGATTCAAAAGTATTTCCCCCAGCATGTAAGTTTATGAATAGCCATCTCACTGAATTTAACTGACTGATACGCATATTGGTAGATGCTGTTACAATATGACTTTTTCCAGCATGGTGTCTGTTGTAAATGCATCAATTAATTTTTTTGGCGCCTTTAAAATAAAATATGCCAGACTTATATGTCGGTGAGATTTGTGTATGGGATAGGTTCTTCACCGTTTGTTTATTGGCTCCCATTGGATAATACATACTCAGGCCGTACTTTATCGGGCAATGCATTTAAGTATTCTCTGTTGTTTAAACAGAAGTTAGTTTTTATATGTATATAAGAAAAAATGGTGTCACAGCAAAGGGCACTTTCATCTCCAAAATAATAAAACCCTTGAAAAACCATCGACGTTTCCATTTGTTTACCTGTACGACAGCTCCGATTATAAAACTAGTATCGGTGAGTATTATTAGTTCGACAACTACCCAGTTTTGAGTAACTGCAATAATTTTACTAAGTAAGCAAGCGTATACCTAAATAAATCTTTGCGCACATACAAAGAGAAGGTAAGGTTAACGATTGAAGTACAGGTACAGCTGCAGTAGACCATTTTTTTTCTGATTTGAATCCAGAAGTTAACGGACCCGAAACATCATACCCCGGACATCTGAACTACGGGAGCGTTGGTTCTGAAGTAAGTACGAGGGTGAATAAAAGTGCTCACCGACAAGTGATAAAAGGTAGGAATTTTTATTGTCTAAATAATTTTAATATCCAAGTTGATAAGAAGTAAATTCTCTGACACCAAATTGGCAAAAACTCAATCTAAATATTTGGTTTTAAGAGCTGGTCGAATAAAAAGAGGAGGCGAGCGCTATTTGGTTTGTGCTTCTAATAGTCATTGATGACAAATGTGCTTTGCTTAGCTCAGTTATAGCATACGGCTGAATTTTTTCTTGACATCTTAAGGCTGTAAATTATTATATTTATAGCCGCTATCATAGCAATAATATAATAATGGCGAGGCACTAACACCTCATGAAGGAGCTTGGCCTCAAGGCGGAAGGTCAGTTTTCGTATCCTCGCTATCACACCCGGCTGTCGCGTGTCAAATTCATAACACGTGTTCAACATCACGCATTTGACAACCATAGCAATATATTATTAAATTTAAGAAACTGTAAGGTTTTAATTTAGGATTTTTCTTTATGGGATTTTCTGTATTTATTTTATTATTTCAATTATCATTATTATATAAGTATAATATACTTGTACTTATCTTGTTGTTTTTAGTTTACAATGAAAACGATCGAAAGTAAGTTATTTGATTAATTTATTATAAAGAACTATGTACAGTCGTGTTCAAATAAATCTGGGACAATGTTTTTTTCATATGTAGGTTCAGTTAGGAATTGAAGAATATCCCCATGCATTTCCTGTTAGAAAGAGCTACATTAAACTTTAACAGATAATGAAATCGATAACTCTTTCTGATAAGAGGATATCCATGAAGATATTCTTCAATCCTTTATTCAACCTGCATGTGGAAAAAACACTGTCCCAGATTTATTTGCACACGACTGCACATTTACCTTGTGGTGTAAAGGCTGGTGCTTTATGCGCTGGCATCTGGCGGTACAATGCTCAACTTGCCCCGGATATTTTAGTGAACATATGCACTATTTTTTAAAGAGTATTTGCGCAATTTTGTTACCATTTTTTATTTTATTTTCTATATTCTTAATACTATTTAGTATAAATAACGATAGTATATGAGCATTGTAATCAGAGCTCATAGTAAATACTAATTAAACGCTCCTTTAGTATATTTAGAGTATTTTGATACATATACCATATACTTTCTATGTAAATCATTAGTAGTACAATAAGAAGAAACAGGATTAATGTAATAATGAGAAAGCCTGTTATATAAAAAAAATCATTAAATGTACCACTAAATACATAATCTGTTATAACTTGGTTGAGGTATATGACACATTTACATTTTGAAATTAATTAGTCTAGCTTTGAGGCATCGTGGCACTGTCCCGTTGAAAGCAGGGATTATGTTCTCCATGGCAGCCTAATTTTACAAAATTTTACATTAGTACGATATGATAATATTTTCAAAACGGAATGGTTGATTTGTTTCGTACACAAATATGGCATCAATGCCTAACAATAAAGTGAGACTTAAGCACAGGCCTATTGTAAATGTTATGAAATATCATTAACATGAGATAAGTCATAGTACCCCAATTTTTAAAGTTAGTTTCCAAAATTACAAATCCTTTTTTATAGAGAAAAAAAAGTTCACGATACACACAACTGTCTGTTATTTAAAAAATCTTCCAGTATCCGAAATGTGCTAAGGTTGACATCGGTGGATTGGAAGTATGTCTCTAAAATAAATAGAACAAAATGCCGATATCCTGGCTATTTCTGTTATGCTCTAAAGGTGAAGCTTTTAGAATTGGTTCAGATTTCGATTATTTTTGCAACTGTTCTAAAAAACTAAGCTATTTGGTAAAAGAAACAGTAAAAGCTCTTCAGACCCGACGACTCGATACAGCTTCTATTTCTTACTTGGAATGTTATAAGCATCATGAAAACCGCAAAGTGCTGGCTACATTTGCGCGAAATTTTTCCTGATAATGTTATTTGAAGCAGCAGCGACAATATCAACCACTCGCAGTCACAGCAACTCAGATAATCGACTAGATGGCAAAGCTTCCGGTAACCCGCCGACACCTTCCGCTATCGGTGATTCCGTCTACCTACCTCGAGAATTTCGGCTGTCAGCGCCATCGAGTGAATGTCTAGCAGCATTATCACACTTTACTCTGATTGCTTGTCTTGTTGTGACTTTACCTTACGAGAATTTGATTAACTTTAAATTGTTTTCTTAGCTCTTGCGTCCGTCGAGGCTCTTTGATGTTGTTTAATGATTTTTCAACATAAAAGCGGCCTGTTACATGTTTTAAAAGCCCCGCGAGATATTCTTTAATATTTTTAAATGGAAATTTAAATACAATATGAGTTTCAATGAGGATATACAAGCAAGTGCAAAGCCCTGATTTCCTTTGAAACCGGAGGGATAATGCTCGTGGTAAATTTAATAACTGGAAAGCTATTTTAACATCTTGCGTGGTTTAATTTGCAGGTTTACGAGCCTTAACTGTGTCATTCACCCCGGGTTAAATACCGATAATTATACATAAATGTTGCGGCTGTCTGCACATTTACGAAATTAAACAGGATGGTAGGTATCCACCTTGCAATTTGCCATTATCTCTAACGCAAACATACAACACAATTTATAAGACAGCTGGGTTTTGCAGCAGGAAGCGTTTAGTTAATTACACCTTCGGTTTGCAAATCCAGGAATGGTATAGGTGTGCCTACTAATTTAGTTCAAATGTTCGTTATACTTTGAAAGATTTTGTTGAAGAGTTACTGAGACTAACAATTTTAATTTCAATTAAAAACTTAACGAATATGATCGTCTCTGAAACCTAATTTTTTGCGTTGTATTATTTATGCTGTTTTATCTGCAAATGAGGAACACAGGTTTCATAAAAATAAATCGTTTATTTTAACTATCAATTTTATATTTGATATAATAACACACTAAATTAGTTAACCTTTGCATTAGGTAAATGTGTTACTGTTACTGTTACAGATGATTTGAATACAGGATTCCAAAATGTATGCAAATCCATTTATTTATTTCAAGTCATTTATATAGGGAGATCACCCCCCCCCCCCTCCCTCAGTTTAACATTTCTTTATATTTTAGCAATCATTCAGTGAAAATAGACAACAGTTTCTCCAATCTGATCAGTCTACAAATGATTTAAACGGGAATCAGAAACATGAAGAACAGCTAATTATTAATAAAGAATACGACGCAGTCTATATCAAATGTAAAATGGAAGATCACCTAGCTCAGGAAACATTCCAGTACCATTAACTAAATGTGGAGGACCTGAGTTGATTACAAGAATTGCAGAGCTGATGCTGTAAATTAGTTAAATCTTCTATTATTTAATTTAGACTTGGAAGTGAAATTACGAAATTAGAAAAGACACTGCGAAGGAATGGGCATCCCTAAACGAAAAACTTCTTTTTATTCTTAATTTTTTAGATGACCAGGTACTCTTATCGCAAGACGCTTGTAACTTACAGTTTATGATCACAAGATTATACACCGAATATGAAAAATAGGGTCTCCATGTCAGTATTCAAAATGTGGTTGTAAATCTATATACAGTGTGGTCCATTAAGTGTGCAACAAATGGGAAATTTTTTTATTAGTTGTACAATCGAAATTTAAATATTGCCAAAAGTTAGTGCATGTTTGATAACCATATCATATGCCCTTAGAATGGCTTCAAGTCAAACAATATACAGGGCAGGACAAAAAATATGAAATTCTTTCAAGAACAAAGTTACCTTATTTCAAAAAATATAGCAAAATTTTATTGAGAAAAGTTGTTTAGAATTAAAAGTTATGCTCAAATACAAAGTCACGGCCTCCTATTCGAATTTTTATTCTTTTTTGGAAAATTTTGTATTACCCCCGTATGATACATATTTTTATTATTTTGACATTATATGTATTTAAAGTGCTACAACCACATCCCTTTTAAATAACTTTTAGCAACTTGAAGCGTATTTATAAAATTTACTTGGATTTATATTTTTTTAGGTAAGCGTCCACTTCATGATTGTTGCAACGATATTTAACAGAACTTTAGAATTTCGCAAATATTCTTTTTAACAAGTCAAATGCTGTACTAATAATAATTTACATATGAAAAACTCTTAATGAAATCAGAATAATCAAAATATGTATCATACGGAGATAATACAAAATTTTACAAAAAAAGAATCAAAATTCGAATAGGAGGCCGTGACTTTGTATTTGAGCATAACTTTTGATTCTAAACAACTTTTCTCAATAAAATTTTGCTATATTTTTTGAAATAAGGTAACTTTATTCTTCAACGAATTGCATATTTTTTGTCCTGCCCTGTATATTGTTTGACTTGAAGCCATTCTAAGGGCATCTGATATGGTTATAGAACATGCACTAACTTTTGGCGGTATTTAAATTTCGGTTTTACAACTAATAAAAAAATGTCCCATTTGTTGCACACTTAATGGACCACACTGTATATATAAAGCTGAAATTCCTGACTCACTCATTCATTCGCTCACTCACTCACTCACTCATCAACGCCCAGCCCAAACCCTTGGACTGAAATTTTGCACATAGGTTTCCTTTATGATGTATACAAGGACTAAGGAAGGATATTTCGAAATTCAACCTCGAAAGGGGTAAAATGAGAGTTGCAATTTTGCACGGAAAAATAATATTAAATAGACATTTCGACTTGAAACTTCGTAGAAGTACTCCTAAAAACAAATAAGCAAACACGTATTTCGCAATTTTCAAAAAATCAACCCGTTAGGGGGTGAAATGGGGTAAATAAACCTAAAAGATATGGGTGTCGTTATTGAGGTTTTTGGGACGTTGATTGCGAAAACGGCATTTGAAATTTGGCAGGCAGATTTCTCATAGGGAGTAGGCATCCGCTAAGAAAGGATTTTTAAAAATTCAACCCCTAAAGGGGTAAAAAAGGGGTTGGAATTTTGTAAGATCAAATTTAGAACTAAGTCATTCAAAGTTTTTAGAAATTTGTCCCCTGAAGGTGAAAATAGGAGATGACTGGACTGGACGGAAAGGGACGGGGCGGGACGGGACGGGACGAGACGGGACTAGACGGGAAGGGATGGGAATGGATGGGAGGGGAGAGGAGGGAACGGGGCGGGACGGGACGGGAAGGAAAGAGATGGGGTGGTATGGGAGGGGGGAAGGGAACGGGGCGAGACGGTACGGGACGCGGTGGGAAGGAAAGAGATGGGATGGGATGGGAGGGGGGGAAGGGACGGGACGGGACGAGACGGGACGGGACTAGACGGGAAGGGATGGGAATGGATGGGAGGAGAGAGAAGGGAACGTGGCGGGACGGGACGGGAAGGAAAGGGATGGGATGGGATGGGAGGGGAGGAAGAGACGGGACGGGATGGGACGGGACGGGAAGGAAACGGATGGGATGGGATAGGAGGGGAAAAGGGACGGGGCAGGACAGGACTGAACGGAAAGGAAAGGGAAGGGTTAGGAGGGGAGGGGAGGGAACGGGCGAGACAGGACGGGACGGGAAGGGAAGGGATGGTACGGAACGGGGCCGGAAAAAGGGACGGGGAAGGGAAAACGTGCGGGCACGGGGACGGGGATGGGATGGGATGACAGAAAATAATTAGTCATTATTTAATACACAAATAACGAAACTCGAGCGTACGAAGTCGCGGGTAACAGCTAGTTCTATTTGATATCACTATTAGTAATGAATAGAGCGCTGATTAAAAAGAATTTATTTTACGAGAATAGGCGCTTATAATAAGCCTTTAAACCTGAAAAAAAAATCCAAAGCAGAAGCCAAAATAAGCACTCAAGAAAGCTAAATAAAAGACAAAATGCAAAAGGTAATTTTATTAGGAATTCTGTTGACAAAATATAAAAATTAAATTCGAACACAGTGTAACAAAAATATTAAATTGTATTACATATAGTTAACAGATGATTAATGAAAAATATTATAAAAGCAATTTATGATAATGTATTTTTCCAAATGTTTCAGTGAAAAAGATTGCCCGCGGTCTGTTAAAATATTCTTGTAAATAGAGAAACTTCTCTCTATGTCTACCGATGTTATTGGTGCATATTGAAATGCATTAGCTGGAATAGCAAAATTATCGACCGTGTCTCTTCTTAATAATTTTGCAGTGTTAGCAAGTGTTTGAAATCCTGCATTTTTCATTAGAACATCCTTTAATTTTTTATTAACTACTTCTCCAATATGTTCATGCACATCCTGAGTAGGCTGTATGAAATCATCTTCAACTTTTATCAGCGGTAGATTTTTCTTTTCTAAATTTTTGGATAGATTTACTTACTTACCAATAATTTTCTTTCAGGAATTCCAAATTTTGCAGTAAAACGTCATCTTTCAAAACTTCTTTGCACTGTTTAATTGATACTTCTGCAGTTTCAGGTAATAAATCACATACAAACCTTTGAAATTGTTTTACATGTTCTGTGTAATACATGGCTGCTTTTAACCTAATGCCCCATCTAGTGAGAATGGGTTTCGGCGGTTAAGGAACATTTGCCAACTGGTCTTTAAAAGTTTGAATTTTAAGAGGTGTCGTCAGGAAAAAATACTTTCGGTTTTTAATTAAGAGATTAACAAGCGGAAATTGAAGTTTTATTGTCTCGGCTATTCGAGCTAATCCATGTGCAAGGTATGTAGATACAGTAGGTCATATTTTCGTAAAAAACTTTCAAAACGCTGGCCGCTTTGACCATGTAGGCTGTTACCATTAACAGTATTTTGCATTAGGAACGCGATGTGGTAGGAAGAAATTAGTTAAAATGTCTTGCACAAATATAGCAATTGTCGAATAATTTCCAAGAAATAAAGAAGGATCCAAAAGAGTAAATTAGCTATTAAATTTTTAAAGGAATGGTACTTAAAATAAATTAAAAATAAGCCAAAACGAGAAACAAAGTGTTAAAAAGCGTTAAGCAAGCATTTATGCAAAGAATATGAAAAATAAGCAAAATAAGCAAAATATAAGTAGTGCCAAACGCTTGCATTTTTTGTGAAATATGTAGATCCAAAAGCATTTGGAACTGCTTATGTTATAGACAAATAAGCAAAATGCCATAAATCCGCGCTCTCACATCACTGCTAGACAAGTCGAAAGTTGTAAATATGTCGCGGCCTTAATTAACAAAACTGTTATAGGAAAGAAAGAAATAAAACACAGAATACGGCAGAGCAGGAGAGTAGTGGGCTGTTTCATCTCTTTGAGGTGGAATAAAAAAGTAGCCATAAAAACAAAAGAAAATAATAGGACAAGTAATGGTCGAGTCGGTTTTATGTTACGGCTACGAGGTATGGATTATAAATAGAGAAACTAAAAAAAAATACCACGCAGTCGAAATGGATTATTTAAGAAGTACCAGAGCATCAAGACGACAATATGCCTCAAACGAGACCATTAAACATCTTACGACAGCAAACGAAACGGTAAACGGATAGAATCGAACGAAGAGGACTAGAATGGTCAGGCCATTTAATGAGAATGCGAAACGATAGGTGGATTAGAAAAATCTTTCTGTGAAGACCACCAGGATGGAATAAGCGAGGTAGACCATGTAGGTCCTGGAATAAGGGGATAAAGCGTGCAATGGCAGAGAGAAATTTGAATGAAGAGTTAGCACTAAACAGATAGGTGTGGCAAAGAAGAATGGTAATGCGGTAATTAGCTGTACTGTAATATGAAGGTATTACAATATGCAGTCAATTTTATTGTAATGTAAATAAAAAAGGCAGCGAGGTCGATGATGTCGAAGATAGGCCAGAATACCTTCAAGAAGGGGATCAAGCACAGATTAGTAATAAACTTATATTTTTAATTTTTATTAATCATTATATGATTTTGTTACATTTTGCATTTAATATCTTGATATAAATCAATAAAATTAAACAGTCTTCTCCATGAACATTTATTTTGAAACTATATGGGTGGTGAGATGTTTCAAAACCAAACCGTTTTTTTTTAATCCTCATGCCATAATAATCATTAATATAAGTAGTTGAAGCACATGTTAAAATGACGAGGTAGAAATTGTATTTAAAAAACACATCACGTTGGAGAAGAAACTAATTAACCAGCCAACTACGTTGTAAGGATCGTTGTACTGGTTAATACATCAAAATTTAAAAAATTAAAATTAGAAAAGTAAAGGAGTGGTTGACATTGATGATCACAGCACTCAGAATCTATCACATTCTTAATCTCATTTTAACATGTGCTTCAACTACCTATATTAATGATCATTATGGCCTGAGGATGAAACCAGTTTGATTTTGAAACATGTCGCCACGCATAATTTTAAAATAAATGTTCGTGGAGAAGGCTATTTAGTTTTATTGCTTCATATCAAGGCATCTCCGATCAAACATGACGGATCACCTTCCTTTTAATATCTTGAATAAAATATTCAAAAACCACAAAGTACTTAAAATAAACACACTACTTCTGATCAATCTTAAGAAATGTATTGCCACTAATACTGAGAATTCCAATTCCACTTGATAATGCTGTTAAAAGTTTCATTGAGTAGAAATGTGGAGATATGAAATAATTTTTTTTTATATAGCACATGTTAAAGTGTGCTTTTATCAACTCAAAACAAAAGGTTAAGTTTTACTTTAACAGCAAGGGTAGATAAAGTAGCACTTTAACATCAAGGATAGATAAAGTAATTTAATTTTCTAAGTTTTGTTTAAATTAAATATGACAGCTTCGTATTATCGTAGCAACCCAATCTAGCTACTGACGTTTTGAAATGTGATTGACTGTCATTATTTTCTTTTGAAATTGTTAAAGTTCTTGCTGTAGAAAAAAATATTGTATTATACACGACGATAAAGTTATTTCTATCCACTCTTGAATCATTAACGTCTCGACTTCGTCTCGACGTTAAACGATTCACTCGTGGATAAAATTTAACTTTATCGTCTTGTATAATAAATTACTATAATCGTGTGTGTAGTAATATATATATAAGTAAAAACATTTTTAACGTCTCTCTTTTTAAATACCACAGAAAAATAATTCAAATAATTTAATTTTCTGATGTAGAGTTAAGAACCAAAATTTTTTAAGTTATCGTTTTGAATAAGATTCAAGATAGCGATAAAGCTGATAAATTACAATAACTGTGAAAATCAGCGTAATGGCGTATTTTGCCTTTGTAGCAATGATTAATATTGTGTTGATACGATATATGTACTATTGGTACCACAAAAAACTAGGACAACTTCTAAATCCATTAGCCATGCATTTTTATTGTTTTAGTTGATTAAATGACCTTAAGAAACTGTCATATGACAGGTTAGAATTATCTATATGTCATAAAATTTCTATATCAAAAGCTACAATATAAAATAGTTATAAAACTAAATCAACATGCAATTTGCTAAATAGTTACACCGTTTTCTAAGCAAGCGTTAATCCTAGCTTTTGAAATTGAACTTATTTTAGGCATGATTGACAGTGACGTTTTCAAATAATTTGAAAGTTAATCAAATCTCAGTTGCCAATTAAAAATTCCTATTTACACAAGTAAAAAACCGTTGTCCTAGTTTTTTTTTGTAGCAATAGTACATATCTACAAATTAAACTTAATATAAATTTCCAACTATATGGTAACGTCAAAGAAATAGCCTCTATTTAATAGAACACATTCTACCTACAGGTTACAGAAACTAGATTGACTCTCAAGGTTGTTAATTCTGTTATGAAATGCGCCACACCACAATGTTAAGTAGGATATATTGTGTCATTTACCTTAAATAAGGTTAACAATTTAATGTCAATATGATAGATGTCAAAAGTGTTACTAATACAAAACCTGGAAATTACTAGATTCTAACATTAGTTCCGATTTTCACCACGCTTCAATCTAGAACTGTAACCTGTATGTTTATCTTCCATTTTCTTAAAATCACATTCAACTGTTATATCGTATCTAAGGATAAGATTAAGTAGCCGACACACATTAACAGTAATTTTATTAAAACATCACATAGATCCTAAATTTTCAAAGATTATTTTAGCTTCTCATTGAGAATACAAAATTTTTATTCATTCACTAATTTAGATTCATCTATTTCTTTCGCTTTCGATGTCGATAAACACTCATATAAACTCCAAATATTAATCGTAGATAGAAATTTATTCTAAACTTATATAAGGCCAGTTATTGCATACAAAAAACAAAATTTAAAAATTCCTTTAAATATAAATGCAATTAGACCCACCTACATTAACAGCAAATATCAACATTAATTTCGGAAAGGTTTCTCCACAATTGTCACTAATTTTTTCTTGAGTTTTGTAGTAACATATGTACATGCACATTTTGCATCCTCGGAATTTTGTTAGTCGCACCCCCTAAAGTCGATCCAATGCCAAAAAACGAACCCATACATATTTTGAGGCCAATCGAACAATATTAACATGTGCCACCGAGCCTCGGAAGTTTCCGAATTCACTCGTTCTCTATTAATACACTGCTCAAAACCGTACAGGAATATTTCTAAAAATTCTTGTAAAATATAGAAAGCAACGACTATACGCATAGTTTAGAAGTAAAATTGTTAGATGTACGCAATCGACACAGATGTAATGCACATCTTACAACCCCAGTGCAAGATTGATTTTTGAAAATTAATGCTCGTAATAAAATTTATACCGCACGCCAACTCCAAAATGAATTACAGAAAGCTCACGGTATTTTAATCAGTAATCAAACCGTGTGTAATAGATTACATGAGGTGCAGTTGAGATCCCGGAGACCATTAATACTTCCTGTCATAAGTAGACAAAATCAGAGAGAGCGGTATCTGTGGGGACGATAATTTCAAAATTGGCAAAATGAGCAGTGGTCATTTGTACTTTTCTCAGATAATTCAAGATTTAGTATTCATCTTGATTCGAGAAGAGTACCTGTGTGGAGAGAGCCAGGATTACAAAATCGACTCCACGCGGTACAGGAGGTTCGACCTTATGGAGGTGGATTACTGATGGTTTGAGCTGGAAGAACTGATATCCCTGTACGGTTTTGAGCAGTGTATTTGACGAACCGGAAGTGTTATCGAAATTTTGATAAGAATATAACTAAAAGGAACAAAAGCTGGAATCATTATACTATGAATGGAGGAGTCTGCAAAAACGAGGAAATAAAAGAACGGACTCAAAAAAGAAGAAACAACAATTTATTGAAAAAATTGACGACCTGTTCGATATCGCACTTGCGAACGCTCTAGAATTAATAGATGTAGAAGAAGATAAACAGTTTTTGTTGCTTCAAAGGCAGAAAGGGTGACTACGTAGTATGCTTGGTGTTGATATCAGGTTACATCAACAAGAGAAGAGAACTGAATAATGACTGGAAAGAAAAGATACAAGGAGAAAACAAACTTACGAAGAGGTGGTAGATTTAAGTAAGTATATGTAATTGTTTACTTCAGGTTACAAATGATATTGCGGAAAGAATTATTAAACGGATCGAAGAATATAATAGCTTAATTACCAAAAAAGAGGACCAAAAGCAGAACTTGCTACAAGTTGCTAGTGATCATCGGAGTCAATATCCGGATTCTAGTAAAGCTTCTTTAGCAACGAAAAAGTAACTATTCTGATATGTATTTCATTATTTTACCTATAGGTAACTTGCTATATTTGTTTTATTCCTAAGTTTCTAAATATAATTCTGTAAATTTTTGTAACTTCAGTAATTATTTAATATTGTTCGTTTTATTTAATTTTTAAATAAATATATTTGCTTAATTCTATTATATTTTTAATTATTAATATTAAAGCTATTCTTCAAGAATTTTTGCCTTTTTTCTAATACTTAACGCATATTTTCTGAAATTCCTACAAGTTAACGAAGAAATTGCATATAACTAAATATGTAGCAAATAAAATTTCCAGAAATTTATGTGGTCACAATTTCAATACGACATCTGTTCGCGAGATATTAATTGATAATAAGTGAATTAAGTTAAAATCTGCAATTTGGAAACTTTCGAGGCTCGGTGGCACGTGTTAATATTATTTGTATAGGTTTGCTTTTTCCGCATTAGAACGACTTTAGCGGTACGACAAAAAAATTCGATTTTTTTCCACTAAGTATAACGTAAAACCACTCTAATGCATACACAAGAAATTTGTTATTCAGTTAAATTGCTTTGAGTGTTACTAACCATTATTTCTAAATTCATCTGCAAAACTGGGCTGTATTAATCCTTTTTAATAAAAACTAATTGAAAGCTCGCAACAGCGCAATTAGCGATACGTTTTAGAGAGTGCAAATGTAATAACACTTGTGTATTCCCGACAGGCACCAAAATTATCACATGCTGTAATAGATTCTGTTACCAATTTTGCTGTCATCAAAACACATTGTGTTGCTTTAAAATGCATTTGATTATTTCATAGTGCCGGCAGCAAACTGATTTTATGTCGGTAGTAGCGCGCAGTAAAACCAAACTAAATAAATACAAGATCAAATTTAAACGATCATGCACGGGCAGCATAACCAATTTTGGAAATACAGCATAAAAATTTTTCAATAAATACTCGTAGCTACTGTACTTCTAAAAGTGCATTTTGTAATATTTCTTTCACGGGATGGTTTTCAAATGAGTTTGTAATTTTGAACATTACCTACATTAGGCAACCAACATTACGTACCATAATTTCGGAGTACATATGCGAGTACGATGACTGTAGCAACGCGGTATGAATAACTTTAGTTGCGTGGTAGCATTTTTTCTGTAGAGAGGTTGTTAAAAAGTAATGTAGTTTGTAAAATTATGTTACCAGCAGCAACATTACCGGTTCCAAAACTGTAAAAAGGTAGGAAAACGTAAATTTTTTCTGCAACTGTAAGTAATAGACTACGAAAACTCGTTTTGTGAAAACTCTAGAGTAAACAAGAATCTGTGTTTTGAAAATAACATCTATCTACAAGGGAGTTCAAAAACTTATTGAACTGCAGCTGCATTTGTGAACTAAACGAAAAATGTTACTACTTTTTATAACTACATTTTACTACATACCTACCTTTTGCAGTTACCATGACATATCAGTCCCTTTGAAGTTATACGTATATCTATAACTTTCACTACATTTATAAACAAATTTTGAGAAAATGCTTGCCGTTGAACTACTTCTCATAGACTGATTTCTTTAACTGTTGAGCTGTAAAGACACTTAGCCCCTGTATGTAAAGCTGGTGAAATGACGTAGATGTCTTATTTGAAAACGAAAACAATAAAAATTTAAAGCATTAAAGTGCAGGACGCACTTAAAAAGTAAATTGTTGTAAAACAATTCGGACAAATAAGGTAAAATAGTGAGACCTGGCATGTCTACTAGTAAGAGTGATTCATTGGCTAGCTAATTTTAATTCTATCGAATTATCGTCTCGCCAGGAGAGATTTTTGTTGTTAGAAAATAATTGTGCTACTAAAATTTACTGTTGAGCTTAATTCTTACCAAAAGTTAAAAAGAAATTCATAATTGTGAACTGGTGCTTACACATTTTCAACCAAGTCACTTATCGCATTACAGTTCTATGTCGACCAACACACTCTTCATTGTGAATATCGTTACTCTCTTTTTTAAATAAATATCATTGCTGTAGTTTTTTTTATTGCATACCGTGTGAATAATGTAATACTATGCCTTTGCAACATTATTTTACCATTAGTTAGTGTACCCATGTCGGTTTTGAAATTACAATGAAATAAACCAATTTCAATTAGTTTCCATAGTCACTGCGTTGTTATGTTGTTTATAAACAGCATGGTAATATTAAGTAAATGCCCTATGTCTAATTTTGCATAATTCATCCTTGTTCAGTCTTACATTATTCTCACTGTATAACCGTGCAGCTGGCGGAGTGGTTTATTGTAGCTCTCACCATCGGCAGCTCAGTCCAACAGTAAACAATAATTTGCTAAAAACCAAATTTACCAAGTATCGCTTTCTTGCATTACTTGTTAGTAACTACTTACCGAAAATTTATTTCTGGACACGCCTCTTATTTATAAAAAACTTCTATTAAATAGTAATACTTTGAAATGCTTAAGTTGATGATAAAATTTAAAGTATTTATTATAGGTTTTTCAGAAAGTATAAATACTAATAATAATTATAAACACATTAAAATGAGACAAAAATATTGTTATTACCAAAGACTGACTAGTATGGCTTTAGTCGTTGCTGAAGTAATAGTTACCTTTGTGATAAGCTGTAGCTTCACAATTTAAAAACCTCTATTGTCACACTGCGAATAACACAAGCGCAAGAAGTGCTAAAAAGTATGAATCATAATTTAGTAAGTTTATAAGTCAACGATTCAATTAAGTGACAAACTAATTAAAGCTGCTTACTAATAAGTTCCATGTAGTTTAACTTTGAATGTGATTTTTAAGTAATCTCGGTTAAAAACTCTCCTAATTTAAAAATTATTTTTGCTTAGCTATAAAATATTATGTTTTTATACGTTTCAAATCCAAGACACTTTCAAGTAATGTTTCATATGAGCATCAATAAAATATGTTTTAAGTTATGAACATAACGAGATTGAAGTTGAATAATACAACTAATAATGGCAAATCGTAAATTTAAGATAGCAGAACACATGTTGCAAAATGGTTGTTATATTTTGTTGTTGAAGAACACATATAGCATGTGGTTCTTTTACATCAGGATGTACTTTTTTTAGTACAGATTATTCGTAACGTAACTATATATACGACCGCAAATCTCAAGGCACTAAATGAGGGAAATAAGCGATAAGGGTATGGCTAGTTGGCTGCATATTTTGATCCAGCCATATACCCACCTAATACATTATCAACTAAAGGTTATGGGAGATTATTGAAATATGTTTTTAGAGCAAATATGAATATTTTACTTGTGTGCGTTTCAAGAAGAATAATTAGACCGATCAGACCAAAATCTTCTCGGCATTGTTCTTTTTTTTGTAAAACAATGCAAATATGTGCCCCAATCGAGTTTCTGGAAGGTATTAACTACTAAAATTTAATGTTGTACAGTACTTTTAAGATAAATATTTTCTACTTTGTTGGGACTTACTTGAATTGTGCAAGTGTTCTTAAATAATTCTAAACCCCGGAAAGATGTTTCATGTTATAAAATAGTCCTTCACGGCATTTTAGTAGTATTTGTAGTTAATTATTACAATAATTGCATTACTTTAGTACAAAATGTGAAAGCTTGACATTTTAAATTCTTATTTTATTTTATTTTATATTATTTATTTATTTCGCACTCAGCCAACAGCCGTTATGATAAATGCAAAGGCCGAATTAGTCTAGATGTTTCCGATTAAGTTATTAAAAAGTATTAGTTTAATTTTCTTTACTTGTTTTACAACTTTACCGCTTTTTACAACGCAGTGAGGATGGAAGCACATATCTTCCTGTAATACCTAATACGTGGTTTGAAACATAATCTTAACAAAAGCGCTTTTCAAAATTATCGTGAGACTCGGTATTAACGATGATAGTCAGTCCTCCAATTTGTGTTAATTTAAATAAGCATCAAAATAATTTTGAAGAACTAAGTCGTTGTGGGAACTTTAATTATCGGTCGCTAAAATAATACTTCGGCACTAAAAATAATAAATGACCACTTGAATGCTACTACCCATAAAAGAGGCATTTTCATATTTGATGAGGAAAATAAAACACTATTAAATGTCACAAAACCAACTTGTCAGTGTCAAGTTTTCCAAACACGTTCGTTAATTATTTGAAAATTATGTCACAAACCGTGTAGGAAAAAATTTACACTTGTTGACACTGACAAGTTGGTTTTGTGACATTCAGCGGTGTGTTATTTTTGCCATCAAACATGAAAATGCCTCTATTACCCAACATATTTTCTAAACAGTTAACACAATTTACTTTCATCCTCAGAAATATTCAATAAGTGCCACAACAAGCAAAAGTGCACCAAAACTAGGATATGAGCACTAAGAATAATACGGGATATCATAAACAATGTTTGACATTCAATAAATTTAAAAACAAAATAATTAATGACAGCTAAAGGTTATCAATATCCATATAAATTTACTTCATAAACCATTATTATTTACTAATATACCGTAGATTTCACATGGTTGTACCTTTAACTCGTGAGAAAATATCTTCTAATTTTATTTTTATGTTTGGGGCTCAAACATTATTTCTGATGCTAAATCTTATTTTCTGTAACTTTGACCTAATATAATGACATTTTTTTGTCGTTTTCAATCTCAAAATGATGCATATATTTGCAGTTGCACTAGTTGAAATATGAGATTTCATATTGACACTAGTGCAAATATGAAAATTTAGAACAACTTTGTACATTTAAATACATTTATTTATAATAATGGTGAGGCACTAACATTCCATGTAGGGGCTTGGCCTGCAAGGCGGAAGCTCAGAGCTTTCGTATCCTCACTATACAAATTAATTTTTCTCAAAATTACACAAAATCTTGTCTGCAACGCTTTGCAAACTTCACGTCTAGTGTAAAAAACACTCTCATTTTGCAACTTGATACATAAATAGCTATTTTTCTTAAATTTGTATGCTCAAGTTTTGGTGTTCAAATATAATTTATAAAATTAAATATTTTGGCTTAAACTCTATGTTTTGGGTATCAATGATGAATAATTTGGGGCTGAAATCTTGGTGCTTAAATACTATTTCAAATCAATATATCTATGGTGCTTTATTAAATCTTATGCAGAACAACATGTGGATTTACTAAGGCATTTTAAATCAAATTCATCGAAATAAATAGAAACCTCTGTACCTTATTTACAGAATAGTTTTACAATATTTGAATATTTTTCGAAATTTTACAAATATTACTGCATTTAAATTGACTTATAAACTAAAGCAGAAACCTATTATTAATATGAATATATCATGAACTGCAATTTACAATATGCTGTAGTCAATAAAAGTTCTTTATTTATGTCAGAGAATTAATTATTTGTTAAATTACATTTATTAAAATGAAATTCACCAACTCCGTAAAGCGGAATCGTATCTGACTTCGTTTATTGTGTTGTCCGATGTGTGTTTGTGCGCCTTTTTTGTAAATTTAAAATTTTGATTCCGGTAGAAGATGGGAAAATAAAATAGAAACATCTGAAAAAGCAACATCCTGCTTTGTAAGGAATACGGGCAAAATGGTGGTTAATTACAAAACATTCGTCTGATTATGATAGCCTGAATTTTATTGGTTATTGTCCTATTTTCCACTCTAGCACCATGTTGACTAAACTTGCTGATAGCGTACTTGCCTCTCTTAAACGCTTAACACATTCGATACATTTTCCTGGAATTTTACTGCAGCTTCCAAGCGTTTTAGGCACATTTTGATTTTTTTTAAATTGATGTGCTGTTTTGTACAAATAGTAAAGCCAAACTGTATCATCTGCCTGGCTAAAGTCTATAAAAAATTAAAGCAGAGTGGCTTTTCTCGTTATTTTCCAATATTTCTCCTAAAGTAAAAATATTATCTGATATTAATGTTCCTTTCCTAATCCGCTCTGTAAATTTCATACATGTGTCAAACTCACCTAAACAACCAATTACATTTTAGATATGAAATTACTTTATCCAATCAACATTCAACAAAATCTAATTACTCAATCATTTTTCCTATCAAAAAATTATCGGTATTGCACATATGCAACTGCTGATAATTATTTTACAATTAAATTCTCAGAAGGATGTATATCTATTTAAAAAAGGAACCTTTGAGCAATATTGAAAATATCTTTAGTCAATATAGAACGAAGCAATCAATTCTTAACACTGTAATAATTAAACATACAGTTATTGTAATTTATAACAACTGGAGAGTTTGAGATATTGATAGCAAAGGCTGATTTACTATACGCCCCATTTGTTTGCAGTTCCTTATTTTGAGTGTCTTCTCCGCGCATCTTTACAATATTAGAATAAAATTTTTCGTCCATATGTGAATACTACCAAATAGAATTTACGTTTGCGTGCCCAGTTATTTTAGTAAGCTGATTTTCACCAATTCCTGTTTTTACCAACTGACTTACTGCAGTCGACCTATTAGAATGGTACGTGAATTTATGCAACACCAATCTAACCTTTCTGGCTGACTCTCATGTTCTCTTAAAAATTTAATTTCGACCAACGGGCATAGTTTTGAACCATATACGAGTTACCTTCCACATTGGGTTTGGTGTTAAAAACAACCGATTGGACTTAATAGTGGTTCCTCTATTGGACAACAGTTTTCAACGCGACCTACAAAACAAAAAAAAATTAATTGTGGAACATAGATAAGATAACATACTTGTAGTCAAATTCTAATAAATACTTATGTAACTTACGGGTCACATATCTTCATTAGTGGCATTTTTAAAAGCCATTTGCTGTCAGTTCACTTGTGAGATTCTTCTTGGCACGTTTTCGAAAAAGCTAGATTATACTCTATTCTGTTTTTAAGCTTAGTTTTCTTTTATCATTTTTTCGATTAATCTGAACAGCATTCACTGGATGACAACACCCCCATACTTGCGTTTCCCTTCGAAAATTTGATTTGGATTACTCTCCCCTGAATTAGTAATTCTGCATTTTCTTCTCAGTACTATGTTACCTCTAAGTCTTACTTGCTAGACTTCGGTCTCCCCACAACTACTACTACTACTACCTCTAGGTGTAGAGTCGCCTTTATTCTGCTTTCTGCCCCTGTATTTAGTAAGTTCTGTAAATATTCTTTTCATTTTTTGTTAGCATCCTTTTCTGCATCGTCTATGAGGTTTCTTTTTTTACCTCTGCAGAAAGTTACTTGTGCCTCTAGTCGTTTTCTTTTACTCCAACTGCCATAGTTCTTTTTGCTGGCTGTATATCTTCTATTTCCACTAACTGTTGCTGTTCGTACTCTGGCCTATTTTTTCTGTATATCGCTCTTATCCCTTTTCGTTTCCTACAGTACAACTCTTTATTTTCATCATCTACAACGTTCAACAGCGTTAGTCTCCACTTCTTTCTATTCATTATGTATTATATTATCTGAGAAAGGCTCTCTACGTTTTGCTGGAGTTTCTTCATTTTTTAATACTTATAAATTAAGTATTTGATTTTTATACCCTTTCTCGATTCTTTATTATATTTTTTGTATGAATCCAGCACATACTAGAAATTATCAGTGTCGTGATTCGCCCCTCTGCAACTGCGCAGATCTAGTATACTAGACTGGCATCCCATGCAACATGATGTATATGATTTCTTGTTATTCTATTCGGCAAATTTCTAGTAACTTAGTTTAATAGTCCAATCGTTCAATAATACTGTTTTTAGTGTAATTTTCACTATTTTTCTATTGATTATACTTAAATGATTTCTATTTGAGAAGTTCAACTACGGTTTTATAATAAAATGGAACACTACTAACGTATACTATATCAGTGAATTAACAATAATGAACCAGATTAATAAAATTCCAAAAACTAATAAATTATAGATTTCGCATTTTTGACCTACGTAGATCTAAATTCCCATGGCGTTATGAGTAAGACAAATACTAAATAAAATTTCAATTTACCGACAATAAAACCACACTCATCTAACAGTACACCCAATTTCTATATATGTTACGGTTAAAGTGTTTACTTGGCTAGTTTATAGGCTAGCTGGATAGTATACAAACTATCCAGATGTCTGGCTATTTTGATGGAAAATTATATTTCTACTAAAATAGCTATGAATATTGGCTGGTTTGCATACTATCCAGCTAGTTTACAAACTATACAAGATTTATCGCCAAAGTACAAACCACAAGAAAAGTACACAAATTAACCGGTGATTCTGGCTAGTTTACAAACTATCCACAGTATTTGGATAAAGTGTGAACTTAATATTAGTAGTAATACATAATAACCAACTCGTTGGTCAGTATGTAAACCAACCAATTCCATTTGGCTAATTTATTAGAAAAGTGAGGTTGTTTATGGCAAGTGCTGTGTGTTGTTATTGTTTACTGTCGTGTCTTGTGAAATTTGTTTAAGGATAGGTATCTGGTTATTAAAAATGACTCAACAGCAACAATTTGAAAACCTGTTTTTGGAAGTTTACGATCAAAAGTCGCAGAATTCAAAATTAATGAATGACAGTGATTATAGTGAACTTTTGCAACGTATAAAGAGAATACGCAAAACTGTTTGAGGTTTATTATTAATATTTTGTCACACAAATAGTACCTGTATGTCACTTTTGTTTTTTTACTTCATTTTAAGTAGTAATAGCAATGTTATGTTGTACCTATAAATAAACTTTATTTTTGACAAAGAATTATTTTGCTATCCTAAACTAAATTAACCAAATGGAATAGGTTAGTTTACATACTAACCAACGAGTTGGTTATTATGTATTACTACGAATATTAAGTTCGCTCTTTATCCAAATACTGTGGATAGTTTGTAAACTAGCCAAAATTACCGGTTAATTTGTGTACTTTTCTTGTGGTTTGTACTTTGCCGATAAATCTTGTATAGTTTGTAAACTAGCTGGATAGTATGCAAAACAGCCAATATTCATAGCTATTTTAGTAAAAATATGATTTTCCATCAAAATAGCCAGACATTTGGATAGTTTGTATACTATCCAGCTAGCCTATAAACTAGCCAAGTAAACACTTTAACCGTAACATATATAAAGTATAGTGAGCTTTAGAGGAAAAACGTTACGCTAATATAAAATGCAGGAATTACTTTGATTTTTTAATATATTGTTTAGAAAACCGAACAAAGTAATTGGTTGAAAAAAAAACAAGTAAAATTATAAATTTTAATAACCTGTTGCACCACCTCGACATCTCAGACATGCATTTGCCCTTCAATACATGCTGCTGATAATGTCTTCAAGTGAGTTTTCCTATAATTCAGCAGAGGCAACTTAAAGATAATTTCGTATCTCTGAAACCGTATTATGGAGGTTCTGATACAATAGACATGATAGATGTTTAATAGGCGACATATCTGGAGATGTAGAGGGCCACGAAAGTTGACGTTTAGAACTCTTATTTGTGAGATTTTTTAACGAACACTTAATCAATTATCATGTTAACTATATATTAAAAATTCAAAGCAATTCCTGTTTCTTAAATGGTTTTTTTAACTCATTATACAGCGTGTCTACTGGTACTAGATACACTCGGTAACTAGATCCACAGACGGTTTAACAAACTGCAGACCATCTGTATATTCCTTTTCAAGGGTCTAATTTATTATCGCCGGTAAATAGATTTTATAAAGTTATAGAGAAAATAAAGAGAACTCTGTGCTTAATCCACTGTTTAAAAATAGACGTTCGGAAATCTGTTGCCATTCTATTCTGTTCAACATTTTTCGGTTTCGTATTTAGCTCCCTAAAAAGTTAAACAGAACAATAATTGCTTTAAATAACTGTTTCTCTAAAGGTTTTCATTGTTCAGTTTAACATAAAATAAAGACATTTTCTTTAAGATACACCTTATATATCAGAAACGCTTAATTAACTACATGCAATATGAAATGTTTAGAGAATAACATTACAATAATATTGCAGCAATTAGATACATCAGCTCCTTGGTAAATCTGTATGAAAAGAATTAATTAGTGACATATAACTTACTCATTCTAATACTAGGAGATATTGTGACCTATACGTACACGTTTTTACCAAAATCCCGTTTAACTTAGATCGTGTAATACCTACAAATTATCTAATGAAAATCAAATAACTCCACCATGGATCGCAATTATAATCTCAAAGCATAAGTTTCACCTGACAGCTTGTTTCAACTTCTTTGTAAATACCGGAAACATGCGGCACTTCATTTAGAAATATAGTGCGGGTTGCATACTCATTAAAGCATTGATAAATTTCAATGCCGTGCAAATAAATGGCCGTTAGCTCTAAACCAACGATTTAGTTTGCATCATTCCAGAATTGAGTTAGCTAAATAAATGTTACCGATGTAGACAACCAATTCCATCCATACACATTTAGAGGTAAAGAGACCAGTAAATATATAGAGCAGATGACACAAGTGTGTAGCGATGGCATAATTAGTCTTTCCTGCAATTTGGCGGATATAATTATAAATGACTCAGATGTAAATGTAGGTATAACCTAAATTAAATTTCATATAAAACATGTAGATGTAGGTATGAACCTTTGTGGGTGTAATCAAATCAGTCACCTTCACGACGCGTTTCCCAAATAATCGTCAGCGAGACGTAACTTCCGTTTAGCAACCATTGGGTACGTAGTTGCACAGCAGTTATTATACACTATACAGGTAGGTCATTAGAGACTCATTACTGTTTTTATCATAGGCACGTTAGTAATTATGAACGCTGACACTTGAAATTCAACAATACTTTAAAATGTCGAAAATTAACGCTCGCCCAAAAAAGGGAGGATTCTAAAAGAAACCTAAAATTAATTCCAAGTTATTCCAGCCGCAATTTAACGTTGAATTGCACTGCTGGTTACAAAACGGAAGTCTAATGCTCCTATCTTGAATCAAGTCACACTTGGATGCCTTTCTTTGGATTGGTGGACTCAGTGACACCTTGACATACTGGAAGTCTAATTGGTGCCTTGAATTAGACAAGAAGGTGGGAATTAAGTATAAAGGTGGGAAATGTCGTATGAATATTAATGGCTCCCGTGAGAAGAATGAACGCGTTCTTTTGAAGACCATTGTTTAAATGGATGACGCCCCGCTACGTGCTTCTGAATAAGCGGTATGCAGATTAGGCTTCAATGCTGTAAGCTGCTTGTATTGCCTAACGCTGTTTGGAGGTTTAGAGCCATTTATCTTTACACTGGCCTTTTTGGAATTGCTATTTGCATCGCATTCGTTTTTAAGTCTTTAAAAGCACCAAAAAGTTCACCTTCGAAGCGCTGCTAATTTAAGCGGCTTTTAACTAACGATTGATTACAACTTGTAGACATTGTTTCTGTCAGTTGGACATTGATCTTAAACTTGGTTCGCCGGTTTTTACTCTATTATCAACTTTTAATTAAATTTGTTACTCAAACCGATTATGTCCTCGTTGCAGTGTGGCAAAAATTAGTACAGATTATATACTGTTTGAGAGAACAGGTTGCTAAACACTAACGACTTCAGCTGTTAGTGTTAGTGCTTATTGCAACGGTTTTAAAGTCATAATTATAATCATACTAACAGACCTACTGTGAATAGTTTGCAACTTGTTGAACTTAGAATGATTACTCAAATAAGAAAAAATGCGATAACTATGATCTGAATATACGAGGATGGAGTGAATAGTTTTCGGCTTATGAAGGATAACAGCTGTATATTCCGCAAAAACATTTTTTCTACCACTTCCACTAACAGTAGGCCTTTTATCAATAGCTTGTCAAACTAAAAATTACATGTTATAAATCAGCGGACTAAAAGTAAAAATCAGCTATCTGAACTTACTTGCGTATTTTAAACTGGAAGATTACAAAGTTATTCTAGTTACTTCTTTCGTCAAAAGTAAAAGTTTAAATAATTGAAACATCATGTCATAAACAAAATAAAATTTTTACTTACTTTTGACAACTATCTTTGAAATTTACAGAAATGGTCACGGGTACTGACTACCTATCCACTGTAATTTTTTATTATGGCATATTTTTCGATATAATATGCTTCCATCCCATTAAAGTTATTTCAACGATATTCAAAAGAACCTTTATGCCATCCTTACAGACCTATGTCTATCTCCTCAAAGTAGTCGTTTGCAGCGTAAATAACTTCGAAATCAACTCGTACTTTTTACCAGCGTAAAATTGTTTCAGCTACGGAGTCAAATCATAGTTTAGCGAGTAGGCTGCATGGGCCAGCAATCCGAAGCTCAATTGATGAATTTGACCATCATAACAACATACTCGTAACAAGGCACCTTATCCTTATGATGCACAACTTTTCTCTTCACTAATCCAGGTACCTTCTCGCAAATTTTATTGTACTAGTCAAATAAGTTGGCTTAGCATTGTCTATTTATAGTTTTCCCATCGACATATAGAAATGGACCGCTAATGGACGACTGCGCAACTCTTTGCGTTAGAAAGAGAAAGAGAACAGTTTAAGAACTATCTTTCCTTTTCCTGCCGGCCTCCTATTGGCCGACAGAAAATGACGTCACAGCACAGTGCCGTCGCGCCAATTTACTTCGCGTAAGCAGCCTCGAACGCACGTGTCAATATTTACAAACATTATTCTGTTTGTAAATAGTTATATTTTCATAAAAACAGTGGTCACTTTTATTGTACTATGGTTACACAGTGTTTTGTGTGTAAGAAGCAATGCAAAGCTGGGGAGGAAACTATTTATCATAGGTAAACAATATTTCTCTACTCAACCTCTGTTACCTAACCTCTATAGATAATTTTAAAGTTGATTTTTGCTAATTAAAATGTATTTCCAGCCTTCCGGCAAAACCAGATATGAGAACAAAATGGTTAAGTGTGCTTGGAGTAACAAATAACTCATCACAGTTTAAGGTTTGCTCCAATCACTTCAAGTCCAAAGACTATACTCGTGCTGTCGTCTCCGGAAATCTTCGACTACTCAGAGATGCTGTGCCATCATGCAATTTGAACAGCAATAGTAAATTTGCTGGCAATGAACCCAGCAAAATTGATGAAAGACTTGTAAGTAAATGAACACATGCACTGAGAAAAAAAGTATCGATTAAAATATTGATTAAACTGAACTGCAGATAATTAAAAGAAAATGTAGTTCACTAAGCTACATATTTTTAACTACGCATGTACCTAGTTGGCGATACTGTGATTTTTTTTCTCAGTGTGCAATTTCGTGTAATTTTTGGTCGAATGAAGTACGTGTCTTAATACAGAACAATTTACAGGCTCCTGAAGATGTAGAAAACTTTGAAAGCTTGCAACCCCATGTAGAAAATCAAAGCTTGCAACCCCTCATGGATTCTTCAATGAAAAGGTTTGTTTTTCAAGCTTAAATGTAATAATAAGTGTAACAGAAATATACTAATCAGCAACGTTTTTGATTTTTCCCAGGAAATGTCCATTCCCAGTTAACGATGCAAGGGATGAATGTGGTGACAACTTTACTCAGTATAAACGAGTAAAAGATGTTCAGTGGCAGAGTGTCATGAATGATTCAACAAAGTCAACTATATGTTGGGAAGTTGCAATGGACACCATCACAGAACAAGCTGAGGAAATCAAGAAGTTACGTGGTACAATTAAATCCTTGGAGTCCAAGATGAGAAATATCGAAGGCCTGGTGGAAAATTTAACTAAAAAAGATCTAATCGCCAAATCTGCTGCGAATAGCATAAAAGTACGTATAAAATATTCACAAACAAGTACATGCTCTCAAAGGAAAATGTCAACAATTACATTTCTAATTTTTCTTCCAGGCGTCAATGACTCCTTTGGCAACCATACTGCTACAAAGAATGCTGGATGGCAACAAAAGGTTCCAAGAATGTCCAAAAGAGGTTCAACAATTTTCTAGTACGTTACATTTTTTGTCCCCGAAAGCGTACGAATTCGTAAGGTCCAGCTTTATCGAGTGTCTACCCAATGTCAGTACCATTCGTGGTTGGTTTCAAAAAATCGATGGCTCTCCTGGAATTTCGGCTCTGGCAATAAATACCCTTAAGAAAAAGGCGCAGGAAGAAGAGAAAAAAGGCAAAAAAGTATTTTGCGGACTTCAGATGGATGACATGGCAATCAAGCAGGGACTGCACGTAGAAGGAGGAAAAGTTTTTGGGTATGTTGACATGGGCGAGATAGAGGCATCAGAGGACAGCACGGGACAACTCGAAGAAGCTAAAAATGCTGCGGTCGTCATGTGTACTTGCGTCAATGGAAACTGGAAGATACCAGTGGCATATTATTTAATTGCTGGTTTAAATGGCCAACAACGAGCAGATATTGTTACTAAAGTTTTGGATGCTCTGAAGGATACAGGCATTGAAATTGTATCCTTCACGTTTGATGGCGCTGCGAGTAATTTTGCCATGGCAAGGGCCCTCGGAGAGAACATGTCATTATTAGCTCATGTAAATAATTTCTTTTTTAATCCAGAAACGGAGAAACCTATTTTTATCGTGCCGGATGCTTGTCATATGATAAAACTGGTTCGTAACTGTCTAGGGACATGCAAATCTCTCTTTACAGAAGATAATCGCGAGATTAATTGGCATTACTTTGTTCGCTTAGTCGAGTACCAAGAATTAGTTGGTTTGCATGCTGCCAATCGGTTGCGACGAAGACATTTGAATTGGGAGAATGAGAAAATGAAAGTGGCACTTGCCGTTCAATTATTGAGCAAAAGTGTTGCAGATTCTTTTCAATTTCTTCGCGAAAGAATGGGTTTAAAAGAATTTTGCAACTCTGAAGCAACTGAAGAATTTTGTAAAAATTTTAATGAAATTTTTGATATTTTGAATTCTCGAAATAAATTTTGTAAAAACCCCCCATAACAAAAGAAAATATTGATCACATAAAACAAAGAGTGATATTTTTGCAAAACTACATTCGCTCTATTAAAATAGATGTTAATACCCCAGTCATTTTTTCGAGATTAAAAACTGGTTTCTTCGGGTTTTTTATTGCACTCCAAAGTGTCGTTGACATATTCCATAATTATTTTGATCCTAGAGCGGGACTGGAATATCTTTTAACTTACAAATTGTCGCAAGATCATTTAGAACTGTTTTTTTCTTCGGTTAGAAGCAGAGGGGGTAATAACAACAATCCTACTGCTGCAAAATTATTATCATCAATGAAACGCTTGCTCGTTCATGCCCAAGTTGGTGGGTCTAAATATGCCAATTGCCTCGCACAAGACGAAACTCATTTTTACATGCAAATTCAGATAAAGTTGACAAAACAGACGTTTCTGTACTATCAGAAAAAAAGACAACAGACGAACTAGACGAAGACACTCTATTTGCTTTTGAAAATATAGACGAGTGTTACATTGATGATGTACTCGGGTATATTGCTGGGTTCATAGTGAAAACTTTAATGCAAAAATTATCTTGCGGCATTTGCATTGATTTAATACAGTCAACTGAATGTTTTTCTCAGTTACAAGACATTAACAATCGAGGTGGTTTATCTACTGCTTCCAAAGATGTTATAACTTTATGCAAACTGGCAGAAATGAATTTTAAAACGTTTTATCACGAATTTCAATTAAAATATAAAGGTTCAACAGTAGATGCTCTTGTAGCAAGGACACTTCGGAATGTGTCAACGACACTATTGGCTAATGAAAACCATGCACTGGTACAATCAGTTTTAAATGACCACCGGTTTATGTTAATGAAAATGATTAGTAAACAATATTTTATATCGCGAATTCGTCATTATTGCGTTTGCCAAAGAGAAAGTACAACAAGAATTAGGCATAAATTAACAAAAACCATACTTTTTTGTCACCAGTAAACGCAAATTGTATATACTGTAATAAATGTGATATATTTGTAATGAGTGTATATATTTGTAGTATTTGTAATAAAAGCAATATTTTAAACTATTCTATGTATAAATGTTATTCTTTTACACTCTGTTTTAAGAAATCTTTATTAATGTAGTAAATACATTCAGCAGAAATAATATACAATACAACAAATATTAAATTCTAGAACAAAAAATAAATGCTTATAAAACAACATTGAATTAAATAAAATATACGTATTATTTATACACATAAAGAATAAATAACAACCTACTTCGCAGCCATTTTCTTCCGATGTTCTTGGGTAATGGAGGTATTCGGCTTATGCTTCTCCTTGACAAATTTGAAGATGTGGGCATCGTCAGAGCAGTTTGAAGTTATTCTCCAAAGTAGGTTGAAAATCGGTAACAGAAAGAAATGCATATAAATAATCCTGAATAGTTTTGATAAATAATAATCTCACGTTGATTATTACGTACTAACAACTGTGACATGACTGATATCATCTTCAAAATATAAATGCGGGCAACACACATATAATTTTGCCCGTACCAAGAGTAATTGACATTGTCCTTAGAAAACTGCCCTCGCAACAGTTTTCATTGCAACCAGCACTCAACCCTTGGCGAGTGCAAAATTATCGTTAAGTACCTTATCTCGCCCTTGTTATATTACTAACGAAAATTACTACTGTTGCTTATTTCATTATTTTATACAGGAAACAAATTAGCTGATACGTCAAAACATGTACATACATTTGAAGATGTCAAAGGCTGATCATAACATGAACATAAAACTGTATTAGCTTCTACCACATTTGCAGGAATACCTAACGATTACTTTTAATGCTTCGGAAGTTAAAAAACGTGGTACAGTACACTGACCTGTAGTACCAATTTGTTGCAACCAGGAACGCAGGTACACTTCTTTTTCGTGCTGACCATTAGCACCGTGCAAAGGACATTTATCACTGAAAAAATTTAACTATTTTAGTTAATGCGTAGTACATCAGGCAATAGGTATTACAAAATTAACTATGGATGATTATTTCGCTATGTCACTGTAAACAAACTAAAAATATGAATTCACGAACTGAATCAACGTAATAGACATTAGAATTAACAAGTATTTAAACAAAATATAGGCAATACTTACTGTTAATTAGCAAAACGATGCACTTAACCTCAACAAGCGGCGTTGGGAAACGCAAGGTTCTGTGACGTCAAAATCGATAAATCGATATTCTTGTCTGCGACTGCGTGTATTAGAGATCGTAAATTTCCTTGCCGCGAGCCGATGGGGTGCCTGCCAAACTTTTCTTGTTGCTCCTTCTTATAAGGTCTCACTTTCACGCCTGTGCTACTGAGCGCCAACAAGGACAGAGCGTTCTCAAGTCATATGCGTTCTCTTTCTATCCTGTTTGGCTCGCGCAGCTCTGACTAGCGGTCCATTTCTATATGTCGATGGTAAAATGTGTTGTTGCTGCTACGGGCATTTCATAATATTGCAGTAAATATGAAAGAAGAGTGTAATGAAACTATCGATGTTGAAGATGTAGCCAGCGATGATAACGATGATAGTACAGTAGTTGATGATGGTAAAGACTTCAGGAGGAGGGATCATTTATTTGTAAACATGTTTCCATAATACTCTTGTAGAAAACGTTAAGAGTAATATTGCAATGTTTATATGTACATAAGTAATAAAGTAATTACATCTATTAGGAAATTTAATTTTTTTCTCGTTCTTTTAATTTGAAATATCTCTCAAGGAGTTCACATTTCCTTTTGTCAACTAAAATCGTTCATTCCAGCAATTTAATTTTTTCTTTACGCCTATCCTCTCGTCGAAGTTGTTAACTTTCTTCCCAAATAATCTTTTTTTTTTGTTCTCACTTACACCACCTGCTGTTTTCTTTTATTTCTCGGGGTGAGTTCCGCAGATGCATTTGTGTATTCTGTAGAATGTGTGTTTGCTCGGGCAGGTAAACTTTCTTTAGAAGTGCCAGTAGAATCTGCAGAAAGAATATTAAAAGAATGTATGCTACAAGTTTGGTTTTTGTCCTACTAACTGGTCCATTCCTTGCAAAGATAAGAAACGGGTAGGCTTTCATCCAGTCTTATTACTGTTAGTTTTAAAATCAGAATATGATCGCAGCAAGTTTTTCTATTTTAATCTGCAGGTATCGGTGGTCTTCTAAAATGTTCTCCAACTCGCTGCTTATAGAACTCCAAGCATGTGTTTTCTTTTCGGGGTTTGAATTAGGGATGTCGTACCCGGTCTAAAATCAAACCCGGGTACCCGAAAACAGTACCCGGGGGTACCCGAAATATATAACAAAAATGTTAGCGTACATCGGAACATTCTTTACGCCGCGAGTTTTAAACTGAACTAAATTGAAATAGTACCTACTCTCCCATCAAAATCACACAGAGTATGTTTATGTTAGGTACTTCATCCCATACTGACGCGATTTAATGGTATGTACTATTGACGGGTTGAATATTTCCGTGAAGGGGATTTATTATATGAAGCAAGAAACATTATGTGGTATGGGATGTGGTGATTCTGGTTATTACCGCATGGTTATGTTTTTCTAGAGCTTATTCCTATTGTTTTTTAAGTTTTTATCATCTTCTCCGAAAAAGGCTGACTTACTAGAAATTACATAATTCACTAGTCGGGTACCCGGGTCCTGAAAATATACCCGGGTCGACCCGGGTACCCGGGTACCCGCCGACATCCCTAGTTTGAATGATTGATTTCATTTAAATCGTTCTCCATTGTAGTTATAACCGCAAGAGTTTCGCTGTAAGTCCACTTTGAACTCTCAGTAGCAATGTGAGAATCTTGTTCCTCTACATTTTGCCTTCTTACGTTGCCGGATGTCATCAGAGCAGCTTAGAGCTTGTCGGTCAGTTGAAACTAGAATACTACTAAAAACGTAAACTGACAATGCATTTTTTGCGTTTGACATATCGACATTTGTGTTTGAAATATTAGCCCACCATGTTACATCTACATGTTTAATTTAAAATCAAGTGGTTTTGATTTGTGGATCCACATGTCTCAACTCTTTCTTATTATATACAGGGACTCTAGACGCGTTTACAGTGCCTTTATATAGAACAGTCTGGCCATATGAAATGTCACTTATGACATAAGACAGAATATGGCCGCCTCCAGTAGCGGTTCAAAAGCAGTGGCGGGGTTGGTGTTGGAAAATAGTTTAATTAAATAAATGCTCAGTATAAGTAAATATATGATTAAATAGTAAAACAAACAATGTCGTATCAATGAGATATTATAAATTTTATTTACAGTTAGTGCTCACATAAATAATAAATATACGGTACCCCCCACCCAAGAAAAGCGCCCTTCCGTGCTTTCCAAGAATACTTCGATACTCAGCATCACTCCGTTTCGCTAATACCGGGTGGCCATAAACATCTGAGATCCCGGTAGCCATGGAATTAGCTACTTATAAATGTTGGTTAGCATTATACATATTTCAATTATAATAAGTATTGGTATGACATGTAATAAAATGCAAATAAGAGGAGGGGAATGTGCCCCAGATTCTGCGGTCTAGTCTACGACTCGATTATAAAAATCTCCTGTTCTAACTCCATTACTTATTGCAATTTGTAATAATTTTTGACAGATAGGAATTTTAGTTGTGATGACATTAATGACATTTAGTTTAGTTGGATTCATCACTTTAATAATGCGGTGTTGATTCCAAAGGTAATGTGATATCAGATATTTATGGCCACCCGGTACAATGAAATGCCATGAACCAGTTATTTATAAAAAAAAAAAACAAAAAAAAATTTTTGATTGGCTACGATCCACTGCGCATGCGCAGTAATCTAAAATGGAAATTTGAAGGGTGGCTATGGCAATGACAATTAAATGACGTACAGTTACGGACACCTCAAAGTGCACGGTTTTTTGTTACTATGGTTATTTTTGCAATTTTTCGGCTTATTAAATGGGGGTTTTTCCAGTGGCGTTGCTTATGGTTATAATATTAGGTATTACTTTTTTAATGTTTGTATTTTAGCAAAGTTTCACAAGTAAACAAACTAGGTATATAATAATATGTATTTAATAAATATGTATCAGTATTCAATTGCTACTACGCTTTGCAGTTTCTTTCGCATAGAGTTGACCAATGTTTCCATATTGTATCCTTCTCTCAGTTCCTTCCAAGCATTTTTTATTCTTTCCCATAATTCATCGGTTTTGTTTGGTGCAAAATCCCTGGTATAAATTTTTGTAGTTAAATAGCCCCAAACATTTTGATGGGATTCAAGTCTGGACTTCTTGCAGGCCATGGTAATAAATTGATATTATTCTCATCAAACCATCAATGAACAACCCCTTCTGTATGCACAGGACAGTTATCCTGTGAAAATAATGTTATCAATTACGTTAACATACACAAAATTAATTAATTAGATAATATCTTGCCTGTTGAAAAGTATATTGATTAGGAAAGACCTCTCTTACAGATGGCAGCATCACATTTTGCAAAATGTTGCGAAGTTTTCAGCATTCAGTCGACCATTAATTCTATAGCATGCCCCAGATCCGTGAGCATTGATCCATCCCCATACGTTTACAGAGAATCGTCCACTACTCCTTAAGGGTTGAACATAATATTGCTCCTCAAATCTTGAATTTTGTGGTCTACACAGTACACACCCTTAATCGTCAATTGGTAAATGATTGAAATACCTTTTCACCTGAGAAAACAGTCGTGTTCCAAAAGTCGTCGATCTCATTCGGTTGCAAATTGTACTCTTCATTCTTTGTTCTCTGGTGTTAACAAAACTTTTTTTTTATTGGTACCATATTTTGCTTATTTAAAGTACGCCTCAGCGTGTTTAAATCCAACTTTTAAAAACGCGCGTGTTTTAAAGTTACCATGGGAACATCAACAACCCGACAAACGTGAAGTATAAATGTCAACTTTTTAATTATTGATGTGACAGGAGTACCTTGTAACGTCAAATAAAATATTACTAACAAATGTTTTAAAAGCTTTATTCAAATATTTAACAATCTTAATTTTTTAAATGAATGTGAAAAGTACAGTTGGTATTGTTTGAAATATTAATACTTCGGTTTTTTAAATCAGAAGAAATGCTGTTCAATTTAATACTGCTAACATTCTCGGAAGTAAATGAGGTTGCACTTCCATCAATAGCACTTCCAATAATGTTTGAGACATTCTTCTTATTGCTAATACTCTCTTCAACGTAACCAGTCGCCACAGCTGCCGATTTCCATCCTACTTGTCGTTGGATTTGATCTATCGTCATGCCACTATTCGCCATAATGGTAGCGGACGTACGTCGAAACGCATGTCCAGTGTATTTCTCAGGATCGTCCAATTTAAGATAACGTGCAATTTGCAAGGGACATGATCCAAATGTATTAATACCAACCACTTGATTGGTGCACTTCCCCTTATCATACCGTAAGAAAACTCGGTCTGTACTTACATTTTGGGGGCGCAATGATAAATACTGCTTCACCAAACGCACATAACTAATTGCATCACTGTCAGCAACAGTAAAACGTCGAGCCTTCACTGTCTTAGATGGTCGGATAGTTATAAGCAATACGCTTCCTTCTTCCTTGATGTCATGTAAGCGTAAATCGCACAATTCACATCTTCTACAAGATCCAAAGATACCGCAAATGGCTACCACCTTCAAAAATAAATACGTAATGTCCGGTGCATCTGTGAAAAACTTCCGCAAATCGTCTTCCTTGAATACATATGCCTTCTTGACTACGTCATTCTTGCTAATTGCCTTCATAAATGCATGCACTTTCACAAATGATTTTATATCGACTCCTTTGTTTATCCTCAACATACTTTGCAATTTCGAATGGATAGCCCACATAGTCGACGCCTTGTACTGCTCCGACATTGCCTGAAGGTAAGCAAGCACAACTCGTTCATCTATATCTGTTACCTTTTGCTCTTCCATCCATTTGATGAACTTGTCGTATTCTTTTTTATAAGCGTTTTCCGATTTTTGCGGTATTAACCGCGATTCTGCTTTACTATTTAAGTAATCAATATTAGAACTCATTTTTAAGCAATATACAACCAGTAACAACTAAGTGACAACAATTAATCTTATGTGACAGATTGCAAATTAATTTTTATTTTTCTCATTTCCATGACAACGAAAAGTATACTGATGTCACATCACGAATTCAACCATTTTACATTATTAATTCTTATTTTCATTTTTTGTAGTAATAATACCAGTATTTATGATTTCAAAGTGTACCAATAAAAAAAAATAGCGTAAAGTATTCGTGGATAACTGGTCTTTAAAACTCTTGCTCTATTTCGAGCACTCCGGCTGCGCCGTCGTGCTCGAAAAATCGCGCGTGTTTTAAAGACCTTAATATCCACTTATACTTTAATATACTATTCTTTCAGAAGGATCTGCTGTCAACGATTTTTAATTTTGAAAGTGCAGCTCTTGCTCACATGCAAATCTGTTGCGACTCGACTCAGCGACCAGTTCTCTTCCAGTTTTGTAATAGCTCGCATTTTCTCTGCTTCTGACAAATGGCTGGGAATTTTCCGAGTTTTCAGTTCTATGACAGTTGATGACAAACGTAAACGTCAAAACTCGACGTCTATGATTAGAATATCGTATTACAAGCTAAAAATCTGCCGTGCACTTTGAGTTGGCCGCAACGGTACGTAATATTGTTTGATTCGACGACAAGACAAGTTTTTAGAGGTTATATGTTTACTACACCACCAAAAAACCGCTCGTAAATTACTCAATCCGATCTATCTACTGCAAAATCAGCTGACCACCTATCGGTAAACGGAAGATACCTACCAGTGTAGTTTTCGTAAATGCATTAAGTTTACCATTTATTGACAATGTCAAACTGACAAGTAATTAAATTCATCAAAGTGACACATTGACAGTGACAAATTCAATGTTCGCAGGTTAGGTTTTGCGTCATTCTATGTCAAAACTGACGCAAAACCTAACCTGCTAACCTCGAATTTGACATAGACTTACAGTGCTACCAACATAAACAGTGCCAACCTAATAAAAAAAAAATTCAATCATTTATAGTCACTTGGTACAAGACAGTGTGGCCATACGATTGTTGGCGGCCATTTTCAGGCAAATTTTAGCGTAGAGATATACAGTGCCTTTAGAAATAATCGAACGTTTTTGAGTGGTCATTATTTTGGCGCTAGTTATTTTAACTAGTTGATGTTTGCTGCACGTGCAGTGTTATGTTTGAACGTTTGACATTTTTCATTGGCGTTAGTGGTGCTTTAAGGTGTTGTATGAAGTTTACAACCGGTTTCAGTTATGGTAGTTTACAATACAGCTAAATGCCGTCTTCCTGTTCCCTGTCTCCAAACCTGCCTGTCCTGTGCTTGGTCTTCTTCTAGCTTTCTCTCCTCTATGGCTCTCCGAATACCCTCATTCCACGGTTTGTGTGGTCTACCTCTTTTTTTATTACCCGGCGGCGACCATTTAAAGATCTTCATAGACCACGTCGTCTCCTCCATCCTCATCAGATGACCAAACCAGTTTAACGCTTTCCGTTCAGTTCTGTCCACAACTCATTCTGGTGCCTCCATTCTGCGTATTATTTCCTCGTTCGTCACTCTATCTCGTCTCGATACCTCTCCGCTTTTTCGTCCATTTGAACTGTGTCTAGTCTTCGTTTCATTTCCGCTGTTACAGTCCATACCTCACTGCCATAACATAGCATCGACTCTACCATTACTACACCTATTCTTTTTTTGTTTTTGTTAGAGATAGTATTGTCCCATCAAATTGATTTCAAGCAGTTTTGATCTCTTCTGTTCCCAAACCTTTTTCATCGATTGTATTGTAGCACCGATGTATTTAAACCTTTCTACTTGTCTTACTGCGACATCTTCATTTATTACGACTTCATATTGTGCTTCCGAGTTGATTACTAAATAGATACTCCGTTTTCTCTAAACTTGTGCTAAAGCCCCATTCATCGTAGCACCGATGTAATCTCTTTATCATACATTCCAAGTCGAACGCATCTTGTGCTATTAGGTACAACAATAGCACAATTCTAAATTGTAACATTTAAATACTGTGCAGGATATTAGTTTTTCAGGGCAATAGATGATAAAATTTCACCCGCTTGCGACGCTAATGAATTATTTGACACTGACAATTTACAATTGTCAGATTTGAAAGGTTTTATTTTCTTCCATAACCAAATGAACAGGTTCTACCCACCTCTTTGAGAACAACTTAGAAGTAACTAAATATTTTGCCTGTTAATGGCGGATATTCGCGTCGACCAATAGCGGCGAAGACATCCCTATGGTCACACTGTCTTGTATAAAGCCACTGTAGACGCGTTGGCAATTGTCACAAGAACATTTTACAACAATGAAAGTGACACTTATGGAATAACCGTGATAGCTTTGCTATATAAATTTTAGTTAGCCATGGTGGCACTGTAAGTCTATGTCAAATTAGAGGTTAGCAGGTTAGGTTGTCCGTCAGTTTTGACACAGACTGACGCCAAACCTAACCTGCTAACCTCGAATTTGACATAGAGTAACTTAATATAGCCACTGTAAGGTCATTTTCGTTAGTTTTCGCTGCCGTTCGAGAGTTGGAAGCGATCTAAATTAACCTGTAATCGCGGTTAAAAGTCAGTTTACGGTTGTTAATCAAATGGAGTGTATTTCAAGTGTGTTATTAATTGTTAAAACATGGTCCGAATTTCCAGTTACACTCAGCAAATGTTTGACATTGACAGTTCACGAGTTTTGTAAATGGGTATCATACACGGCGACCGCCATATTAGTAAACTTTTAGCGGTCCGCTTCGACACGCCAGTTATTTCTCTTTATTACAGTCTACTTGGTTTGAACACACGGTATTTAAAAAACGAAGAACTTGTAGACACATGTTGATAAGAACTTTTAGTCTCTTAATACAGGGTGCCCATTTTAAAGCTCCGAATTTGACATTTTTTAACTTGGAAACACATGCAATGACAAGCAATTTGATCAGTAACCGTCAGAGAACTGAAATATGATTGCTTTGACCTTAATTATAGGAATACTTTGTTTTAAAATTATAGTCGCCTTGCATCTGCACTGTGTGTTGCCTATTTACAGTACTTTAAGCTCGGAGTTTTAAAATGGGCACCCTGTATAAACCAAGGAACATGTCTCGGGTACGTTCTTTTACGCAGTTACTGCTGCAGCAGCTATTGCTGTCACCTGCGCGCAGCGCAGAAGTTTTGTGAGAACGATTAACTGCGCCGCGTGCTGCTCAATGGTGCTGCCCCTGGTGGTGACGTGTTGCATTTGCAGCCAAATTTCGCGCGTATAACCCATAACCTCAAAAAATCGAGATGGAAGACCAAGTTGCCGCGAACATTGTAGAAGTTGTAATGAATGATATTCTTGATGAAGGAAGTAGTGATTCATCGTCATCTGATGAAGAACAGGAGTTTGTACTTGAAATGTTTGAACAAGTAAGTATCAAGTTGTGTACTAAAATTAAAAAGATGCTCGATGAAAGAGCCAATGAACAGTTTGTACATTTGATTGTTTACAGGGGCGAAAGAAAATTAAAAAAATTGATAACTACATGGTTACAGTAATGAGAATGGACCCAGATACTTACAAATCTCATTTTCGGCTGACCCGAGGATCATATGAGGTAGGCCTATAAATTGATAAGACAACTGGGGTGCAGACAACAATGTTTTCTTTGATTGTAGATGATTCGGAATGCAATCTATCCTAAGTTTATTAACAATAATACGCATGGAGGACATCCAAATATATGTTTAGATAGAGCTTTGCATGCTTCAATATGGACTCTTGCTAATCAGGAATCTTTTCGAGGAATTAGTGAGAGATTCGATATGACTAAGAGCCAACTCCATAAATATTTTTTACGGATCTGTAGGTACTTGTGCGAAACTAACTTCTTGCATTGGCCAGACGATGACAATCTGCAGCAAGTACGACGTGAGTTCATGGAACTAAGGGGCCGAAATGGTTTCCCAGGAGTTGTAGGAGTAGTCGATGGAATGCATATTCCTATTCCAGCTCCAACGGACGACGCAGCAAGCTACTACAACAGAAAAGGATACCACTCAATAATCTTACAGGGGATATGTGATGCCCAGTGCAAATTTATAGATGTGTTTGTTGGGTGGCCAGGCGCAACACATGATGGAAGAGTGTGGCGCGAAAGTCCCATAGGTCGCGCTTTAGCTCAAGAAGATTTACTTTTGCCTGAAGGAACACATATTTTAGGAGATTCCGCCTATCCTCTTCTTTCTTATTTAATGGTGCCCTATAGAGATAATGGGCACTTATCAAGAAGACAACGAAGCTATAATGTAAAATTAAGTTCAAAGAGAGTCTTAATTGAACAAGCTTTTGGCTTATTGAAATGCCGATTTCGTCGGTTGAAATTTTTGAATATGTTCCTCACAAATGAAATGAAGTTTGTTGTCATTGCTGCTTGTGTGTTGCACAATGTTTGCATACTAAACAATGACTACATTGTGGTTGATGATGACGACAATGCAAACCCAGAACATTTTAATGAGGATTTTGAAGAAAATCTTCATCCAGCGGATAAACGTGATAGCATTGCTAATTTATTGTATAGAAATCTACATTAAATACTGTCTAGTTTTCCTTTTTTTTTGCTACCTTTAGGTTTTAGAAATAAATGTGTACGTTTAAATAACAACTGTAATTTTAATATATTTAATAATATTCTACATTATATAACCTAAACTTATTGAATAAAAAAAAATACTAAACTAAACTAAATCATTAAATACAATGCATTTTTTTTTATTGTCCCTGTCGAAACGTTCTCAATGCTTCTGCGAGGTTATTTATAGCCGCAGTCCGTTCTTCCGCCACTTTCTTCTTTTCGGCCCAAATCGCTTTTTTCTGTAGCATTTCTGCCTTCCGTTGCTCTGTATATTCCGATAAACCATCGAGTTTTCTTTTTCTTTCTCGCCTAGGAGTCTCCGGAATCTCATCTCTGCTAGGCGACACTGCATGAGCGGTTCCAGTCTTGTTACTCAGAGGAGTAGGTACATGCGATGTTTCTGCACGAGTTGAGCAGGAGGGTGTAGCTACAACTTCCACGTCACTTCGCTCTGCTTCACGAGGTGCAGAACTTAACTTCAAAGTGCTACCCAGTGTTGAGGGCGGAGGGTTCACACTTTTTTTGTTTCCCAACACTGCATGTATTTCTTCGAAATATGGCCACGTTATTGTGCTCTCTCCGGTAGTACGCACTTTATCAACATTTCTGTTGTAAGTCACCAGTATGTTTTTCCATTTATTAGAAATTTCTATACTACTGTATTTATATCCATGTTGGATAAATTCGTCTCGCACCAGGTCCCAGTATTTAATTTTCTTGGCCTTCGGATCCCTAAACATATGATCCAGCCGCAACCTTGTTGTGATTAAAAGTTTCACTGCGGCTTTTCCCCAGTTTTCCTTAGCAGCAGCGGCTATAAAAAGAAATAAGGCAGTCAAATACACTATTTCCTAAATTCCAAAAGAACTTACAATCAGGGAAGTTTAGGGTTTCGCTAGCAGCACAGCCTGTAGCTGTAACCACTTGATGAACTTGACTGGGGCCAGGAGAGGAGGACTGGAATTCCGAATGCACCAGTCGAAAAGTATTTCTGAAATTCTCCTTCTCTTCTGCCTGTTGCAAAAGCTGATGTGCTAATTCTTGATCTGTGAAACAAAGAATTAAAATATAATAAGAGCCTACATTAGCAATGCAATGCTATAAATGTCTAAAATCCGGGCTTTACCCCTGAGATACGTAGGTAACAAGATGTATTGAAACTATTATTACTTACCATCATCGTTCACTACCCGTCGGTAGGTTTCCTCATCTACTTGTAACGCGTAATTCATGTTTGTCACCGGATTATACAAGTTCAGCTCCATGGTGGTATTGCACTTTTAACAGCTTTTAGGTTATACAAATATACACACGTGCACCAACAGCTGTTCAGTGGAAGTGGACGTAGATAAAGAAGAAGTGGATGCTCTGCTGCAGTCGATTTCGTTCGGCTGCGCAGTCGATGCGCAGGTGACAGTAAAAGAACAACAAACTGCATTGCAGCCAACTGCGCAGCCGGTGTAAAAGAACGATTAACTGCAAAAACTGCTGCAGCCACTGCGTAAAAGAACGTACCCGTCAGTCAATTTTCTACACATACACGTATTTGAGAAACACCCAGTATATAAGGAAATTAATGGAATATGTGTATGCAGTTATAATATGAAATAATTTAAAATGTGATATCATAGAACATCTTTTCACTATTTTATTACGAAGATCTTTTTATGGGTTTTAATCAGCTGATTTGTGGTGTATGAATGACAGCTAATAATAATAGTTGCCTAAAAAACTTAAAGAAGTTTTTGGGTATGAATAACTAATTCTACAAATTGTTACTAATTGCTATAAGAATATTTTGATTACCTAGGTCAATTGATTGATTAAAAACAGACTGTAGAAATAATAACCTAACTGAGAGCAATACTGTCATTTCGAGTATTTAAAGGGGTTTTTACAATTTAGAACAATAAAAAATGGAAGATCCACTTCCTAGCACAAGTAAAGTTATTGATCCAGCACCTGAGGAGTCCTCTGAAAATGAGCAAGAATTAATTCAAAAAGAAGAAAAACCATTAAATGTAATCCTGTTATTTTCTAACCTATAAATTTGACGAATACTTGGTACAATATTTTCAGATATCACCGGGTGCTGTTAAACTACGCAGCTGGCTCAATAAAACATTACGCATAGCAATGTCCGATGGACGAGTACTAATAGGAGTATTTTTGTGTACAGACAGAGATGCAAATATAATCCTCGGTTCATGTTCGGAGTACTTACCCGAAGAAACTGTATCGGATGTGGTGTATCCTTCTAGCAGTAATAACACAGAAGAACCACGAATGTTAGGATTAGTTATGGTTCCTGGAAAGCATATTGTTAGTATATGTATAGACGACAATGAGCTACAGCCTTCGGATGATACTTTGAAGCAACCCCTTACTCGCCAAATCAGTGCAGAAGATGTTATGTGACTAAAAATATTTTTTTATATGCTATTTGTGTGGTGTGTATACGTGTTCCTAGTGTAAGAATAAAAACATTTTTAATAATACGTTTGGCATTTATTTGTAACATTCAAAATTTCATTGCAGTAATTTTATTACAGCGAAGAACATTCTGGTATTTTGTGCTTGCAACCAAGTTCTGTGGGAGTTGTTTGTGCAAAAACTAGTCACATTGATTTAGTTTAAGTAATTGCTATTTCAGAATATACTCTGCGTTTTGCACCGAATGTTTGTTCATGTTTCTTTTTGTTAGGAATTCTGTAATACAAAAGAAACATTCATTATAGGTAGGTTTGTAGGAAAATAAATTTAGGATTATGTATACAATTTATTAATAGTAAATATTTTACAAATTAGACGTTAATATGCTAAGCAAATATTACACGATTAACAATATAACTATATATTAGCACTACAGGCCATTTAGGACCAAGGCTTTTCATACTTATTACTGTCAAGCGGTTCATACCCTTCTGTTTCTATTTTCTGTTTAAACTGTAAATAGCTTCTTTTTCTATCAAAATGTTTTACCCATTGACTTGTGCAAGACTTTTCGTACAATTTTCGAAATTCTGCACATGGGCCCCCTTTAACTGCGTCAGGTTCTTCGTGTTTATCCAAACATTCCCAGTACTTGTCTCTGGCACCGTAACAACGAGTACGCTCCTCTTTCGTAGGAAAGGACATGACGTACTAAAATCAGGTTCATTAAGTATGCGTGATATTTAAATTTTGACCGACGCGTAAATATTTTAAATCACCGATATATTTCACTAGCTAAAAATAAATTTCATATAATTTGATTTCCTTGGGCATTCCAAAAATAAACACATGTAGGTATGACAGTTCAATTAATTATATTTTTTGGAGCGTTTTATAACTTACGTTCAGTTTATGAAATCTATGCGTTGGTTACATTTGCAGGAAAATGATCTTTGGGCTTTAATCGTATAGTAATTACAAAATATAATTTAGATATAATATAATCATCAAAGATTTTAAGCTTTGTTGGTTTAAGGTTAAACAAACAGATATTAAGAGATAATTGTAGCTTTTAACAAAAAATTCAAATATAACTGTGATTTTGAGAATTGTTATGTATAAAAGTATAAATTTCGCGGGTACACGCTACCAATATAAAATGCAGAAAATCAAAAAATCCCATGTCGGGAGGAAGTAAGGTTAAGTTGAAGAGTTTTTATTATTTTTACGTAATTTGACAATTACCAAGTAAGGAGTTTATCTATTTATCTTTAAAGTTATACTGTATTCCGTTTACCTTTTTTTGCTGTTTATTATTAACTAATTCAAGAAATTAATGTAATTTTAGATCCCAAGTTCGAGCTTGTGACAGCTAGCAAGGGATAAATTAACCTTAAAATCCCTATTAATTTGCTATCAAGATGTCTGCTTTTTGGTTTCTATTTCAAATACCAGTAACGATGTGACCTATTAATTCTTTGTTTATTTTATTTCTGCGTTGCTGATAGTTTAAAACCGCCGAAACATGGACCAGGCAGATGTGAACAGTGCAGCTCTTAGCAAGAAGAGTTCGGCAGACAAAGTCGTAAGGCACACTAACAGTGATACTGTAGAAAATGTAGACAAAATGACAATTAGGACCAAAAACGGACTTGTAAATGGTGTTACAGAGGAGAAAAGTAAATCTAGCAAAAACAAAGCCAAAAGTAATAACACAAATGTAACTAAGGAACCCAAAAAAAGTAAGAAAGGACACACTTCGGGTGTACACAATAACGTTGTAGATGTATCCAATTCAAATAATCATAAAAAAAGTAAAAGCGGCCAAAAGAATAGTAAAATTGAACCGAGTAATCCCAAAAATTGTGTGACCGACAACATTAGTGAAGAATCATCGTCTTTGTCTACAAACAACAATTTTAGTCCAAAAGAAGATTGTAATCTCGAAATTAGTCAGTTAAAGTCAAACCAAAGTGAGATAAAACCAATCGAACCAGGTAAAGGTGAATCGAAACGTAAAAAGAATAAGTCGAAAGTCAAAGCTGAACAAAACGTAGATGTGGATCAAAGCAATTGTAATTTACCGAAGTTTGATATTACATCTATAATTAACTCCACAGTAAGTAATGAAAATTTACTTTCAAAAATGTCAGACGGTGCTTCGACCAGCCAATTAACTGCCAGTAATCCCCATTTACTGGAATATCATGACAGTTCTGAGTTTGAAAAGGATTTGATTGAAAGCATAAAGAACCTTAAAATTCAGCAGGATACTATCGCAGTAGATGCGCAAGATATGAACCCAACGGAGTTGGAGGAGCATAGTAATAACCTGGATAGTGCACAGCAAGAAGACACCTTATGTGATATCGAATATGTTCAGTATGAGTCAGAGTTGCAAATGCCAATGATTATGAAGATTATTCAGAAAGACCTTTCGGAGCCCTACTCAATTTATACTTATCGATATTTTATTCATAATTGGCCAAAATTATGTTTTCTAGTAAGTACAAAATATCTTAATTATTTATAATATACCTATCCCTAATTAATATTAGTGTAGGTACCTATAGTTGTTATTAACATCAATAGCCCGATATATAGCTAATAATGGACGTGGTGGAATTTTGTAGGTTGAGGCAATAGCCGAGGTTTATAATCGACCAAGTTCGTTATTTGCATATCAGATGTGTGTCGTTCTAGATTTTTCATAATACAAGTTTATATATCTTAAGAATCATTTATTAATAGTAGATTATGTTATTAGGAGTAAAAGTGATACTTTATGTGGCGAAGCTGAAGTTTATTTAGCCGAACGTTAGTGAGGCAAATAATTCAGCTAAGCCACATAAAGTCACTTTTACTCCGAATAACATATACTATTTTATCCGCAAACGTATTTAGGTAAATTTCATTAATATGAATTTAAATAAAAAAGAATGCATCGGCCGGGAATCGAACACAGGCCACCCGCGTGACAGGCGAACACTGTACCTCTGCGCCAACCGATCTTATTCAAATAACGCGCTACTGTAATGATATATGAACATACTGAATCACCCGAGCTAATAGCACACGGCCACAGCAGCTGTCACACCATAAACCACGGCGACAGATGCTCCGATCCGCTGCTTTAAGGTTTATTTAAATTAAAACTTTTTCGTACTCTTTGAAAATAAAACCGGCATACGGATCTAAGTCTAAAAATTAGCAAAATTTTAAGCCATCATACAATTTAATCGGTCCAGTATCCTCGGAGGAGATAACGAACAAACATAGAAAGAAAGAGGGCAACGATTTTGTGTGCTTAGGCAGATAAAGTATGCAAAAGTCGCTATTTTATCTGCTTAGGCAGATAAACTGACACTTTTACCTTGTCAATAAAGACAAATAAGTTGTCACTTTTCTGACGTTTGCGGATAAACATGATTTAAAGATCCTGTGGTCTTAATGGCCGGCGGCTGTTATGAATGACTTTTCATGTATTTGTAAAAAAGTAAAAAGTTAGCGAATAAAATATAATTAACGTATGCTACATAAGCAACCAAATTTTAAACAACGAAATAATACAACATGAATTAAAACCTAACAAATTTTATTTTTGAAATCGGAACTAAGAGCTGTTTCAGCTAGTTATGTTATTATAATTTAATTTATTTTTTTTAACTAAAAAATGGAAAACTGAAGTAATAATAATAATACCAGGGTTTTTCAAAAATAAAAAACTATACGGAGCATACCATTTGAAAAAAGTTCAAAATTATTAAATATACAAATGTGGAGCACCTTGTTTTGCATTAATAACCAGATTCACCGTTTTACATTCGAAAGGTAGTTCAGGAAAAACATAATTTTTTGGTAAAGTTTTCCTTCGTTCAATTGTTTTGTGTTCTTACAGCACTCGCCGAAAATTCAGCATTTTCGTGCATAAAATTGCTCCTTTAATTAGTATACCGTTGTCTACTGAAATCCTGCAAGTGCAAAAATATATATTAAAAATAATGTTGCGCAAACCATTGCTATACCCGACTCGGCAATTGTTTCAGGATAGTCGAGTTTTAACAGTAAATAAATGATTTTATAATGCGATTTTAAAATACGTAAGAAACAATCGTACATTTGTTAACAAACATAATCATATCTACAATGTGTCCCAGGATTGACGTTACAAGAGGAGAGATGGACTAAAAATGTTTGAATTTTATTTTAAGGTTCTGGGATTCGGTCCTGCTTGGTTTGAAAAGAATTTTAAGAATGTTTTCAGTTTTTGAAAAACAAGTAGGCCTTGACAGGGAAGCGGAAACTATTTTATTTTCAGGTAAACTACCCTTTATGTTTATGATACGGCAAAATTGTATTAAGAAAAGTTGTTTAGAATGATAAATTATGGTTCTATACAAAATTTCAGAAAGATCTGTCGACTTAGAAAATACCGTAATTTTTTAGAAAATTGTATTTTATTTTCAGGTAAACTACCCATTTTGTTTATGATACGGCAAAATTGTATTAAGAAAAGTTGTTCATAATGATAAATTATGCGCCTATACAAAATTTCAGAGAGATCTGTCGACTTAGATTAAACCGTCATTTTTAATAAATGCAATTTGTTTCAACTAAAAAATAACGGTTTAATCTAAGCTGACAGATCTTTCTGAAATTTTGTGTAGAGCCATAATTTATCATTCTGAACAACTTTTCTTAATACAATTTTGCCTTATCATGAACAAAAAGGGTAGTTTACCTGAAAATAAAATACAATTATCTAAAAAATAACGGTTTTTATAAGTCGACAGATCTTTCTGAATTTTGTATAGGGCCATAATTTATTATAATATAAACAACTTTCTTTAATAAAATTTTGCTGTATCATGAACAAAAAGGGTAGTTTACCTAAAAATAAAATAGTTTTTACTTCCCTGTCAAGGCCTACTTGTTTTTCAAAAACTGAAAACATTCTTAAAATTCTTTTCAAACCAAGCAGGACCGAATCCCAGAACCTTAAAATAAAATTCAAAAATTTTTAGTCCATCTCACCCCTTGTAACATCAATCCTGGGACACACTGTATAATATAAGAAACAACACTAATGCTATTCCAATAAAAACAAATGAAAGTGTGGGGAGAGCAGCTTCCATTACTACTTACCAAAAATTTTTAATCAGATTAAAAAATATATTTCGCACAATAATATTCAAGTGAACAATAAAAATTATAATAAATTGTGTAAATTATTTCTGAAAAATGTTGATCATGTTTTTATAAATTAAGTACTTGACCAAAATAAATACGTACTCGCAAATATAATACCTGTTATCATTCCCTTAACATAATTAATAATTGAAAATAATTGAAATTTGTTAAGGGCAGCTCAAGGTACCATATACGAGCCCTAACCACTATATATTCGGCCATTCCAATAATTTTATTTCCTTCACGTAAAAACAGAGTTTTATGATTGAACAAAAAACAATTAAGGTACAACATTTTCTTTTCGTTAAAACATGATAAGAAATCTTCGAAATCCTTAATGTTTTTATTTTTGTAAACTTTAACAAGTTCAGCAAATTAGAAGTCTAACAATCACTATCAACAACTAAATATTCCGCCAACACTGGTGGTGGATCCAAATTATTATTAAATCTGTATAGTAATCAAGTTACGTTGGCTTAACAGAAAAACAAGTGATAGTTTGTTGTGTTCAATTAATTCGCTTGGCAGCAGCTTGTTTACAGATGCAATTTGAGATTATTTTGGTGAATAATGACGCGAGGTGTAGCAGCCCCCAAAAAACTTCGTGATTTGATAATAAAAATGTTTTGTGGGGGTTATAAGTTTGTTTAACGTTGTTCAACTTTTCAAAAATAAAAACCTAAAAAATTTAGAAGATATGTAATAATCTTTTTAACAGAAAAGCAAATGCGGTGCCTTAATTGTTCTCCGTCCACTCATAAAATCCTGTTTTAACGATATTAGAGTAAAATTATTGAAATGGCCGACTATATAGTGGTTAGGGCTCGTATATCTACTGCTGTGGACCCCTTGTCGTAGTAGTTCGTCCTGTATACGTTTTAATGTCGTTGTTTGAGGTTTTTTGCAGTAAAGCCTCAGCATTGGAGCGTGGATGGGGCGGGCTGTTGTGGCGAGGGCTCGTAATCTACAGTACTCGCCACGCACTTGCATATGCAGTTAGTGGTGTTATTAAATTATATCAAATATTCATAGATTTTTTTGTGTATGCTGTGAAATGGCCCTCTCTTTTTTTTAGGCGTCTAAGTTACGTGTATATGTTATATACGTGCTACATAAGAGATTATTATTATTATTAAACTGTTACAGCTGTTACAAAATTAGTATTTTTTTCCAACCACACGAATAAGAGGCCATATTGTCGACTAATTTTGTATAAAAAGTAAATCATTTCGGGATGTTCACCAAGTACCTTGGCAACTGTACACTTTTTGATTAATATTTTAAATAAAAAACAAACGCTTCGTCAGTATTCAGCGATCGCCGTCGTTGTTGTTTATTTTCACCGTATAGTGATTGTTTCTTTGCGCCATGAATGTTCTACAATGTTGCCTACAATATTTGATTATAAATAATAACTATAATAAGTCATATTACCGAATTTATGAGTAATTGGAGAAAAAATAGTATGTTTTATTCGCACAAAAAAATGCGTTTTTGGGACGGGTAAGATAAATATATTTTCCGCCAATCGTACTAGAACTGACACATTATTGACAAAATTTTGTTCAGCAAAGTCGATGTCTAAGGTACCTGGTACTCTGCATGCCTAAACCTTGTCCATTAACAAACAAACAAACAAACAAAGTCAAACATTCCAGCGTACATAAATCAAACAAGTAGAGACACTCACTGTCGGTTCCTTTGATATCAAAATTCTGATTGGGATGACCTTGAACGGCTCCTGGGGGGTACTTTCCGATAGTACTAACAGATGGCGCCACTACTTTATCACATATGATTGGTAGCAGAGCTAGTAACTGGTTCTGATTGGTAGAATTTTGTGCTGCCATCTGATAATCAAGCTTAGAAATACCCCCGAGTTGCTGTCCCAGGCACTCTAGACAGGTTTCAACGTTTGGCATGAGTGTCTCTACTTGTTTGATGTATGTACGCTGAACATTCCATTACATCAGCCGTTGCTAGGTAATTTACAATAAAACTGTACAGTCCTAGGCAGGGAATATTCGAGCACTATTTCTAAATTTTTTTAATTACGCGTATCGATCGGCGGAAAAATAGTATGTGTATCTTGGACAAAAGGCAATATTCCCGACTCCTGTGTTCACAGTCGTCTGGGAATGTTACGCTTTTGCCCTTGATACACAATGCACTATTTTGCACTACTAGTCTCAGAACCCATCGTTATTGGCTTATTTTTAGGTCGTGAAGTTGATTTTCTCCACCAAAGGAGAGAAAGTAAAATAAACAATTTTCACCCTGGTAACTAATAAATTGCTAGGTTACCAAATATGACTATTTTAATTTTGACGTTGTAAAGAGCTGTATTGTCAGGTTGACAATTAAAATATTTTCGAAATTTGTTGGGAATTTAGGTGTTAAGCCGTTTGGTAGTGCAAAAAATAGTATATACACCACGGTAGCGAATCCTCTTATAACCTTCGCGCTTTAGATACTTCGCGCTGCGCGCTCAGTATCTAATATGCGCTCAGGTTATAATACTGCGCTTCGCTACCTTGATGTATAATATACTATTATCTGCAACTGTTAAATAATAAGTGCATTATACCGGGTGTCTTAAAATGAATTACATCTAGTATGCTTTGAATTTCCTATAATGCAATCCAAACCTTTACTTGAAATTGGCAATACTGTAAGTCTATGTCAAATTCGAGGTTATCAGGTTATGTTTTGCGTCAGTTTGTGTCAAAATTGACGCAAAATCTAACCTGCTAACCTCGAATTTCACATAGACTTACAGTCTTGCCAATTTTAAGTAAAGGTTTGGATTGCATTATGGGAAATTCAAAGCATACTAGATGTAATTCATTTTAAGACACCCGGTATATCCAACTTTAAATACAAAAAGCGGCTCATATTACACTAATGGAACATGAAAATTCATATTCTACAGGGTATTTTTTTTAATTAGTGGGCTACATTGTCAATAAATGACATAAACGTCGAGGTTAGCAGTTTAGGTTTTGCATCAGTTTTGACACAGACTGACGCAGAACCTAACCTGCTAATTTCGAATTTGACATAGACTTACAGTGTCACCAACTATACATTATACATAGTTGTAGGTAAAATATTGTATTTGACACGCATATAATGGCTCTATTACAACACTCGCCTTCGGCTCGTGTGTACACTTCATCCTCGTTTAATATAGCCTACATTATATGCTTGATAAATAAAATACTATTATATTCCGTTCACGTTGTTTTGGCATAATATGAAGCCATGGAAATTTGGCATTTAAGTTGGCAGTAAAGCTGTCTGTTTAATTAGGTTGTTTTTCTAAGTTTGAGGTTATACATAGCGTCACTGTCTAGTGCATTGTTGTCAGTTGTACTAGTTTGCAATAGATAAATCCTCACAAATTTTTAATCTAATTTAACACAAGCCTTGCCCAAAGCAGGAATAACCCGATGAATCACCCAATTTTGATCATTTTTAGCAGACTTGATCAAACAATACCATCTCGTTTTAAAGTCACGGGAAATTCAGCAACACGGTAAATATGTCAGGCACTTCAGTGACGCAAAATAGAACAGTGTGTCCAACATTAAAAAAATAAATCATGGCCTCCTATTGTTCCAAAACAATGTGAACGGTTTATATTTGATAAAAACAATCTACAAGTCTGACAAAATAATTCAACAAAAATGTAATTCTAAGAAAATAATCAGTCTAGGACAAAACAGCTATTTAGAATTAAAGATAACTAGGAACAAGTTACGCACATTTTTTTTGTGTGTGGTAGTTCTCAAAGCATGGTACATTGCAAAGCGCACACATATATCGTGATTCCATAGGTTTCTTCTGTTTTTCACAAACATCGCACCTTTTTGTTGGATGCGCCTTATATGTAGTTGGTGACACCAAGCTTAGAAAATGTCTTTCCGTTAGTCTTAAATCACAATCGACATTGTCAGTTCTTCTTCTACCCTGAGAACGTGGCAAAGGGGTATGATATTTTGATATGATCTGTTTCACAAGATTGAGCTGAAATGTTGCGACAGATATATTTTCACCAGACTTTGTTTTATATAATTGGTATGTATTCAAAACTGCGAGGTCCAAAAGATGGAAAAACACCTTCTTATACCATTTTAAGCTTTTTCTAGCAGATTCAATTGATGATAGAAGTATGTCTGATTTATCAACTGATCCTATGTTCTTGTAGCCATGTTTATTTCCCGTTTATCTTGCCATTTCAACATCAGAAACTCATCCGTAGATTGATGTATAATTTGCCCGCGATTTCGTTTTTCTGCGAGTTTTGGCATATGCTTTCTTGATGACTTGTCTGTACCACAAGTATTTGTTTTGTTGCCGTGGACATATGAAAATAATATTGGAATGTTCAGATAAGGAGTCATGAGTGTCATCACTATAATCTCTGAAACTTCTTTGTGGAGTGAATCTATAATTCATATTCTTATTTGGGTATTTCGCCACTCTGCAATTTAAAATGATTAAATAACTTAAATAACGAACGTTTCGAGGGACAATCTGCCCTCATTATCAACGATTAACAATTAAAAAGGAACAAGAAACTTGGCCTTTTTCACAAAGATTGAAAAACCACTAACCTCCTCAGATTTTCCTAGATTCTCATCTTGATTACAGTGCCTTGATAGAGACAGTGGCGACAATAGGCACAATTTACCACAAAATGGCGGCCAGTGGCCTACTAACTTTAATAAATTGAACGTTTTTGAATGGTCGTGGTTACACAACGTATAAATAATATGTTGGTGGCACTGTAAGTCTATGTCAAATTCGAGGTTATCAGGTTAGGTTTTGCGTCAATCTCTGTCAACACTGACGCAAAATCTAACCTGCTAACGTCGAATTTGACACAAACTGACGCAAAACCTAACTTACTAACCTCGATTTGGTATAAACAAAGAAAAGCATCAACAAATTTTGCCTCTTAATGGCGGCCGATTCGAGGGACCAATAAAAAAGAATACACTCTATTGTCGCCACTGTCTCATATAAAGTCACTCTAATCTTGATGAGTTTCGATGTCTGTAGTTGCGCCTATGTATACAACAAGAATATAATCCGTTTTGTAATCACAGAGCCCGACTCGATGTCGTTTTGATGGCATGTACTCTTTGAAGACAATCTGCTCTTTGTACATCAGATTCTCATCGATATATAAATTACAAAATGGATAAAATTTGGTTTTGAAAGTTTTTTCAAATGATCCACAATTAGTCTGATTATGCATAAGTAATCCCATTCAGCTGGTTCGATATTGTTATCTGTAAAATGTAAGAACCGCAGCATAAGTAGGTAACGATTTCTTTTCATAAGGCGATCAAAAATTGGAGTCGCTGAATATGAATCCGTTGTTCAGAAATCTTATACAGGGTGTCCAAAAAATGGCGGATTAACTCTACGGTGCGTTACTGAGGGATGCCTTATGAACCCTGGAAAAATATGAAAAAAAATCCCTGGGCCGTATTTTTCGAAATATTTCGAAATTAATAAAAAATAAATCTGGCAACATTGATACTGCAACAATTTCTCAATCAAAAATGTATCCACAGTAAGTTGTTAATATGTTGGTTACACTGTAAGTCTATGTCAAATTCGAGGTGAGTAGGTTAGGTTTTGCGTCAGTTTTGACACAAACTGTCGCAAAACCTAACCTGCTAACATCGAATTTGACATGAACTTACAGTGCCACCAACATATTATTCATACAACACATATTTCAATGCCAAGCTTGATTTCGTATATTATTATTGTACAAAGCCTGTTTGCCATATTTAGTAATTGACAAACTCAACAAGAAATCAGTTTTTTAAAATACTTAAATATGGAAAACAATTTAGTTAAATTCCAAGAATATTAAAAAAACAGATATTTTAATAAGTCCCAGATATATTTGACACTATAATTATACACTAGTTATTTAAATAAATGGATTTCATTACCCACCTTTGACCAGAAATATTTCGAAAAATACGGCCCAGGGAATTTTTTTCATATTTTTCCATGGTTCATTAGGCATCCCCAAGTAACGCACTGTAGAGTTAATCCGCCATTTTTTGGACACCCTGTATATTACTTCGACACGAAGTGTACGAAGTATTGAAATTCCCTCATATCAAAAACCACTCTGAGTCAAATATCTCTAAAATTCGAGCCAACCGACTAATGAACCCACTATATCAAATCTCCGTCTCGGCAGTGCGGATCTTTTGGTGAAGATCCCAGCCCACTAGATCAATCCCCTGTATTGGGGGGTGCCTAAACGTGCTGAGCGGGGGATGTATGTTCGTATGTGTACACGATTCCGGTCGCCAGGAACCTTTCTGAAGTCTTGGATTGTTTTCATATGATAGGTTCTCCGAAAATAAAGGCAACATCAACTTTTGAGCTATGGTTGTCGGCAAAAAATTTTTTTTTGGTTTTTTTTTTTTTTTTTTTAATAAATAACTGATTCATAGCATTTCATTGTATTAGCGAAATGGAGTGATGCTGAGTATCTAAGTATTCTTGGAAAGCACGGAAGGGCGCTTTTCTTGGGTGGGGGGTACCGTATATTTAATTTTTTTTAATTGGGGCATCAAAAGTGTCACAGCCAAAAAACAATACATTTCTTTAAAAATAAACAGGTTTCCATCTTTTTACGCGGGGCACCTTTGTGCTCCCTTTTCTTTGCCGTTCGCGGATGGAATTGCCAACGTTAACTGTTTCAACTTACACACACTAACGGCCGGTCTTATGAAGGCCACTAATCTGACGTTAACTTTAATTCGTTGTTAAAATAAACAAAAGCGCATAAAAATTTGTTTACTAATGAATAATATGTCATAAGCGCCAACGTTTTGATGAGCTTTTGTTTATTTTAACAGCGATTTAAAGTTAACGTCAGGTTAGTGACCTTTGTAAGACCGGCTGTAAGTAAATAAAGTAGACTTATGCAGTTTATATCATGAACACCTAAATAACATTATTTATCACGAACTTGTAAACACACTTATCGAGCCTATTTCTTTGAATGTCTATTAGCAAATCGGACCTGAAATAAATTGTGAAATTATAACTTGAATAAACAAATGGGCATTCGAGCTCTAGATTCAAGTGGCAGACTTATGTTACGTATGGGATTTTAGTTTGTGTACGCACGTTTACGTATTTTTGAATTTTTTGAAGTTGCATCGTATAAATAAATCTAGTTTGTAGAATTTGAGGTAAGAATCTAGTTTAGCGACCAACTCCGATCGACATGTGCTATACACCATTCGACGCATCTCGTCAAGCTGAACAATATTGCTGCTGGGGACATTCGAGGCGGACCAATGGTTACTGAGATATAGCACTATAAAGTTTTTTTTTTATAAAATTTTTCTTTGTGGAAAACACTCTGGGGCCTTGGGCGGGGGGCAGCGCTTCGCGCAGCGTACCTCACTGAAGGCTAATAACAAGTCGCACTGCGCACCACCTAACCTAACCTAACGTTGCACTGAATTGTAAACAAACTTTTTGCACGCATTGCTAGCGCCATCAACCGCTACATGATTTAACATAGAGACATTTTAAAGCGAACGCGCCATAGACTTAGTATGGGACATTTTAAACTTTACTGTGCTGTATCTCAGTGACCGTTGGTCTGCCTCAAATGTCCCCAGCAGCAATATTGTTCAGCTCGACGAGACGCGTCGAATGGTGTATAGCACATGTCGATTGGAGTTGGCTGCTAAACTAGATTCAAGCCGAACCTAACTCCGTTTTTATCATTTATGTGTTTAATTGCGCATCGCGGTTTTACGCTTCGCAGCATTCTTCTGGAACGTAACCACTGCGAAAGGCGAGGTCTGGCTGTACCTTCTTAGTAAAAAACAATTGAAAAATTCAAGTGCACTTGGAGATTCAGGTAAATCTTCAGGTGTTTATCCTGAATGTTCATCGATGAATTCGTAAATTGTAGGTTCTAAATCTTTATGCTGCCAGTTGTATTTACCATGCCCTATTTTCGCAGGTGGTTGGTCAGCTGATTCATTTTCGAAGAACTCCTCACCATGGTCTTGTGATTGAGCGCCTGCAGCGTAAACGTCAGTAGCATCCACTAAATAACGCACACATAAAAAGAACTTATATTCATTGTTTTCCTCGTCGCTGTCAATCCAGCCAGCATCACACTCTTCCTGGAATTCACCAAAATTGTCTTCACTGTCACTATTTTCCAGCATATGTAAAAGCTGTTCTTCATTCAGCGGTTTATGCCTACTAAAAATTTTTGCTCAAAACACACAAAATAAAGTGCCCTGTGCTGCATATGTCGTGGAAATATTACTTGCGATTATACACGCTTTGAGTAGTTAAATCAAAATAATTGTCAACTTCTAGGAGTGAGGTGTTTAGACAAGCAGTGACATGTCATGGGCGACACGAGCCGCTAACAATTAAAATGACTAGTACGAGTATACTCGCTTTGAGCAGTGTAGTTCGATGCATATATATTCGTCTCGTGCAATTAAAGTGTTAATCCCTTGAGTTCCATTATGGATCTTAAATATGATTTTAATCATATTAAAAAGGAGAAATTATTGTGGAGGTAGAAGTTGTTGGAATTGCCAAAAAACTTAATATAAATTTACCTACTTCTTATAACATCTCCAAGTAATCAGGGCACACACATCGTCAATTGAACAAAAGTGCACATTTTCATTCGAAAGCATGTCTCTATGTAATATTAATCTAACGTTTGGTTATTAAAATCTTACCTATAAAATTTAAGTATCTTGTGTTTCATCTATTGTTGCCGTTTCTAAAACGTAAGTTTTCATGTTTATTTTAAGTGTTCAATGGTTGTAAATTTAAAACAATCTCTTAGGCTACACAAAGCGTCAATTATTTCACAAAATATTCTCCTGTAAGGGTCATATGAAGATTTAAAGATATGCTCTTCTGAATAACCATCCCGAAAGCGACAACGTAATTTACGTGTCCTCGGTTCTTCCAAACCTAATTTCTCAAAATGTACCTTACATTTTTCCTATAAATCTTGGTAGCAATTCTCTCTAATGTCTTTGATAGTATTTGTCACTCGTTATCTTTAATCACACGTTTCGAAAATTATTGTAGGTTTTTAAGCCCTGCATTTAGTAGCTCTATTTATACAAACAACAGAAATGTTACGGTTAATAAAAAAAAGTTTCAAATTGAAACAGATGCAACAAAAATCCTTCAGCCTTTGCACGTACTTCTGCATTTGGAATAAAAGCAAGAAAGCAATGACATCAATTCAAAACATTTTGTAACAGTAATAAATTGGATGGGCACTAGGAATTTAATAATCCTTGATCTAATAGAAGTGTCTGTCCGGGACGCTGTTTCAGCAGCCAAACCGTAAGAGATAGAGAAAAAAGTTATTAAAGTTATATGTTTGGAATGATTATGTCAGGTCAGGAACCGAATTTCAGTCTCTAACTAATTATTATCTTAATTATCCTAATCCTAACTTTTTAGGTTAGATTCTAGGCAAATTTTATCAAGGCGAATGCGACTGGTAGTTTGCTACCAACAATGACGTCATATACGTACGTGTGGTGAATACGCGTTCTATTTGCAAAACGGTCTTTTTTGTTTTATTAAATGAGACATTTGTCTCACTGGACTGCTAGTCATTTTATATTTTCTTTCTTTTCTATTTAAAAATGTCATGGGGGCACAGCACCCCTTAGATCATGACGTCTGCAGGTATGGTAGTCAACTGACATTTCAATGTCCAAGTTCTGTTTTCCGTGTCAGTTCCTTTATAGATTCCCATTTGTCATTTTTAGCTCTTCTTTGTTTTTCCTTATTGTTCGTAATTTATATCTTAATTTCCCCTGAAACTTTGCAATTTCTTCTGGTTCATTAACTATTCTTTGTGTATAGAATTTCAATCTTGTTATATTTTGTTCATTTTAATACTAATTCTTAGTTTTGCTATAACAAGCTCATGATGCGAGCCTACATCGGCACCCCTTATACATTTAATTTAGTGAATTATTCCATTTTCTTTCTATTATAATGTGATCTATTTGATTTTTCATGTGCCCATCCAGAGATTACCATGTTACTCTGTGTATGGTGTTGTTTAAATAGGGTTCTTCTAATAATGAAATTTACAGTACACAATTGTATTAGTCTTTCTGTTTTTACTTTCTTTTACGATAAAGGAAGTATTGGATTCACCCCAAAAATTCGAAATTGAGTTTTCAACAGATCTTCACGTTTTAGAGCCCCCTGAACCCAAAAATAGTATATTATACATCAAGGTAGCGAAGCGCAGTATTATAACCTGAGTGCATATTAGATACTGAGCGCGCAGCATGAAGTATCTAAAGCGCGAAGGTTATAAGACGATTTGCTACCGTGGTGTATATCGGGTGACAATGAGAATAGGGCCATGCTTATATCTTCTTTATTTATAATTCGATTTGGATAAAATGTTATACCAAGATACTAGATATCAATTCTGATTGGCCGATAGATATAGTCAAAACGTCTGACTTCCTGTTTCACCGGAAATAACACTAACTTTGATTTTTTAAATGGAACACCCTGTATATTTTATGTTTTTCTGAATCTACGAGGCAAACTTCATATAATAGATTTGTCAAATTTAATTTTTTTTTAAACAAAAATATTTTTTCAATTTTTATTTTTTACCATAGAAGGCCTTGACTTGGAAAACTCTATTCTAATTGACTCTAGCAACTCTTAATAATAGCTATTTTATCAATAAGGTCGATAACAAACCTTTAATAAAGTAATATAATTTGCTACTCGTTTTTTTTAAGAAAAAGTCACTTTTTTAAAATGGCACCTACTAAGGGCCATCTTGCCATTATATAGAAAATTTAATTACCAATCTAACGATATGCATCATGCACTACTTTATCTTTATCTGAAACTTAAATAGATTTAAAAAAATATTTAATTAATTTTTAGTAGGTGCCATTTAAAAAAAGGAACTTTTTCTTAAAAAACGAGTTTAGCAAATTATATTATTTTATTCAAGGTTTGTTATCGACCTTATTGATAAAATAGCTATTATTAAGACTTGTTAGAGTCAATTAGAATAGAGTTTTCCAAGTCAAGGCTTTCTATAGTAAAAAATAAAAATTGAAAAAATATTTTTTTTTGTTTAAAAAAATTTAAATTTGACAAGTCTATTATATGAAGTTTGCCTCGTAGATTCAGAAAAACAAAATATACAGGGTGTTCCATTTAAAAAATCAAAGTTAGTGTTATTTCCGGTGAAACCGGAATTCAGACGTTTTGACTATATCTATCGGCCAATCAGAATTGATATCTAGTATCTTGGTATAAAGTTTGAACAAAATCGATTCATAAATAAAGAAGATATAAGCATGGCCCTAGTCTCATTGTCACCCGGTATACTATTTTTACTTCCTTTTACAATAAAGGAAGTATTGGATTCATCCCAAAAATTCGAAATTGAATTTTCAACAGATCTTCACGTTTCAGAGTCCCCTGAACCGAGGCCATCGATCGATGGCCTCGCCTGAACCCAAAAAACATATTTTTTTTCATTGGTCTGTCTGTGCGTCTGTGAACAAAATATTTCAAAAACGAAGAGGAATGGGGTTGAGACTTCATATATAAGTTTTGTGTACTATGTAGATGCGCCAGCAAGCTTTTGAAGAAAATCGCATAACCGGAAGTAGGTGTTTACTCTTGTGATTTTTCAGTTTTTTTTCAATTTTTTCAAAAACGGCTTTAACGATTTTTTTCAAACTTCTCATTTTTATTACATTTTTAATGCGTATTGAAGTGAGATAGGTGATTTTCCAGTTGAATACTTCTGAAATGGGTTTCTTTTGTTTTTCTCTATTTTTTTTTATTAACTCCTATTTTAAATAGAACACCCGGTATATTATTACATTTTTGAATTCACCTTAAAATTCTAGAGAAAATTTGTCTCTTGAACTAACGCTTTTTTTTGTACCGTTTTTTGTAGAATTTGTAATTTTTGAAAATTTTTGACAAATGCTTAAAAATTTAAAATAAAATTTTTGGCTGACTGTAAGATCACTGTTTTCTCATTATTTTTTTTTCTTCTCTCTCTTATATTTCCTACTTTAGTATTCCAATCTCCCATACCACTAGCAATGTAATAATAACACCTGTAAGATTTGAAAGAATGTAAAAAATACCAAGCTCTCAGAATAATAAATACGAAAATTTATAATTGAAAAATATATTAGACATTTTTTGTAGTAATAAATATTAGGTTTAAATACATCGTAAATTAAACGTCTCCCTGCATGTTTAAGTTGATTTTTTTGGAAAAATTAAATGGCTGCCAATTTTTATAAACAATTGCATTTATTAATGTAATGTTACCTTTTGTTAGCAAATTGCAGCTAACTTCTTCAGTCTTTTAACAAAAATGAAATGTTCAAGAGAAAATATGGAATGCATTTTCTTTCTCTGCAAAAAATAAGTTGACTCCTTATTTTATTTTCGCTAGTCTGCTGAGATAACATACTCGCAATTTTTGTAGTCGTAATTTTTATGTTTATTGATATTGCGGTAACACACGAAACTCCTTAGGCTGTAAGCTAAATAATATATACTCTTAGGTGAATGAGAGAAAATGTTGTTGCTAAAGTGTATAATTTTCTTTAAATTTATTAAAGGGCAAATAAATAATAAAAATGAAATGTTTTTAGGGATTTCTCAGGTAGTTTTGCAGGCTCTTGAATACTGTTATATTCAAATGTAGAACAGCTATGACTTAATAAATAAACAAAAAAATAATTTTAACCTATGGTTGAATTTAAAAAATAAAACGGCATGTATCGTTCCCTAAAAAATATTAAAATTTTTGAGAATGTTTATATATTTGAAATTTATAAAAAAATATATATGTAAATAATTTGACACCGATTTTGTTTTGCAGGCAATGTGTGAAAGAAAGTGTGTTGGAGCAATAGTATGTAAATTAGACTTCCATAGAAAATCGACCAAGAGAGGTTACATAGCAATGCTAGCAGTTGACAAGGACTACCGAAAACGCAGGATTGGTTCGACATTGGTACGGCGTGCAATTAAGCAGATGATAGCGGGCGGGGCAGACGAAGTAGTACTAGAGACCGAAGTAACGAACAAGCCCGCCCTGAGGCTGTATGAACAATTGGGCTTTGTGAGAGACAAGAGACTTTTTAGGTATTATTTAAATGGGGTGGATGCCTTGAGACTCAAATTATGGCTGAGATGAGTTTGTTCTGCCAGGAGTAGTTCTCATTCGTTGCCATACTCAGGGTATTTCTAAGTTTCGTCTCTGTTCATGCCAGTTGTGTTACTACCGATGCTGGCGGGAGGGCGGTTTTTGTTTAAAAATATATGTTAATGTTACTTTGTTATATATTTTTTGTTAGTTAGCGTTTAAAATTTTGTGAATTACATTTAATGGTGTGCTGACACTTACTATTCTTACTTTGAACAAATAGCACTATGCTATTGAATCATAACCAAATAAATTAGCAACAAGTTGAGCTTATACTATACACAGTAAATACGTGGATTTTTGTGTTAAGAAAAACAGGGTGTCACATACACTGATCATTCTGTACACTAAATCTGGCAGAGGTAACCAGAGCTGGGGAAGATGTTACTATTAAAATAGTTGAAACTATTAAATCATTTATTTTTGGTAGCAGTGTAGTAATTTTTACAATTACAAAATGAACTACTTTACAATCTTCACTAAAACGATGTAATTTTGTTTTGTCGTCGGTTAGCTTGCAATGTTTTTAAAAATTTATCATCTGCTGCTGTCAGTTACAATATACCAAATGGTAGTACAACTTCCTTCGAAATAATCAGTAGCTAAACCCGCGACTCATTCATGTTCTGTGGCAAGACCTTGTAAAATGTTGTGTTAATCACGCACATACTATTTTATTACATTTTTACTTTGTGATACTGTATTTTAAGTTACTTTGTTGTCCTCAATTTGATAGAATTTAATTATGGACGAAATGATGAACATGTGCAAACAATTTTGTCGTTTTATTACTTAATATGCGCAGCAAAATAAAAAATCAAATGCGATACCATTGTGAGCACTCACAGTAGAGATGTAGTATATCTACGATAATTAAAAAATATTTAAATATAGTTTACCAATAAAAGATGTACAATAGTTTCAACAGGTTTTAGTAAATAGGAGATATTTAATGCTTTTTTTATATATCTTCTGGAATTATTTGAATGGCCCACATTTTACCAGCTCTGGAAGTAACGAATTGTCACATATAAATACATCATGAGTCACATATAAATACATCATGAGTTCATGTCAATGCGGAAGTCACCAACATATAGAATATGTAAAACAACAACTGTGTGCTTAATTAAAAATGTAAATTATTTGTGTGCGGCGTGTTCTGCGATAGACAATGTAGTAAAATTGTCTATAATATTGTATAATAATTATTGTAAATATTGTTCATTTAATATTATTGTATAACAATACAGAAAAATCAAATATTACATTATAACAAATTCATAGAGAACGGATTAATCACATAGTCCAACTGTTTATTTAATTGTTTATCTGGTTGTGAACATAATCCACTTTTATATTGTCCTAACACCGTTCAAAATAAATTATTTAATATCGACTATTTGTTTTTCTTATTGTTGCTTAAAGCGTTAGTTTTTCGTTTTACCGATTTTACTAACACACTTAGTTCAGCATTCTTCCTACCGTCACTTTTTAACTTCTTACCGATGTTATCATTTGTGTCACTTCTGCGCTTCAATTTTTCAGTTACTATAGCTGCCATGCCCTTAGTTTTCTTAAAGTGTGGATCTGTCGGATCAACATTGAAGTGGTGACTGGAATAAAGGGCGGAAAAACGAGCATCTGCTACATCTATTTTGAAATCGTCGTCGTCAGCTTTTTGGTCATCTTCACTTTCATTTCGTTTCTTCTTACGCTTCAACTTCTTTTTTGACTTGCTCTCGTTCTCTCTTTCTTGTATTTTTTGCAAGCTGAAGTGTTTTTTGTTATCTTCTGGATTTAAAAGCAATAATTCCAACTCCGCCTTTCGCTGTGCATCCTCTTCAGAATCAGGATTAGCTTTTGCAGTTTTCTTATCCTTTTTATGTTTAAATTCTGGTTTATCAAATTCCTCTGCAAAATATGGATCATTCATGTCGACGTCAGATGGAATATCAGAATCACTCCCAGAACTTGCATCTTTTCCTGCTTGTAACTTCTTTTTATGTTCATCTCGTTTTATTTTTTGCTTCTCTTTACGTTTGTCTAAATATTGTTGGAAAGGAGTCTTCTCCTCCTTTTCATCTAATTTTTTCTTGACCAATTTCTCCGTTTTCCCCTTCAAGTCAATACCCCACGATATTTCCATTTCAACGTCTTTTTTGCCCTTTGTTTTTTCTTGATCTTCAATATCCTGCAACAATGCCTTGTATTTGTCTATGGGATTTACCTTCGAATCTTCATTTTCCTCACTGGTATTGCCATCCTTCTCATTTTGCTTTTCCTCTCCACCTTCGTCTTCTTCCCCACTGCTAGAAGCCAAATATGCCTGCAAATCACCTTCTGCAATTTCGTCAGTGTTGCCCACTGCAAGTTTTTGTGCTATTTCGATTCTGTTCGGGTCGGTTTCATCCCACGTTAGGTCAACTTTCGCTTGTTGTAACGCTGTCGTGGTAAAAAATCGTGGCTGGTACTTTCCTTCCTCCGGCAGCTTTTCACAAACTTCTTTAGGTTCCTCGTCAAACACCGTATCGTCAGGAATAAAACGTAAGTCCATTTTAGTAGCACTGGATTCGTATTCCAAACCATCACACTCTGTGTAAATTTTATCAGCAGAGCTCTTGCTATCACAAACAATCACTGCATAATAATACTTTAACCTATTAAGTTGATACTGCCGCAGTTTTTCCATGTGATAACTAGATCCCTCGTGTCCCTCCTCTTCATCAACGCATTTCGATTCTACCAGCTCTGTCGGGCCCTTGACTTCTTCCTCTTTCATACGTTGCAAGCCGAATTCCGAGGGATAAATTTTTACAGATTTAATTACACCACCAGGGGGAAGAAAAGAACTTAATAGAACCATTAAATCTGTAGCCCTAATACGATCCCAATCCATATTGCAAGCAGCTAAGCGATAAGTTGCCTCCTCGGTACGTTCTGCATCTCGGTCCAATTCACCCCAAGCATGCTCGAAAGTTTCCTCTTCATCTTCTCCACTTTCTTCATCGTCCGATGAACTTTCAGAAAAAAGAGCTGATTCACCACGCGCATAATCGATGTTTAGGTTACGAAGCTTCTTTTTGGCTTTTGCAGAGATGTCATTGTCGCCTTTATGTTTGATTTTAAGTTGGTTTGAATCTGACAGCTCGTTTTCACTTTCTGATGGTTGCGGTGCTCGCACATATTTGCCTGAAGTTTCACCAGAGTCTTTAGTTTCAGATTCTGAATCTGACGATTCCTCTCCCGAGCTAAGTTCATAGTAGCGTTTTAAATCTTCATTAGAAGTGTGGTTAACTGGTCTCCCTCTTTTATCTACAGTATATTTTACTTTAAACTGTTTATCTTCGAACATAGACTTGAACCGTTTGTCGATTTTAACTTTCCGTTCCGATTTCGGTATGCGACGGAATTTGGGATCTGTTATTATGTGAGAAAACCGTTGATCTTCCTCCATTATGTTAAATCACTGCACACAATTGCTTGAGGAATACTGGAAACGTCTTAACCGTGTTATTTATATTTTTCACCAATGCACGTGGATGCGATTGTAGCTGTAAATTAAAAGTAAGGTTATGACTGCTGGCTACTGTCAAAGTGTGGTTCTTTAAAAAAGGTTAGGTTATTGGCTTTATGCATATTTTGGCTAAATATTTAGAATTTTTACATCCAAAATTAGTTTATTTTGAAAATTATTTGAAAAATTCTAAATAAACCGCTAAAATAATATAAATTACAATTCATATAAAAAGTCACCTTGTTTTGTGACTCAAGGATACCTTCTTCCAGCTGGTTACTTTTAGATATTTTTTATAAAGAGAACATATTTCTCTGGTACGTAAAAGTGTTCACAGCTAATACTTATAACAATACTTTAATATTGCGGTGGTTGAAATTGCAGCTCTAACCCTAACCTAAAATTTAACGATTTATAAAACTTCATAATAGACAGACTGTTTTAATATGCCTTGTATTCACTGCACGATTATAACTAATTTTCCATCATTTTTGTCTTAAAACTAAATATGAGTTTACTGAAAATGTTTAATAATAATTTCAAGTTCACTTTCGACATAATGAACAGGGGCGTCTCTAACTACTCTTCACTCGTTGAAAATGAACAGGGGCGTAATTGTCGTTTTTTGTTGGCCCATGCTGGCAAAGATAATAAAAATACGTAGAAAATATGCGTAGAATAAATTTTTGTAGATAGTATTCGTATTAAATTGAAACCGTTCTACTGGATTGTCTAGGTAAATAAATACCTACCTAAAATCTAAGAAATTTATTGACAATGTTATGATTGGTTCGACATTACACGGTTGAAATGATAGCAAACAGTAAATGTCAGTGAATAAATCATTTGTCTAAATTTGTGAAATTTAGTATGGATGTTGGAAATTTAATTCGTATTTATTTTTATATAGTTTTGGTGGAATAATATTTTTGGTAATAAGTTTTGGCTCTTATAGATATCATAGACATTGCAAAATAAAGCCTTACGTTCATATTAGTATTTAAATTTATATTTAAACAAAATTGTTAAAAATATATTTCATGTTTCAGTACTTAACGTAGAAAAATGTCACTGCCCCGAGATATTTTGGCCATAATTCGCGGCTTGCAGGCAGTAGCTCAAGCTGGAATAAAATTACAAGAAGCATATTTCAGAACTATTTGGCAAAATTCTAGCATTAAAGCTTTGACAGAAGAAAGTTTGACTAATGCAAGGAAAGCGTCTTCAACCGATGCAATAAAAAATTCTAGCGACATTGTAAAAATTTTAAGTGAAAGTGGCGATAGGTTTTATACAGTTGTTGATGGCGTGAAACAATTTGTTACATATTCAGCAACGAAGACTGTAGCGAAAGGTAAGAATATTTTTTAACTGTCAGCCAAAATTTGACTTTTGATAGTTTTGAATGCATTTACAAAAATGAGTTAACTGAAAAACAGTGGTGTGTTACTTTTGAATAATTATCTAATTTAAAAACTAAACAATGCATGTATACTACTCGTGGCGCATGTGGGTTTACAAATGAGTAATTTCATGTGGGTGTAGTGGCCTCGCCTAAAATGCTTATTTGTGGACGGTCTACTATGCACATAACATTTAAAATACATAAAAAGTATTATTCTAGCAGGCACTTCTTTAAAAGCTACCGAAAGTGTTGAGATAAAAAACCCCGAAAACATCAAACAAGTTGCACGACGAACTCAACAGGTTAAAGGCAGTGACTTAGAAATTAAATTGACGCGTAGCGATAAAGAATTGCTGAAGAAGTTAGACATGGAACATAGAGAAAAACTGAAAGCTGCCGCTGCCGCTAAGTCTCAGACTGAACAAAGAAAAGTTTCTCCCGATAAAACAATAGAAAAAACGACTCCAGAGCCAAAGGAAGCAGTGGTAAAAACGAAAAGTGGAGATGGACAGAAGAAAGAGAAGTCTAAGGTTAAAGCTATTCCCAATCCCAAGGCAAAACAACAATCGGTAAGTAAATACGTGTTTTTTAAATTAATTTATTATTTTATTGCATTTTGGAACCATAATCTTGTTTATTGGCCCTCTATAGCGGGCGTAATATGGCTTTTATAGTCCGAGGGCCTATAAAGTTGCTGAGCAGTATAATAAACACCAACAATGTAAAGTACGTTTTTTTTCTATAGAAATTTTCAAGGTCAAAGAATTTAGGGTTTATGTTGGCATAACTTGGATTCCTTTAAAAAACATATGTTGGTAAAATTTGTTTTAGTAACTTTATAGAACTAAAATTTGGTGGGAAATTTAAAATCTGGCATTAAAGTTCTATGTACATCAAAAGCTCTTGCTAATCTTTTGTAAACGTCTTCTTCTGGTGTATTAAGATGCAGATCCAACAGTTCCTCTACACACTTCACTACATTTAATTTTAAAAGATTCCGTTTTACGCGTATTCAGTTTCAAAAAAGAAAAACTGACAATTTAATTTTAAATGTCAAAGTGACAAAAGTCGTTTACAGAAAAACCTGACGAAAACAAATTTTCTAATAATTTAAAAAAAGCAGTTTTGCCAATTTTATCTTGACCTTGAAAATTTTTATAGGAAAAAAACGTACTATAGTATGGCAACACCAAAAATCTGCATAAAAACCATAGCACACCAAAAATTCACAGCCCCAGTACAACGATAACGTAGTAGCCCGTAGTCAAAATAGTAAATCCGTTAATTTCGTCTATTTTGAGAACCAAAATGAAATAAAACGCATAGGCGGATCCAGAGACTTCCTAAGGGGGGTCAACTAATTTTTATAGATTGAACAGTAAGGCTAAACTAATAGTTTAGGTAGGTAATGCCTACTATGGGATGGTACTAGGTAGATCTTTAGAATAAAAGAGGTAAAAAAATAAAAATTTATTTTTCATATTTGATTTTTTTTCGATTTCAAAAGTTAAATTAACACTATACCTAAAAAAGAAATATGGAACCGCTATTAGAGCTACCGTATGATCGAAAACTTTCAACGTCTAGAGGGCTGTGGATTTTTTAAACATTAAATTTATGTTGGCAGTGATGAGTAAAACCATGGTGTAAAGAATACAAGGTGTAACGTTTCGCAGAATGTGGGCGGACCTCAAATTCAACCAATAGGACATGGTCCCACAAATGGCACGATTGGTAGTACTGAAGTGTATTGTTGAAGACGCTGTCGATGTCAAATTCCAGGTTAGGTTTTGCGTCAGTTGGTGTCAGATTGACGCAAAACGTAACCTGCTAACCTCGAATTTGACATCGACTGACAGTGCCAGCAACAATATACGATCGCAACCATGGTTACACCGTGATCGCGGCCGTGATGGATTTCCTGAGCAGGACCATCGGGAATTGGTTGACATCTCCCCTCTACTTTCTGAACGATTGCCCATCCCGAGAGCGTTTCACCTTGTATTTTTTACAACATGAGTAAAGCTACTTAATAACATAACCTATACAATTTTGATAGATAAACTTAACTTTTACAGGATGTTTAATGTCGAGCACTAGGTGGTTCTGTGTGTGGAAAATGCAGCAAATCATTTTGAATAGCTGTACTTGTTTTTGTTACTAACATTTTTATGTATTCAACAAGAATGTTTGTATTTGTTGAAATGACAATCCTGAGATAACCTTAAACTGACAGATATAAAATTCCAATGTGACTTTTACTACCACGACTGCCAACAAAAAATGTTGACACAATAATTCCACAGCCCTCTAGACGTTGAAAGTTTTCGATCATACTGTATATAAGCTATACAAAAATAACAAAAAAAGTAAACTTTACACTATTTAAAAGAAGGAACCATTCTAGCTACGCTAAAATAAAGGTAAATTAAATACAGGACGGTCTGGCAACGATTGGAAGGGTTGGGGGGGAGGTGCGTGCGGGTGGAAGATATTTCTAAAACTATGAGTTTTTACATAAATATTGTGTATATAAAAGTTGTAAGTACGAAGATGATGCACGTTACTAAAATAGTTTTGACTGTACAGGGTGGCTCAGAAAAGTGTGGCGAATAAAACTTACTTTCTTTAAATGGATTGTCCAAGATTTAGGTTAACTTGAAAGTTTTGCATTGAAATACTAATAATTTTATATCAAGTTGTATGGATCTAATGTCAGTTGTTTTGGAGATACATATCAACAATTTTATACAAAACAATGCTGAAATTCAGGCGGCTGCTGTAAGAGAAAAAAATTGAATGAAGAAAAACGTTACCAAAAAAGTATGCTTTTCGGAACTACCTTTCCAGAGAAAATTGGTGGTTCTGGGTAATACTGATATATAGAATGCGGCAGGCCACTAGGAAACTTGTAAGAGCAAGGAGAATATGCATGTGGCGGTCGTGGTGTTTAACAAACGAACAATCAATGTACGATAGTGGTAGGTCGTTAGGATCATTATAAATACATGGTATATATTCGATTTTGATTTTTTTTTAAATACAATTACGGCCACATGTAAGGTTTTTTTGCTTTTGCTATGGTCCTAGTGGCCTGCCGCAATCTTTACATGGTCGCATGATGTAAAACATTAGCAAATTTAATAATTTTTAATAATAATTTTTGAAGTGTTTTTAGTAAGCTTTTTTTATATGTTACTTCATACCTCTAAATTCAACTGTTTTTCATAAAAAAAGGATTTGAACCATTTAACATGCTTCATTTCAAGAAAAACCGACAAAAAACTGCTTGTTTTATAGGTATACGAATAGACAATATCCAAATAACTAATATTAAAACGTATTTTAATTACTTTCACATGTAATTTTTTTCCGATAAAGGAAATACGCACGTTTTTCGGGAACCGTAAGGATTTTCCAATAATTATTTTTTCTTTAAATTAGAAAGATTCAAGAAGTCTTATCAGTGCTGTCAAAATAAGCTCCCCATTACTTGCGGGAATAAAAGTGGATGCAGTTTCAGTTTCTGTGGAATTTGTTGAAAAATCATCTGCTTTCCCTGGATTTTGAATTTCTACCGTCTTACCCTGATTTACATGAAGGGCAGTGGTTTTTGGTTTTCGTATAAAGGCGTCAAATGTTTTTTTGTTTTTTAGAAGGTGGCGCCATTCTAAAAAATTAAATAAAACAAAGAGAATAAAAAAATGTGGAATAACAATTTATAAAACCAGTTAGGAAATGCCTTATTGTGTGTAACGCTTGGAATCTCTGTATAAATGTCAATTACTTGAAAATCAAGCGTGTTTTCGCTTTCACGCGAAATCTTATAAATTAAGCATTGTTTTACATACACGAGTGCTTAACTCTAAAATTGAAATTTTGCAGGCTTTGGATATTTTAAACTTTGACTAACTAGTTGTACAATTTAAAACAGTGAAAACATTATATTATAAGCAAAATTTAAAAATACGCCGATAACTATCACCAGGTACAGTTCATTGTTTTGTCTAGTGGAGACTGGTAGGCACTAGACAGGTCACAGAATCGACCAGCGACGAAAACCCTACCAACGCTGTGTGTTGAGGGCAAATTTGCGCCTATTGGAATTAAAAAGGATTGAAGAATGTTGAAAAAGCATTCGGAAAACTCAAATTTAAATTACGAGCGGATGCTATAAGGGTGCGTTTTGTTTATAATTAAAACAAAGTAGTCAACTTTTGACAATTCCTTGGATCCGCCAGTTATAAAACGTATGTACCACGTGCATAATCACGGCTTTAGCCCTCGGAAAATGTTAAGTTGTGATATAATCTGTATATTATGCCCTTAAAGTCGTTGTTCACTTATTCCTGAAATCGCTTCTCGCTGCTAAAATGCAGTGGCAACAAGCAACCCATCATATGTCTAATAAGGGTTTAAAAGAGCGTCACAAATCAGAGGTTGACAGCGGGGGGTAAAGAGATTAAGATAAGCAGCAATAAAATCAACCATACTCTCGAATAGCAAGTTCTGCAGTTACTCGGACATTTCCGTTACCACGTCAGAGGAATTTTACACAAAAGCATAAAACCGTGGCTTTCCCATTCGCCGGATAATTATTTCACCAGAAAGCTGTTCGCCGGATTGTAGGGTGCTTGTCGTATAACGAAATTCGGCATAGTACTGTGTCTCGTTCTAGCCTGTTTAGGTTAGTTGCAGTCTTTGATATTTTTTTTTCACTAACACGGCCGGTGTTGTCCCTACGATCAGCATAGTGTCCTCGATCTTGATATCCGGCGAATCGAATTCCGGCGTGACGGATTCCGGCGAATCGAATTTCGGCGAAAAAAATCCGGCGAATGGAAACGGAGCCCATAAAACAAGTAGCAGCAAAACATTTATTTTTCGACATGATCAAACAATTTTTGCAATTACCTAACTGTACCTTTACGGATATAGGTTTTTTTTACAAATTTTTACAATAATAACAGTAAACATTATTTTATTATTATAATAGGTACCGTAAAATAATAATTATCACCACATACCTAAATGAAAAACAATTTTTATTTTATTATATTATGTTATTATGGCAATAACTCATTAGCAACGAGTTGCGTTAAGATGCATTTAACAGCACTAGTGTTGTTAAGAAAAATAACATAACGATACTTTATTAGCATTTAATCGCATGTTGACAGCACTGAAGTGTATTGTCAGTCTATGTCAAATTCAATGTTAGTAGGTTAGGTTTTGTTTGTTATTTGATACAAACTGACGCAAAACTTAACCTGAAAGTCTCAAATTTAACATAACCTGACAGCGCTACCAACAATACAGTATTGAGTTTTTATCTTACTAGTGATAACACCACTCGCTGTTGTAAGTGTCATTAATAACCATTTTTTATTATACCTGCATCAGAATCGCCGTTTAATAAAGCACGCCTGAGCGTGCGAATACAGGCGATTAAAGCTCGCCGAGGTTGTCAAGGAAACGACTGAATGCAACAACGGACGTAGACGCGACAAAAACGTAAATAATTCTCCTAACTATAGTAGCAATATTACTATGCCCTTTCGATTTATCACGACAAAAATTATTTCTAAGTTTTTAGTGCGTAATTTATTTCCAGTATTGTAGGTATAATAAAAAATAGCGTAAAGTATTCGTGGATAACTGGTCTTTAAAACACTTGCTCTATTTCGAGCACTCCGGCTACGCCGTCGCGCTCGAAAACTCGCGCGTGTTTTAAAGACCTTGTTATCCACTCATACTTTAATATATTATTTCCTATTTTTTAAAAAGATTAGTATTTTAGGATAAAATAAACCGTGTTACTATATACGTAACGTTATCCGCTTTCTACATTACTCGAGAATTTTAAAGAACTCGCTCCTAACGTCGCTCGCTCGTTCAAACTATTCTCTCGTAATGTAAAAAGCTTGATAACGTTACTTGTATCGTAAATTACTATTTATCTACGACAATGTGTAAAATTTACTTTTAGTTGGCAGTTTTCAGTTTGTAAAACGACTGTTTAATAACATGTTTTCATTAGTTTACGTCATTAGTAGCAATGTGTTTAAAAGATTTCATTAGGCACGGAGTCAATAGCAACGTGTTTTAAAATTTTGAAAACACGCAAAATACGACCGGTTGCTGGTAATTCTAATTTACATTTAAAATATTTTTTATATTATCGTGTTTTGTAGATTCTATCGTAGATAAAATATTGTACGATACACATGCGTAAAGCATCTTTAGTCACTCGCGGGGCTTAAAACGCTCGTTTACTCGCGTTTTAACTTTGCCCCACTCGTAACTAAAGACTAGCTTTATGCACTTGTATCGTAAATTACTATTTCGACTACCATTTCCTAAAGGAGGCTATTATTTGACACTTTCCATACGTCAAAAGCATGTTGTTTTTGCATAATATGCAATAAAAAATTTTTTGAACTCATCTGTCACTTTTTTGCACGCTTCTGTCAAAACAGTTTATTAAATTCAAATATTACATTTTATTCTTTATTCAAATTTATGGTTATAGTACTATTGCTAATATTGCTAATAACAATACCACCGGAAGTCGATGGTACAGAGGACGAAACACTGTAATCAACTACATTTGAAATGTACTTAACTTCACCCTACTTCAATTCTGTTTTTTTTGTTTAAAAGAATTTGACTTGCAGAATTTACTTTTTCCTCGATGCATTCTTCTGCGTATCCCTCTGCGACTGTTGAAGACCGCCATCCTCCGAGACGTTTCAACCTTAAAATATCAGCCCCCGCACCAACTAACAAAGAAGCTGACGACCTTCTAAAACTATGGCCTGTATAACACTCTGGATTTGGCAGTTTTAAATACGAGGCGATAAGGCTGGGCATTTTAGCAAACTGATTAATTCCAACAACTTGAACCGTACATTTTCCATATCTGTACTGCAAAAAGAATCTCCGATGTTCCACGTGTTTTGGGCGTAGTGCCATGTATTTTCTGCAAATTTCAGCAGGATTAAATATATTTTCCGTAATGGAAGGTACCGTAAATGTTCTTTGAATTTTGGTTTTCGAATCTGGAATTTTCACGATTAAGTAAGAATCCTTGTCTTCTATGTCGTCGATTTTCATCTTGGTCAGTTCATCTCGTCGGCATGCACCTGACAATCCCATAATTAACACTACTTTCATTAGTAACAATTTTTCATCAGGTAATTCTACTAAAAAGGTGGTTACTTCTTCCCTCGTAAAAACCTTCGCCTTTTTGGGTTTGTACCCCTCACTTCGTCGTTTTAAAAAAACCGTTACTTATAAAATCATAATTAAATAAGCCTTATTGTTATTTTATTATTGTTAGGTACCTTAGGAAATCTTCCAATATTAACGTTTTCCTTTGCTACCAATGTCGACTTTAACATAGAGTATTTGGACCAAAGAGTCGACGATTTTAATACTTTGGATTTTTCACCCAAATAGGCCAAAATAGCAGTTTCTGATACTTTCCGAACCTCCTTCTCGTTGCACCACGCCCTGAAAAGTTCGTATTCATTTTCGTAAAGTTTTCTTGATTTTTCAGGTAGAACCTGAAGAGTAGCAGCGTCCGCTGCTTTTTGAATATCATCAGGGACATCACTTTCGTCGCTCATGTTTAAAAATACAATGCACCAAAACGTTACTTTCGTGGAAAAAGCAAAAAATAATGGCGACACAAACATCTGATTTTGTTTACTAAAACTAATAATACATTGGAAACCCAAAGTATGCCTAACTTGATCTTTAGCGTTCAATTTAAAACATTGAAAGCGTATTGTAACTAACATGATTTTTAATGAGTTTTCAATTTGAAATGATGTTGGGGTTTTGTAACTTTTTTAGCATAAATATGTGGTAGTCGCAAAAATTATGTATACAACTCGTAGCTAAAGCTTTTTTTTGCACTTTCTCACGCGTGCAAAAAAGTGGCACTTTAGCTACTTGTTGTATAAATAACTATTTTTCTATTATCTAATTATTTAAATCGGAAAATTTTATATCTCTAATTGGCAAATTTCTTTTAATTCTTGAATCCAGAAATTCTGGCAAAAATATGGAAAAATAAAATTTTGTAAATTTCTCATTCATATTATTATTCCAAACCTTATTTTTACTTCTTATAAGTTCGCAGTTATAATCTTTTTATGTATATATGAAAAAATAACAATATTCTCGACTGGTGACTTCAAGTTGACCTTGTATTTGATACATATGTCATGATTTGATTTTAATTTAATTTTGTTATCACTGTCAATAAAACAGTAACTTACTACTTTACATCGGACAGCTTCTTTTACGCTCATATCTTTATCAGAAAACAGGCATTTAATTTCAATGATAGCAACATGATCAATTAAGCCGTCTGAAGAGGCACCACATGGAGCAACATTCTTGTTCAAACAATTCTTTTGCGTGGATTTTATTTACACTTCCATATTTTAAAGATTTAGCCTTGTTTTCAAATGGCAATGAATATAATAAAGATTTGACAATATTTATGGTAGATGTTGTCCCTCTCATTTTGCAAATCCTTCCAAAGTTGCTCGCCGTTAATCTACAATATTTTTCATCTAACCATTTAGGATTCAAACTTTGACCCCCAGTGTTTATTTCTATACTAATTTTATCTACAAATAACTAGAATGTTTTATCTAAACACTAGCTTTTGCCCGTGGCTCCTCTCGCGTGAAAGTCGTGCAGTTACGGCTCTTAATATGATTTTGAAAATATCGCCCAAAGAAAATTGGACGATGTAGATTTTTTTCTCCGACCTCTATAAAAGAACATACAAACATAAAGACAGACGTTGCATTTTATAGCATGGAAGACATCTCTAAAAACATAAGTACCAATCAATTAGGGATAACTAAAGAAAACAACATATTTTTCTACAACACTTTATTAAAAATAATTTCATAAACTGAATCATGGATCTGAATTCTTAAAATTTAAGCAATAAAAGATACGATCGTTTGATGAAAGTCAGATCGCTATTCGGTCTAAAATTCTTTATTTACCATTTAATCTTGCTCATTATCATAAAATGTTGTAATTAAATGTAACCGTAAAGTAACAAACCACTTCCGGGATTGGACCGTGTCATGATTGAGATCGAAGAACTCAACGTTTCGCCCACTTTCGTAAGGAGCTTCATCAGGAGGAAAAAAAAGCAAAAGAGCACGGTAACTCAACGTGTTAACCACGCCAGAGGCGAAACTCTTTGCAAGGGAAGGGACAGAAGAGCACGGTAACTCAACGTGTGAACCACGTCAGAGGCGAAACTCGACAGTCGTGCTCTTTTGCTTTTTTCCTCCTGATGAAGCCCCTTACGAAAGTGGGCGAAACATTGAGTTCTTCGATCTCAATCATGACACGGTCCAATCCCGGAAGTCGTTTGTTACTTAATGACAATGGCCGTGAAAGCCTCAAAAATAATCTAAATGTAATCGTAGGTATGATTTACACAATTTAAAGTACTCAAGCAGACCAAACTGTCGAAAATTTGTACCATTACTGTACGATTTTTTTTCTCTGTAAGGATCGCTTTGCGGAATTTTCGCTTCCTACCTGCGGTAGTTATCGCGTAACGGCGATATTTAGAAAAACAGATGTACTGTATTTAAGCCTTTTGAGAAGATGATTTTCGAAAAACGCTGAAAACGGTTTGACCCGATTTATAGAAGGAACTGATATGCCGAATTTCAACTTTCTACCTGCAGTAGTTCCCGCTTTGTGACGATCTTTAGAGAAACACATCTGTTTCGTTTGATCTCTTTGGGAAGTCCGAAAAACCGTGAAAAACGTTTGACCCAATTTGTAAAATGAATGGATTTGCTGAATTGCAGCTTCCTATCTGCAGTAGTTACCGCTCTGTGGCGATGTTTAGACAAACACACCCACCCCATGTAACGCCTTTGGGGGTTAATTTTGAAAACCCCGGAACAGATTGACTCGATTTGTAAAAGAAACTCAGTGATCAAATTTCAACGTCCTAGGTGGCAGTCAAGCGGGTAAAACCGTAGTCAGTAAAAAACAATTGTTACCCTTTTATACCGTTTGATGTTGAAATTTCGAAAAACTCCGTGTTAGTGAGTCAAGCCTGCAAATTTTCACGGCATTCGCTTTAGCGGTTTTTAAGACCCCTAACCCCTTTTCACTTTTATCCATTTAGGGGCGAAATTTAAAAAAAAATCATGAAAATATTTTCTGAATATAAAAAACATATACAGTCTGTTCAACAAAAAAGTCCCCGCCTTCTAGCTACTTTATTATTTATTTTAGACCCAATAAACCTTATATCAAATCAAATGGCACATAAAAACCTACATTTTAACACTATCAAAAAAATTTTATCTTCAATTGTTTCAGAGTGGTGACGTCACATGCAATTTTTTTAAATGCTACTATATATTTTTTACATTTTCTGGTAGAGGTTTTTTTTCTCTTTTCAACAATATAAATATTTTATGCCCTTACATAAGAAAATTTTCGAGAAAAATTAAAAACTTTTTTATCGGTGGGAGGCCACGATACAAAACTATAAACAAAAGTGTAACGCAGAAAAACAAAACAATAAACACTTTAGATTATTCTGAAATCTGATAGTTAAAGCGTTTGGCTACTATTTGTTTTGTTTTTCTGAGTTACACTTTTGTTTACAGTTTTGTATCATGGCCTCCCACTGTGAAAGGTTTTTGTAATTTTTCACGAAATTTTTTTTATGCAAGTGCATGAAATATTTATATTGTTGAAAAGAGAAAAAAAAACCTCTACCGGAAAATGTCAAAGAATATATAGTCTCATTTAAAAAAATTGCATGTGACGTCACCACTCTGAAACAATTGAAGATAAAAATTTGTTGATTGTGTTAAAATGTAGGTTTTTATGTGTCATTTTATTTGATATAAGGTTTATTGGGTCTAAAATAAATAATAAAGTAGCTAGAAGGCTGGGCCTTTTTTGTTGAACAGACTGTATATTGAGATGGTTTTAATCTCACAATTTAGCTCTGTATGCAGTGAGAAATATTGAACAAAGTCAATAATTAAAGCACAGAGTTGAAATATTTTATTTAATTGCAATTCGATAAAATATAGAAAGGGGCAATTAACCATTTTATTAACGTATAATAATAGCTATTTTTGTATTAAGGGCGTGAAGGAGGCGATTTTGGCCCGCGGCGGAATTATAAGCCAGAGGCCCGAAGGGCCGAAGGATTATAAAACGCCAAAGGGCCAAAATCGCCGTTCACGCCCGAAATGCAAACAAGATTTTTTGTAAAATCCACCAGAAAGTTTTGAAAAATAAATGGCACGATTCGTTCTCAAAAATCAAATTGTTGTTGGTTGTCAATGTGATGCTGGTTTTTTAGGCCTTAGGGCGCAAAAGGCACTATTTACGCCCGCAAATGATTTTTAGGCCTTAGGGCGCAAACGGCACTATTTACGCCCGCAAATTAATGCATAAATGACCATATTTTAGTACGATTTTACAAAAATACATTTTATTCTGATTAGCCTAAAATACTGACAGGCAAAGTTTGCACAATAAAAATACCCTGAGTAGTACGGTGATTTGCCCTGATTATTATTTTCTATTTAAAGAAAGCCTTTTACAGTTAAGGCAGTCAGCTCAAACTGGCGTCCCAAGGTGTCGGCGAATTTTTGTAATTAATATTACTTGCAGTTGACGAGGAGGCACAAATTGCCTAATTAATTAAAATATTTATAATAAACAAAGTCTGCGATAATAGTATATTATTATATGAGCGATTATGACAGCCATTATTCACGAAGAGGACATTTGCGCCACAAGCCGAAGGCGCGTGGTGCAAGTCATCTGAGAATTATGACATTTGTGACAGCTGTTAACTTCAAAAGTCATTTAATAATAAGAATGAATTTTGTGATTGGCTACAACCTATTGAATAATGAAAATTGAATTTTCTGATTGGTTGCAATTTGCAAACTATTGAATAATGGAAATAGAATTTTATGATTGGCTGCAAACCGTGAATTATGAATCATAATTCATGGCCATTGTGCAGTAGGAGTAGATAATAGTATATTATACATCAAGGTAGCGAATCGCAGTATTATAACCTGAGCGCATATTAGATACTGAGCGCGCAGCGCGAAGTATCTAAAGCGCGAAGGTTATAAGACGATTCGCTACCGTGGTGTATATACTATTTTTTGCACTACCAAACAGCTTAATACCTAAATTCCCAACAAATTTCGAAAATATTTTAACTGTCAACCTGACAATACAGCTCTTTAAAACGTCAAAATTAAAATAGTCATATTTGGTAACTTAGCAATTTATTAGTTACCACGGTGAAAATTGTTTATTTTACTTTCTCTCCCTTGGTGGAGAAAATCAACTTCACGACCTAAAAATAGGCCAATAACGATGCGTTCTGAGACTAGTAGTGCAAAATAGTATATTATACATCAAGGTAGCGAAGCACAGTATTATAACCTGAGCGCATATTAGATACTGAGCGCGCAGCGCGAAGTATCTAAAGCGCGAAGGTTATAAGACGATTCGCTACCGTGGTGTATATACTATTTTTTGCACTACCAAACGGCTTAATACCTAAATTCCCAACAAATTTCGAAAATATTTTAACTGTCAACCTGACAATGCAGCTCTTTAAAACGTCAAAATTAAAATAGTCATATTTGGTAACTTAGCAATTTATTAGTTACCACGGTGAAAATTGTTTATTTTACTTTCTCTCCCTTGGTGGAGAAAATCAACTTCACGACCTAAAAATAGGCCAATAACGGTGCGTTCTGAGACTAGTAGTGCAAAATAGTATATTATACATCAAGGTAGCGAAGCGCAGTATTATAACCTGAGCGCATATTAGATACTGAGCGCGCAGCGCGAAGTATCTAAAGCGCGAAGGTTATAACACGATTCGCTACCGTGGTGTATATACTATTTTTTTGCACTACCAAACAGCTTAATACCTAAATTCCCAACAAATTTCGAAAATATTTTAACTGTCAACTTGACAATACAGCTCTTTAAATCGTCAAAATTAAAATAGTCATATTTGGTAACTTAGCAATTTATTAGTTACCACGGTGAAAATTGTTTATTTTACTTTCTCTCCCTTGGTGGAGAAAATCAACTTCACGACCTAAAAATAGGCCAATAACGATGCGTTCTGAGACTAGTAGTGCAAAAAATAATTTATTCACAGAATATTTAGGTGTTATAAAACTGTGTGGGTAATTTTGTCTGTAAGTACAAGCGCTTTGGTTTGAATCGAGTTGATAATAAAGAAGACAACATGGCCGATAAGCGTACAAGGAGGCAGAAGAAAAATGAAGAAGGAAAGGAAGAAGAGAAGCAAGCAGAAGAAACTGTGGAAATGTCAGAACCACCAACAGAAGAACAACGGCAAGAAGACCAGGCTGAAGAACAGCAGGCACAAGCTTCGAAAGAAGGAGCAGATTTAAGTTTAATTATGGAGGTGATGCTTCAAATGCGAAGCGAAGCAGAAGAACGTGAAAATAGGTTGAAAAAGGAAGCAGAAGAGCGAGAAAGAAGGGTACAAGAAGCAATCCGAAATGATGCAGAAGTACGTGAAAATAGAATGAGAATCGAAGCAGAAGAACGTGAAAATAGATTGAGAAGTGATGCAGAGGAGAGAGAAAGAAGGGTGCAAGAAGCAATCCGAAGTGATGCCGAAATATTGATTGTGGGTTTGAAAGAAGATTTCGATAGGATGCAGGTCAATAACAGAAAAGAATTGCAAGCTGAGATCGGTACCTTACAAAAAAAAATTAGAAGAATTTAAAGAAATGACAAAGATCGAAATAAGGCAGGAGCTGCAACAGGAAAGAAGAAGAAATAGAGGGCACGATTAAATTAGTAGAAACCAAGACACAAGAACAGCTAATACGGCATCAAGAAAGGATAGACCAGGAGTTAGGAAATTTCGAAAAGAAGGCAGATGAACGATGGGCCAAGGCGCAAGAAGCACAAAGCAGGAATGTAAATCATATTGCAATTGTGGACAACAGAATTACGCGGGAGCTACAAGGGGTACATGAGCAATTACAACAAGTACACGAATACCCTGCAAGCGCTGCTACACCAACAATGAGCACCGAAATGATCCTAAGATTCGAAGAGAAGTACGGTGAATTGCCCGTGATTTTTCTGGCGAAGTTGGATGATGTCATGCGAACTAGTGATGGGAAGTTTCGATACTTTTGCGGACTCGTTCATTCCAATCCCATTCCGCAAGTGGATCGAGTCCATCGGATTCGATCCTCGGATCGACATCGAAATTGAATGTGCATTTCAGACACCCGGGGTCCTCGGTCATTCCGGACCCGGAACGAACAACACGCGTATCTTTGTTTTGGTGAGTGGTCACGCAGTCGGTAATTCAGTATGTTTATATGTCTCAAACATCAATTGGGCACATACCAAGCCGCCAAAAGCCATAAATCACTGATAACTGATAAAAAGCATGCAACTTCGGCCGTATCATGTGTCGCCTGTCAACGTCGAGCCTCTAAAACGAACACCATCATCATTTGCCGTTCCCCATCAACACATTGTATTGTATTCTGTATTGAAATGGATCGAATAACGGAATGCCAAAGGAATGAATGTCCGCGAGAATTGACGCCTCGCGACCTTTTCGTTCCTCGGAACGAATCCGGACCGAAACTTGGACTCGATCCAAATTGATCCTGCCGCGGATTCGATCCTTTGTATCGAATCCGACCGGATCGACACATCGCTAATGCGAACATTACCAACTGAGTGTAGGAAGCTGCAAATAATCAACATGGCCATGAGGTACAATGCAGAAATATGGCATAGTATCATTAAGAGTAAATACATGACCTATGAGGGATTTAAGGATTTGTTCATGCAGCAATACTGGAGTAATTCACACCAGGCCCAAGTCCGTACCGAATTAACTTCAGGCAAGTACGTGGAGAAGGGTAAGTCGAGAAAACTGTACGCCATGCACCGATATAATAAAGCGCAGTACCTAATATCCAAATTATCGGAAGAGGAAATTATACAGCACCTGTCAAGGCACCTAGAAACGGAGATCACAAGAGCAGTAGCCGTGCAGAACGTTAAAACATTAAAGGACTTATTGGAAATTGTAAGGAACTACGATTTAGCGGTGTACAAGGAAAAAGAAGTGAGTCCAAAGCCAGAGTATCGAAATTATAGTAAAAGGAAATTGGATCAAACATTTGAGAACAATTTTAGGCAAAATCGAAATAATTTTAATAATAATCATAATAATTATGGCAGACAAGAAGGTCGCAACAATAACCGAAATTATGATCAACGAAGGAACTTTAGCAACAATTGGAACCAGAACAGACATAATTTTAATAGGGGGGACAATCAAAGAAGAAATTATGACGAGCTGATCCATGAAAGAAGTAAGAAACGATGCCAGGAGATGGACATTAGTCAGCAACAAAGTCGACCTTATGTGAGCACAATGTTTGTTGAGCGAGGAGATGGGGATACGAACGATTTAAACCGAATTGAAATAGCAGAGGTGCACGAGGAGCCTTCGAGAGATTAAAAAAAAACTCAATTTATTTAAATACCCAACTCGCTAACTTTGCCATCTACGATAATTCGGGGGAATATTTATTAGAATAACGAGAAGATAAAGTTTTAAGCTCATGTTTACCGTTTATTAAATTGCAATTTTTAGGTCAATGCGCTAATTTATAGTGGAGCAATGGTTTTATTAGTACAATAAGTCCCAAGTCCTAGCTCATCATCTAAATGTCTTACAAAGTAATATAATTGAAGTAAATAAAATCGATTTATTGTCTGCAACAAGAAAGGAGATCTCTACGACAAGTAAAGTATTAGCAATAAAGATCAGTATAAATAAAAAAAGAGTATGATGCCCGATTTTACATAGTATCTGCTTTAAATGTACAATTTGTGATAGGTGTCGATATTATTCAGCAAATAGAAATTAAAATAGATGAAATGCAAAAGTGTATGCAAATAACTAATATAATAAAGCCTTGGTTAAATCCCGAGTGCGGCGATCAAGAGCGTGAAAGTTGTTGCCTAGCTAAAATAAAAGCAGGAAATGATAAGAATTGTTGCCTAGCCGAAGTGCATGAGACGAGATAATTAATATGGGAAGCTGTAGAAATATACAGGGTGGTATAATTATAAATAGTTGTACGATCATGGAAGGAATGCTGGATGATGAACAGATAGGGAGTGATTACTTACAATATAAAAGCAGAATTATGAGCGAAGAATATGGAAATATTAAATCAGAAAACAGGACAAGCAACGAAATATTGCCATAAACTTGTTGTAGACGAAACGATGGGCTTCAAGAGTAAAACATATCCAATACCGTTTGCTAAGCGCGAGAAAGTGAAACATGAGTCACAGAAGATGTTAGCTGACGATGTAATAGAGCATTCGAAAACGAACTTCGTTAATCCGATGGTGGTGGTAAAGAAGAACGATGGTAGTCTTAGGTTAGGTTTAGACGCACGTAGAATAGGTTAGTTTAGATTTGAATAAATGTTGGGACACTCTTGTTAGGATAGTTTAGTTAGGATAGGATAGGAATTAGTTAGGATTTATTATTGAACAGAATTTTGAAAGAAGTTGAATGTCAGATTGGGCTGATTAAAAGAGAGATTGGAGTCATGCAATAAAAATTGTGATAATTAAAATGACAACGCATGCAAATCAACGTATGCTGAGAAATAACACCCATGCGTAGTAGTTTGAATTCTCAAAATTTAGGGGAATAACTATGAGATGGTTTTAAGCTCACAATTTAGCTCTGTATGCAGTGAGAAATATTGAATAAAGTCAATTAAAGCACAGAGTTGAAATATTTTATTTAATTGCAATTCGATAAAATATAGAAAGGGGCAATTAACCATTTTATTAACGTATAATAAATACATTTCATTTTGATTAGCCTAAACTACTGACAGGCAAAGTTTGCACAATAAAAATACCCTGAGTAGTACAGTGATTTGCCCTGATTATTATTTTCTATTTAAAGAAATCCTTTTACAGTTAAGGTAGTCAGCTCAATATATGCCAAGAATGCTCTAACTTAACAACCATAGGAGATACGTAGGGTTCTATAATTCACTCCCGAGTCTTTAGGGGTTAATTACGGAAAAATATTGAATGTGTGTTTATGGATTTGTATGGGAAACCTCTGTAAGCTAAAACCAAATCCATATCTCATCGGGTCTAAGACACATTCAGGAATTCGCGAAAACACAGTTTACCCCTTTTTACCACCTTAGATGGATCCTTGGCATCATTGAAGGAATATGCTCCCCGAATTTCATGTCACTTGATCCAACAGTTTGGGTTGGGCGGTGATGAGTATTCAGGACAAGCTCCTTTATATACAGGGTGATTCATAAGTATGGCGGTTAAATTAAATAGGTATATACTGACCTGAGTAAAAGCACATTGCACTAAAAATTAATCGCACCTGTTCAAACATTGTTGATACAAGTTGATTCCAGTGACCGTCAATCAGTTTAAGCAAGTAAATGTGTTATTTTTCGGTGGGATTATTAATTTTTGAGTTATAGTTGATTATGCAAAGTTGTTCCGTTTGATGTCCTCTAACTACCCTTAAGTTTAATGAACATACTTCTGAATTACCCTGTATATAGATTATTATTGTTGGTTGAATTCGTGTATAGCCTGGGTGTTTCAAGTTTTAACCTCGAACTTTCTATTTAGTGTGCTGAATAACATAAAAGTGTTCTATGCCGGCTGAATGATGTTTACGTGCAACAAGAGCTTAACCACAAATAGCCCAGGAAATAAAGGGAAGATGTAGGGAATAATTAAGGGAAATATGACTTTTGACCAGTTATTAGAACAGTATAAGAGACATATTTTCTCACAACTCTCCATCTCTCCCCATTTGTGCACCCCTCCCACCACCGTACCACCCAAACTTTACATCTGCAGACTTTTAAAAACTGCCATATATCTGCATTAGCAAGAGTCGGAATGAAGCAAAGTTTCTTTGTTTTAATCCTTAAATGATGTACCAGACACTTTTTATCCAATATTTAGCAAATAGTGATGAAAAGTACATTACATTGATAGGCGAAAAAAAATTATAATTTCATCAGTTTCAGTTTTACAGAAGCATTTTTTCTCGAAATTAGAAAAAATCCTGTATAAAACACGTTAGGAAATGCGATTTAGTGTAACTAGTAATTTCATTAATTTGAAGTTGAAACGAGTGAAAAAGAAATCTGTGAAAACTTCCCTCGCAAGTGGAAGTTGTGATACTAAAATTTGTGAAAAATCAAAGGAAAGTAGGGGTAAAAATATCTTAACGTTCTTAATATTACTGAAACAATAAAAGGAAACACTTGATAATGCGAGTTACATCAATTTGCAAATAAAAAACCATTGCAGGCGGAGTATTTGAACTCGGCCTCTCCGAAAGCGATTTGAACGCTTGGCAAGAGCCCGTGCGCACCCGCCCCTTGCTCTCATTTTGCCACGAAGGATGCTTCTTCTCATCTGCGGGATGCGACTGGGTTATATACAACACGCTTATCGCTGCCCATTTATATCTCTTTTACAACATTTACCTGTATCTGTTGGGTTCCATTTTCGTCAAGGGTAAATACTGAGCTATGTATAAATTATTACTGGTATCTATTACTTAGAAAGAAGCCGTGTAGCGCAGTTGGTACAGCGCTAGACTTGCATTAAGCAAGTCCACGGTTGGAATCCCACGGTGGGCGGAATTTTTCCGCAGTTGGATACCAAATTAATTATGCTCTACTCGGAACCACAGACCTAAGAGATAGAGTAACAAGGAACACATCACCAGCACACACACCTAACACAATGGTTGCCGTATGTCCATGTTTTTTAGAAAATTATCTATAACGTAAGATTTCGAAAATTGTTTTTCAGAAATGGTTTTTAAACAATAATTTTGTAGATTTTGCTGGCACTTCTAAACCATGTCGTTGCATAAATTCCATAATTTCACATTTTTTACTATTTGAATTTGGAATCTTCTCATCTTGACGGCTGTGGTATGAAGCATTATCTATTCTATAACTACTACTACTGAATTTTTTGGTAATTTTGGTATCAATAGATTTTTAAACCAAATTTCAAACAATTCTGCATTAATATTGCAGTGGTAATTTGCAGAACAATTTTTAGTATTTTTAGCAGAAGTAGCAGTGCTCCATCAACCCATCCATTTTTACTTCCAGATTGCAAAATTATAACACGTTTGCCACGAGAAACCAGAGTATCCAAACATTTTTTTTTATGAATCCACCCATCCTGTTTGTATCATATCATAAGTATTGTTTTGTCTAAATAAAACATGGGTATTGTTTCGTCTAAATAAAAAAATCTCCTTCTCTTCTGATCTAAATTTTCTTATAGAGCCAATAAATTTGATTGTGTGAGTAGTAACTCTAAAAGATTGTGTGACAAACATCACTTTGACTTCAACAGGCCGTGCTTGGGGCTATAAATAACTACAGCTAGGGGTTGGCGATTTTTTGCGAACGAAGGGGCAAGTGTTGACCCAGATGTGGGAATGTTTTCTGTGTCTGCCTGTGAATGTTACATTTTAGATTTCAGATAACGTGCGTTAAAAGAAAGACGTTATCGAGAGGACTTTGAACTAGATTTTGTAATACGACTGCGTGTCGGTGACTATTCAACGCTATAACAAAATCTGGTGTGATATACACACACAACTTCCTTTTACGGTGATATTTTTTTAAGCATTTGACAAACATTTTCAAAAATTACAAATTCTACAAAAACCGTACAAAATAGAGCGTTAGTTGAAGAGACAAATTTTCTTTATAAGTTCAAAAATGTAATAATATACCGGGTGTTCTATTTGAAATATGATTTAATTTAAAAAAAAACAAACACATTTTAGAGGCATTCAACTGGAAAATCACCAATCTCACATCAATACACATTAAAAAGTAATAAAAACGTAAGGTTTGAAAAAAATCGTTAGCCGTTTTTGAAAAAATCGAAAAAAAACTGAAAAATCACAAGAGTAAACCCATACTTCTGGTTATGTGATTTTCCTCAAAAGCTTGCTGTCGCATCTACATAGTACACAAAACTTATATATGAAGTTTCAACGCCATACCTCTTTTCGTTTTTGAGATATTATGTTCACAGGCAGACAGACAGACACACAGACCAATGAATAAAAATATGTTTTTTGGGTTCAGGGGGACTCTTAAAACGTGAAGATCTGTTGAAAACTCAATTTCGAATTTTTGGGGTGAATCCAATACTTCCTTTATTGTAAAAGGAAGTAATAAGCCAATCATATTTCAGGCATTTGCTTTTTTCAACCAATAACAACAGTATATCACTGAATATTGGGCACCATGCAAAATATTCACAAAACAATGTACTTACTCAAAAACTAAGTGGCCTTGTTGCGAAATATCACTTAACTCAAGAATAAACACTAACTATTCTTTGGCTTAACAACGATGTTTTGTCCTTAGCGATATTGCTAGGTTACGTAAAACTAAACACCAACAAACTGTGTAAACAAAGTTTGCCTCGCGTTAAACATTTTAAAATGTTGTTTTTTGGAAGTATCTCACTGAATTTAATTGAGAATGAATCATTGTATTTTATGGTTATGTATTAATATTGTTAAATAGTCGTCCCAAATACCACTCGAAGTGGATATGTATGTATGTATGTATTATCTGTAACCGCATTTACCTTGCGGTGTAGAAGCTGGTGCTTTATGCGCTGGAATCTGACGGTACAATGCTCAACTTGCCCCGGATTCGGGATACAGAGTTGGAGCGCGCCTTTGGTGCTTGCGCAGCAACCATTGTGTGATGTGTGTGTCTTGGTGTTGTGTTGACCTTGTAACTTTATCTCTTAGGTGTGTGGTTCTGAGTAGAGCACAGTTAATTTGGTGCCCAACTGTGAATGGTCTCACCGAGCCCAATTCCAATCGCCAAGGCTGCGGAAAAATTCCGACTCCCTCGGGATTCGAACCGAGGACTTGCTTAATGCAAGCCTGGCGTTTACCCAACTGCGCCACGCGGCTTCTTGTGAATATATATTTTTTAAATATTTTGCCATTTAGTACATAGAAATTATTGTAAATTTCACTCAACAAAATCACATTTAAACGTCACTCATTTTTGATATGAGTTTGTTTCGTGAAATTTAAACGCAATAATTTACATGGAAACGGCAAAATATTTGTCAAAAATATATCCACTACTTATGGAATTACCCTTGATTATTACATCGCTACATCGCTCTACCCAGAATTCAACGCGCTCGGTCACTTGAGTTGTCAGTTGTCAAAGTGAGGTTGTGTACATACCTTTGAATATAACAAAAAAATTACCAGTTTGACCTAGTATGGCGGCCCCCTATACCTTTCTTATGAGTATGGTACATAATTTCCGTCTGAGGTTTAGGGACCTTGTCTATAGATTACAACAAAAATTAGCCTTGCCGCTTAAAAAAAATTATTTCATTAACAATTTTTAAAAGCCGCCGTTAATATTTGTAACCGCAGTTCGGCTGACATACTTGCGTTTTTGACACTAGCTTGGGCAATATAAAAAGGTTTACTACCTACCGAGCCTGCCGCTATGACTAGTAATTCAGGTGTTATGGGCTGTTGGTCTTTTATTGTTACTATAATTTGATTTTTTTCTGGGTGAGCCGAAACACTTTAGAAGCTATTATAAAAACAAAAAGCGAAAATTCACAAACAGGATCCTCTGGCAAACGCAACAAAACTGATGTTTTTACAAATTTCATGTTCCGAAAAGACCTGCAACCACTAATTTGGCAATACTGTTACGTTTTTTTACGCTCGGGCTATTTAAAAATTATACGACGTTTCTTGTATTAAACATTTATTTACAACTATTAATTATTATTATTTACAAACACACGAATTAACAAGGCAGAACACGAATTACTTATAAACTACAGGCACTATTTCTAACAACGATACATTTATTTATTTATATGCGCTGGATTAAACATCAATTATTTATTTGGCTATTTACGACTTAAACACTAACGATTTATATGGTTATTTATCTGTTATTTATTTCACTTGGGTTATATACACACGGTTCATTTATATGGGAGCTCTACGCGCTTCGCTGCCGAATTCGAACTGATGAGAACTGCTGCGGGCGTGTATTTATATTGCCAGATAGTTCCTTCTGGAAAACGTCTCGAGTTCGCTCGACCTTTCTGGCAACTCTCACGTGTCACGCGCAAGGTCGTTTCTGGAATGTTCGGGAAGGCTGACTCATGCCGTCTCATGCAGCTGGTTCCAAGGTCGTTCTGCAATGCTGTCGCACGGGACGCTGAGTCATATTTCTGGGGCGATGGCCCAGCCCCAGGATCGTTACAATACAATGAAAAAAACGAATATTTTACTTTGCACAGGCTTTTGGCAGATCCGCGAGAACAATTGGAATTTAAAGGGGGGCGTACAACGTTATACAAAATTATAAAGTTAATGGGTTACAAACACAGGGAGGTAACTGGTCGTAAAATTTTATGTGAACGAAAGCATGTTGTTGCAGCAAAAATTACTTTTCTGAGAAAATGTTTACAACTTCGATGATTATTCAATAGTAATATCCCAAGTGCATTAAAATAGCCGATTAAATTTTGACTTTTTATGTCAGAATGTTTGGCTAAGAAATTTGTCAAGTAAATTTGCCGCTCAACAAGAATCCCGAGTGCGTAGCACGAGGGATTTTGGGGCGGAAAATTTACGATATATATTTCTTCCGAGCAAAACATTCTGACAGAAAATCGTCAAAATTTATTCAGGCTAGTTTACATGCACGCGGGATGTTCGGCGTGATTATTTCCTGAATAAATTGATAAAATTCAGTCGGTGAAGCACCTTTAATAATCATGTTAAAAGTATGCACAAGTGATTAAATTTTGACACATATTTAACCGCGGTTAAATTTTGACGTTTAATTTTTGTCATTGTTAAACTGACAGAAACCATAGTGATTACGCATTATTGTGGATATGAAGGATATAATCAACACTATAATGAACAAACCAATGAAAATTGTTCAATTTGTCAGAAACGGCCAATCAAAATTGACTGTCTTTGAAAACACCTACTAATGTCGCAGTGTTTTCACGTGAGCCCGATTAGTTTCAATGATTTCAATTTAGCGAGTATTCTTTGACTGACATTTCACCAAAACGTCAAAGTGAAGTTTGCAAATCAGCGTCGTTCTAAAAACTCGTAATAATCGTGGTGGAAGCTCCAGTATTGAATTAATAGTGGAAAACGTTAAAAATGTGTGCTGTCGAGCACGGTGAAAGTCAAATACCACTCAAGGCAAAATTTTTTAAGAGATTTTTTTTCGTCAACATGCAAATTATTGCAAATTTCTCGAAACAAAAACTGCTCAAATTCGAACTCCGCCTTTAGAAGTGAATTTTAAACTTGACCGTGAGGTTCACTTCCCCACCGCGCGGACCACGCGCTTGCGCACAGCTCACCAAATACATCGAAGAGTTGGTTGTCTGTCTCACTTACGTTGTGACCTCCCCACTCATAGCCGCTAGCAATATAGTAGATATTAAATATATGGTTATTTGACACAGACTGACGCAAATCTCGAATGTTTTCAGTACTGTCAAACGTAAAACACGTATCACAGGCGACTCTGATTACGAATTTAAATGAACACCCGTTACAAATTTGCCTGAATATAACGGCGGGGGCATGGCTTAGTTGTATTGTCGCCACTGTATCATATAAAGGCACTATAATTGGTAGTAGTGTAACTGTATAATACTTTTAGTAAGATAATATGTTTTATCGGACTTTTTCCACTGTCTAGGGTGTATATCATACGACGTTTCGGGAGTTTTGATCTACTCTCGTCTTCAGGTGTTCCTGGTTAGTCTTGAGAAGGACCGATATTGTACGTTTTAATACGTAAACTCTTGCCTCCCTCGGGATTTCAACCCGGGACCGCTGATCGCTGTGATCACTAGTCTGTCACACTTATCACTAGCCCACCAGCGTATAAAAACGTACAATATCAGTCTTTCGCAGGACTAACCAGGAACACCTGAAGACGGGAGTAGATCAAAACTCCCGAAACGTATGATATACACCCTAGACAGTGGAAAAAGTCCGATAAAACATATCATAATAGACCACTGCTAAAAATGACATTCAGAGAACAACTTTGGTACGAGTAGGGCAAACAGCGAAAAAATTTGAATAATTTTTTATAGCTACCAAGATTTAATGATATATTGAAAAACAAGGTTGGTAAAACTGACACACCAGTTGTCAGTCTCATCAACTTCGGAAAAAAACTATTAATTTGGCGTAAAGTGTCAATAAAATCCGGAAAATTTTCAAATTATTCTTTAAACTTTCATTTCAACATGACTGGTTGTAACGCAAAGGGCTGCAGGAATAGATCGGAGGAAGGTTCCTAAAAATGCGTCTACACGGGCTGTTTGGAGCAGAAACTTACGAGTTGATTTCAAAAAGAACTTGGGGATATGCGAAAAACATTTTTCGAGATCTCAATGGAAAGTTTTTGCTGTTAAATTATCTTCCGGTGCTGTACCCACAATCCTTGCAAGATCAGATATGTCTTCCGAAGTATTAGGTAGTGAAATATGTACAGAAAAGGAAGAGTATATTTCATCTTCACCTAGAACTGGACAAACCAATATAGAAATCAAATATAGAAATTTATGGAACCAATATTTCGTCCTTAAAGCAAGTGACAAAAAATTATCGACTCTTCCTCCAAAAAGAGGAAAATAAAAAATTTAAAAAAAAATTGCCGAACATGTTTACAGAAGACCAAATTAGTGCAATTAAAGGCAAAAAGTTTAAGAAGTGTTCAAAGGAAACAATCCTTAAAATTAAAAGTCGTGTGTGGTGGAAACGGATACAATATGCTCCGAAAAGCCGGTCTACCATTTCCTGCCGTTAGAACATTAAATCATTATCTTGAAGGTCTGCAGTTCTCTTCTGGAATTTTAGAAGAAATTACAGAATTTTTGAAAATAAAAGTGAAAAATTTCAATGATTTTGAGAGAGACTGTGTTATAACACTGGATGAAATGGATATTAAGCCAAGTCTTGAATACTGTACTGCTTCAAAGACATGTTTTGGGCGTATAACTCTCCGTGATCATGAAGGCATAGCATCTAAGGTGCTAGTCTTTATGTTAAGTGGAATTACTACACGATGGAAGCAAGTAACATGTGAGCAAATGAAAATGAAATCAAGCTTGGCTTTGAAATATTTAATTGAAGAATCCAAATTCATCTCGAAATGGGGTAAATATCACAGGTAGGTAAAATAGTAAAACTCAAACCTTCCCCATATAACATATAAAATATTTGTTGTATGAATAATATGTTGGTGACACTGTAAGCTGTAAGTCTATGCCCAATTCGAGGTTAGCAGGTTAGGTTTTCTGCCAGTCTGTGCCAAAATCTTTGAATAAATAGAAGGAGGAAGGAGCTTACGTATTACAAGCGTAGAACAGCTACCGGGACGGAAGTAGCCATCTTGAAATCCCACGAGTGATTCATAAGCTGTCATTATGGTTATTTGCACGGTTTGTGGTTGTTCACAAACCAAGAAAAAATAAAGTGCTGGAATAACATTTCATCAGTAAGTATCAGTCTATCGATACAATAAGTTAGTTAGGTAAATTAAGAAAAGTTTTGACATCATTAAATTACAAAACAAAAATGATAGTTGTGACCTTCAGACGTCACTTAGCAGTCAGTGGCGTGTCTATCTCATTTTCACCATTTTAACCTTTCGGCGGGCGCGCTGTTGTAAAAAGTACAACAGTCGAGAATTTTCTCAAATTGTTTCATCTACCAGTAGGACATCCGGTCAGTACAGCCTCTGAAACTAATTTCGACGTATTTCTTGTCAATATAGGCATATATATGAATATAGGCTGAAGGGTGCCCAAGTTGCATATTTTACAACGCGTATCTGCTCGTGTTATTCAATGTGAACGAATTGGTTATTTGAATTAGTGTAAACGACTTGCATTAATAATACAATGCAACTTTATAAAATATTATTTTTTTCTACAGCCGTCAAAAAAACGTGACATTTATGCATTGCTATAGATACGCGAAGTTTAACTTTTTTTAACACGTGAAAAAATAATATTTCTTCAAGGCTAGCAGTGAAAAAACGGTTTTGGAACACCGTTTCCTTAGTTACAACACATATAAAACGTTACGTACATAATAATATTACTCTATTTATTTGCTATATACGTATGATTTTGTTGCAGAGAATTTTTTATTCTTTTTTTGACGGCTGTAGAAAAAACGTTGTTTGTATTTCGTGGCAAAATTCGTGTTTTTATGGCGCGTTTGAATGACTTTTCTGCCTCGACCTAACGGTCTCGGCGAAAATTGACATTCTCACGCGCCATAAAAAAACACTCATTTCGCGCACTTAATACAAAAATTACTATTAAAATCCTATATGAACTTGTCGCAGAAATGTGTATACTAAATTAATATTATTTAAGGGTCAATAATAAAATTTTAAGTTCCATGTTTTCTTTTTTAGCCTTACTGTTTTATATTAATATTTAATTCGGTTTATTCGAATGCTGTGTAGACCTTTAAACAAGTACTAAACATCTATTGGTAGAAAGTAGTCTATTTTAATGTTTTTAATCTTCCCTAAGGCATGTCTTTTTTGCATATCGATTAGCATTAAACTGCTCAATTTTTCTCTAATTTAATTACCCCCATACTTCATATTTGCGAGGTCTAAATGGCGAGTATTAAATTTTAGTAACTGTATTGAGAGCGCCGGTTAAATTTATGGTTCTTTAACTTCTGAAATAGAAGTGGAGAAAAATTTATAAGTAAAATCATGTCCTAACCCTTGTAGTTTGTAATCTATCTCCGATTTAGTAGAAACCCTAATAGAGAAATAGAAAAATGTCAAAATATAATTATTAGAAAAATCTCAAAATATAATTATTTAAAATATGTAGTGAATATATTCTAAATTGTCCCTTTTGGAGTAATAATAATAAATTAAACTGAATTATGTATATACAGTGTGGTCCATTAAGTGTGTAACAAATGCGACATTTCTTTATTAGTTGTACAACCAAAATTTAAATCCCGCCACAAGTTAGTGCATGTTTGATAACCATATCAGATGCATTTAGAATGGCTCCAAGTCAAACAGCATACAGGGCAGGACAAAAAAATGAAATTCGTTCAAGAATAAAGTTACCTTATTTAAAAAAATATGGCAAAATTTTATTGTGAAAAGTTGTTTATAATCAAAAGTTATGTTCAAATACAAAGTCAGGGTCTCCTATTCGAATTTTAATTATTTTTTTGGTGAATTTTGTATTAGCGCCATATTTTCATAAGAATTTGAAATATGCTTGTAGGCTTTAATTGTAAGTTTTTTATATGTACATTATTATTAGTAAAGCATTTACCTCTAAAAAAGAATATTTGGGAAATTCTAAAGTTCTGTTAAATATCGTTGCAACAAACATTAAGTGGACGGTTACCTAAAAAAATATAAATCCAAGTAAATTTTACAAATATGCTTCAAGTTGCTAAAAGTTATTTAAAAGTGATGTGGTTGTAGCTACTTTAAATACATATAAAATCAGAATAATAAAAATATGTATAATACGGGGGTAATACAAAATTTTCCAAAAAATTATAAAAATTCGAATAGAAGGCCCTGACTTTGTATTTGAGCATAGCTTTTGATTCTAAACAACTTTTCTCAATAACATTTTGCCATATGTTTTGAAATAAGGTAACTTTATTCTTGGACGAATTTTTTGTCCTGCCCTGTATGCTGTTTGACTTGAAGCCATTCTAAGGGAATCTGATATGGTTATCGAACATGCACTAACTTTTGGCGGTATTTAAATTTCGGTTTTACAACTAATAAAAAAAATTCCCATTTGTTGCACACTAAATGGACCACACTGTATACCTAACTTTCTTACAGACTCGGCTTGCAAAAATTATTACAATAAATATTTAAGAAATATTTGCTTAATTGTATGGAACTTGGTGTCCCAGTACTAAAAATAGTATAGCACGCCACTGGCAAAGCGGAAACACCTATCCGCCATATTGAAAACCCATCGCTGACCAAACGTGCTTGTTTAAATGCTCCTTCCTCCCTCCTATTTATTCAAAGGCCAAAATTGACGCAAAACCTAACTTGTTAACCTCGAATTTGACATAGGGCACAAAACAATAACTAATACATAGGGCGCGTTCAGCCGGGACAGCGCTGAGGTAGCGCTGAGTTGGAGATTGCGCAGAACGCCTTGCTGAGCGACAGCGCTGGGGCAGCGGTTGCCATTTTTTCCAGTAAATTTATTTTCGCTTCCTTTCCGCTAGATTACCCAGCGAGAGTGGTGGGAGATAACCGCAAAGCACGGTTTTAAATTTTAAAAATGGAGCCTGAAATGACCGTGCTGTATTTCTGCATTAACGGCGAAATTGTAGAGGCGCATTTTGGGAAACCGAAAAAATTAAGAAATTAAAATGACCATTTTCTCAACATCAGTAGTTCCTTGAAATTATTGAAACAAATAGCCACTGAGATGTGATAGAAAAGTAGTAATTAAAAAAATACAGTCTAATTTTGACAAGAGTTAAATGCTCAAACTCAAAATTCTTCATGAGGTCCATCCTCATTTTCATTATTTTTTTCCACATTTAAATAGAAATGTTGCAACCCTTGTCGTCCTGGTAAAAATGCGTCACTACGCAATCACAACATAACTGACGTTTCTGTTTGTAAACATAGCGCTCGCTAACCAAGGTCGTTCAGCCGTTCGCAGCTGCTGCAACTCAACAAAAAGCGACTGCTGAGACAGCGCTGCTCCGGCTGAACGCGCCCATAGACTTACAGTGCCACCAATATATTATTCATACACCATGGTGTAACGAATACAAGGTGTAACGTTCCGCAGAATGTGGGTGGACCTCAAATTCAACCAATAGGACATGGGCCCACAAATGGCACGATTGGTAGTACTGAAGTGTATTGTTGAAGACGCTGTCGATGTCAAATTCGAGGTTAGGTTTTGCGTCAGTTGGTGTCAGACTGACGAAAAACCTAACCTGCTAACCTCGAATTTGACATCGACTGATAGTGACAGCAACAATATAGCTACGAACGCGTCCATGGTTACACCATGATCGCGGCCATAATAGATTTCCTGTGTAGGCCCATGGGGGATTGGTTGACATTCCCCCCCCCCCCCCCCCCTCTACTTTCTGAACGACTGTGCATCTCCGGGAACGTTTCACCTTGTATTCTTTACACCATGATTCATGTAACAAATATTTCAAAGCCAAGCTTGATTTCATTTTCATTTGCTCACATGTTAGTTGGCTATAATTACTCTGGAGATAGTACAATGCCAAAGGCGAAGTTATAGCAAACGAAGTGACAAAAATTATTCAAAAAATAACAACTGGATTAAACATCCTGGCAATCGCTTCAGATATGGGTGCCACAAATCAGGCCATGTGGAAAAAACTTGGTATAATGGCAGGAAGATACTGTAAAATACAAAATTTTATTATAAACCTAATTAATAACCAAAACATTTATTTTTTGGCAGACCCGCAGGGCCGAGCTCCTTCATGGGGTGTTAGTGCCTCACCATTATTATTATTATTATATTTATTTTTACATAAAAATAATTAGTTTGTCAAATTCATGGTTTCCAATAAATTTCGATAAATCTTGAAAAAGTGATCTAACCAATCTGAAAGAATTTCGCTATTCGCTCAACTCTTACTAAAGTATTGTGTAGATACACTAGACTGTGGTATAGGCAACCCTAGAATCTCATTAATTTTAATAACGAATACAGTTGGTTAAAGTTGTATAATAAGTGGACGCCACGAAGATCAAGTCACAAAACAATATCTAATATCAAGTTACGAATGCTTTATTGTCTACAACCTATTCATACATCCACTATCTCAATACAAGTATGTACAATGTGTTGTCTAACCTACCACAAAACCATATATTTATTAATAATAATAATAATAATAATAAATTTATTGGTCCTCTCGATCATACAATGATATAGGACAAGTCACAAAAAAGCTTACTTAAAATTGTAATGTAATAGTTAAGACGACGTAGAATTACATAAGTTAACAAATTTTAAAAAAAAAACGTATATATAAAATGCTTACAATTAAAATTAAAACAATGTACAACTACCTAAATTTATCACAGGCTAAATGCGAAAACTACATTACGTTTATTTCACTTCAATTTAGTTTAAAATTTAAATGTTAAAAAACTCATCTAGCGTATAAAAGGCGTTGTTTTTGAGAATTAAAGTTAAATCTTTTTTAAATGTCTTGCTACTACATGTTTTAAGACTAACAGGTAGTATATTATAGAGTACCGTACCCATATACCAAGGACTGGATTTATAAATTGAAGGCGATGATTATGATGCTCTAAGTTAAGACTACCGTAACGAGTGCTATATTGATGGTGCTCGTTTAAAAATTTGAATTTACTAATATTCGACTTAACATACAGTAAAATTTCTAGTATGTAGATACTAATAAGAGTTAAGATACCCTGATTGATGAAACTGGTTTTGCATGACTCCCGTCTCTGTAAATTAAATATATTGGGGGCTATGACACAACGCCCACTGGTCACAAACCCCAACTCAGAATTTGGTCATAACGCCCAACTTCGATTCTGGTCACAACGCCCAACTTGGTCACAACGCCAATTTTGATTTTGGTCACAACGCCCAACTTGGTCCTAACGCCCAAAAGCGATATTGGTCACACAACGCCCAACTTGGTCACAACGCCCACCGACGCCTGTTATAATGGAGAGCTATCGACGCCACTTAAACCACCGTTTTGGTCATAACGCCCAACTTCGATTTTGGTCACAACGCCCAACTTGGTCACAACGCCCAATTTCTATTTTGGTCACAACGCCCAATTTGGTCACAACGCCCAATTTCGATTTTGGTCACAACGCCCAACTTGGTCACAAAGCCCAATTTAGATTTTGGTCACAACGCCCAACTTGGTCACAACGCCCAATTTCGATTTTGGTCACAACGCCCAACTTGGTCACAACGCCCAATTTCGATTTTGGTCGACAACGCCCAACTTGGTCACAACGCCCAACTTTGATTCTGGTCACGAAACGCCCACTTTTGATTCTGGTCACAACGCCCAACTTGGTCATAACGTCCAAGTTTGATTTTGGTCACAACGCCCAACTTTGATTTTGGACATATCGCCCAGGCGGCACAGAAAGTAAGAAAAATGTTTATCTAAAATGAATAATAATAAATTAAACTTTTAAGATGAGGTAATAGGTAGGAATATTTTCAAGTTCCCGTAAGTAGTATTAATATTATTTATTTTTCATAATAATTCAGTGGCGTAATGCGTTGTCCAAAAAGTTTCTAAATTCGGATTATAACATATAAAGTTGTATTTTTTATATAGAACTCATAGTTAGCTGTGGCATTATGAGAAAGAGGATTTTCTCCCATTTCAGTGACAAATGTCGTATGGGATCGAATTATTCATTTTCACTACTTTATAGCAACAATTCACAATTTTTAATATTTCGTCGTTTTCTAGTTGAAAACTTGTGCCATTTAGAATATACGTGATTAAACAAAGTTTTTGCGTTGTTTTAATAACACCGTTTGATTGACAGAATTAATCACGTATGATTGTTGCTTATAATATTATAGTGTCCTTCATATATCCATTTATCAGAAAATTTTATTGTCCATTAAAACCTCTGCAGTTTCCCAAATTAAAAATGCATTTGCAAAAATGTAAATATCCTACTTATATACAAAGGAGGTTCGAAAATATGAAAATGATTGAAGAAAAAAGTACTCTTATTTTTCAAAATACACAAAAATGTTAATTGGAAGTATTTGTTATAACATATCTATTAATAGTTATTTAACAAACAAGTATGTTAATGAGAACGATTAATAATCGAGACATTGTAATGCGCGAGCGCTAGCGAGCGAGTTAATTGTTGATATTATTAATCGCCGATTAACATACGAGGTACAGTGAGCGCCAAAAAGCATTGGTCAGTTTCAATTTGTAATAACAATTTATTTACTTAAATTACACAGTTAATCAGAACTATTTCTTAAAGACTAAGAATGGGAGATTCACTTATGAAAAATGCTGTCGGTTAAATGACTCCCCTCTTGTTGAATGCACTCTTTTAAACGGTGGCCGAAATCTCTCATTACACGTTGCCGCATATCCTGCAGTATAGCTTCAATATTTTCCCGAATAAACATTTTAAGCTTTTCCAGATTTTTTATCTTTCTTGTAAATACTCTGCTCTTCAAGTAATCCCAAAGAAAAAATCAGGAGTGGTTATGTCCTGCGATCTCGAGGGCTAATGAAGGTCACCATAGCAAGAAATCAGTTTATTTGGAAACGATTGTCGTAGGAGATTCGTATTAATTCTTGCGGTGTAATTTGTAGCACCGTCCTGTTGAAACCAATATTCATCTACTATCTCCTCTATTTGCGATAAAAAGATCTTTAAAGCATGTAATGTCTTTGAGATGTAACCGTTGCCGTTTCACCAATTTCCTCGAAAAAATTAGCCCCGACAATCTTTGACGGTGAAACAGCACACCAAACTGTCACTTTCGGAGGATGTCAAACATTGAAACAAAACTCCCAAGTTTCCGATTTATGAAGAAATTATCATTGATTCCATAGGTGAAGTGTATGGGTTTTTATTAGGTATTGAAACTGACCAATGCTTTTTGGCGCTCACTGTAGTTACAATATTTTTCCGTTGATCGTACATTATTAATTTGAAGAAAATCTAATTTTATTCCATGAAAAGGATTTGACACTTAAAGCTTTGACATTAAGGTTTCCGGGTGACCATAAATGGTTGTGATTTTTTTCTTAGGTTGGCACTGTTTATGTTGGTGACATTGTAAGTCTATGTCAAATATGAGCTTAGGTTTTGAGTCAGTTTGTGTCAAAACTGACGGAAAACCTAACCTGCTAACCTCGAATTTGACATAGACTTACAGTGCCACCAACATAAATAGATTTTTAAAATCGTTTATTAATAAAAAATCATTCATTAATAAGGGTCATTAATAAACGATTCTCTATACATTAATGAAACCCATAAATAAACGATCAACGGAAAAAATTATAATTGATTTTTAATTGTTATTTGGTCCGTTTGTTAATAAATTATTTAAAAATTTGACACAAAAATGAAATTTGTTTGCACTGATTACGAATCACGTAATATCCTGGTTGCTAAGTGAGGGAAAACTCAGGTTTGACAATACTCGTTTATTGTATCCGTTGATAAGTTAACTTTGAAGTATTTCATTTGGTAATACACAGCGTGGTATGAAAAAAATTGGAGAAACCAGAAAAAAATGTTTTCAGAGCAAGTAACTGTGGCTTTATGTTTGACACCTACTTTTAACCTCTTTAAATAACATTTTTGTCTATTTTGAAAAATAACGGTACTTTATTCTTGAACCATTTTCATATTTTTGAACCTCCCCTGTAAACGAACATATTTACATTTTGGCAAGTGCATTTTTAGTTTGAGAAGATGTAGAAACTTGTATCAGGAATAAAACACTCTGATGGATGATAAAAAAATCCATGTGTTACAAATTTATGAGGGACAGTATATGTTATATTATACAGATTGGTGGTGGATAGTGTGAACATGGGCAGTCCATTGAGCTAGAATACAGTTTATGGGCTTTGTATGCGTTAGACAGAAGTAGACATATATGATTTAAAATCTAGTATCCTAGAATTCAGTGTTTTCTAAAAACCAAACCTTTTGATTCTGCGAATACTAGATGTTAATCGCATATAGGTCTGTTTATGCCTAACGCATACAAAGTCCATAAACTGTATTCACACACATTTGATTACTTTTGTTCACATTTTCCGCCACCTATCTGTATATTATGATATATAACACTGGAATGGGAAAAAATCCTCTTACTCATGATACCACATACAACTATGGATTTCATCTACAAAAATACAATTTTATGATATAACTAGAATTTTAAAACTTTTTTTGAATAACTGACTACCCACAGCATTCGCATCGAAAAGGTGCCAGAAGAACTTCAAATTACTTTTATCTATTTTTATAAATAAGTGAGATATTGTCAAAAAACGAAAAATCGAAAAATTCAATTTTTGTTTATAACCCGAAAACAAAAGGCGGTAGCCCATTTTGGTTTAAACCATTAAGCTTTTCTCAAAAAAAGAGTTCGAGGATGGGGGTCCATTTTTCGAATCTAGAAAAAAAGTGCCCCTGAAAAAAGTGCCTGGAAGAAAGTGCCGCGGAAAAAGTGCCGGCGGAAAAAAGTGCCGTCCGAAAAAATGCTGCGAAAAAAATTCGAATAATTCAAGCCCCTTAATACACTTTTGTCCTAAAATAATTACGCAAGAAATAAAATTAAAATTTAATATTAAGAATTTATGTTTATCAATAGTTATTAACTGCTAAATAAAATACAAGCTTATTATATATAGTTACAAAAAACTAATATTTTATAATTAACCCTAAGTTATTCATACACTTGGAATCTAATGGTTCATGTTGAATACACAAGTTTTTTAAACGTTGTTACATTTTTTCGAACTCTTTCCTTTTTTCTTCTTTGAATGCACTCCATTTTGGCGTTGCAACAGTTTGGTTTCATCTGTTGCAACTTCTTGTGGCATTTTTTCAATTAGTGTCCAAATACCTGGATGTTTATGTCCTACGAGATTCGAGAATCTATGGTTCCAACCTTCTGTTTTATTATTGGTCCGGTCTTGATCGTTTATGGTGGCCTCTCACACGTTCCATAGGGTTGGCGGAAACATAGGCGGAATAGTTCGTAGTCTCAGCCTGTCCTCTGCATTGCCCCCAACTCGCCGAAATGTACCTGACACGTACGTGTAGTCAAAGCAATCAACTAAATCATCTAATTGTGGTGGTATTAGCAAACAGTTGAAAAGAATCGACAATTCTAAAAATAAGTGAAATGATCACTTTTTATGATAAATTTGTGGAATTATACAGTACGGGGACGTACTGTATGGTTGGGTTACAAAGAGGGAAAAAAAGTTATTTTGGACTTCTCAAAAAAATCACTCTATAAAAAACGCTGCTTGTTCTCAAACTAAAAATCACTTCTCCAAATGTAAATATCCTCTTCTGTATACGGGGGAGGTTCGAAAATATGATAATGGCTCAAGAATAAAGCGCCCTTACTATTCAAAATATACAATAATGTTATTTGAAACAGCTGCTTAGAATTAAAAGTAGGTGTCACATATAAAGTCACAGCCACCTGCTCTAAAAAACAATTTCCACTGGTTTTTCTTATTCTTCTACTACCCTGCGAATTACTAAACGCGATACTTCAAAGTTAATTTATTGACGGATACGATAACAGTGTATTGTCAAATTTGAGTTTCGGTCACTTAACCTGAAATTTGTGTGGCCCGAAATTGATGCTAAAAATCTCATATTTCTGTCAACGAAGACACAAGTATCTTAAAAAAATTAATAATACGCGATCCAAACATCAATAGCAATTCAAAGCAATTATAATTTTTAATAGAAATGTTATAACAAATATTTCCAATTAACATTATTGTATATTTTGGAAAATAAGGGTATTTTATTCTTGAGCCATTTTCATATTTTCGAACCTCCCCCGTATACGGAAAGGGATATTTACATTTTGACAAGTGAATTTGTAGTTTGAGAAGAAGCAGGGTTTTTTTTATAAAGAGTGATTTTTTTTGAGAAGTCAAAAATAAACTTTTTTCCCCATTGTAACCCAATCCGGGGACATACTGTATAACAATTTTGTATTTTATAATATATTTCGTCATTCGTTACTTACCTTAAAAGATTTGTTGGCGGTAATTGTACTTAAGATGGTAGACATAATCCACATGCACTTTAGATAAAAATCTTCAAATTGAAATATTTCTACGTATTATCTATAAATCTGCATTCCTGTCGATTTGGGAACAGATAAGCACAATACATGTTCAAATACTGCATAATACTGCAATGCAGAGATTTTTAAAAATAAAAGGGTAACTTCCAGTTTTTTTAAATTTTGTAAACCTTATTCGTCAGGTTATTACTTTATTATTAGTTTCCCCCATCGACACTTTTTTCCGCGGCACTTTTTTCCGCCACCCCATTTTTCCATATCTCCTATAGTTATCGAGATTCCCTATGAAAACATCGAAATTGCCTTAACCTGTAACCTTAGAATACAGTTTATGGGCTTCGTATGCGTTAGACGGAAATAGACATATGATTTAAAATCTAGTATCCTAGGATTCAGTTTTTTTCTGAAAACGAAACACCTTCATTCTGCGGATACTAGATGTTAATCGCATATAATTATTTCTGTCTAATGCATACAAAGCTCATAAACTGTATTCCAACTCATTTGATTACCTTCACATTTTCCGCCACCAATCTGTATAAAGATAACTAGCACTTTAACCAATTCTGTCATTTCAACCAACTTGCCTTCCGCGAGAGAACATTAGAGGCATTAAAATTTCGACGGAAAACTCAATGGGTGGAAATTCAGAATACACATTACAAGACTAAGCAAATTCTTAACATTCGGATACCTACAATACCTAATTATCTTTTCTTTGCTAAGGGGGCTCAAATTTATTTTCGTGGACAAGCGTGGTCGCTGTCGCAGAGTCTACAGGTTAAGGCAATTTCGTTGTTTTTATAGGGAATCTCGATAACTATAGGAGATATGGAAAAATGGACCCGAGTCCTCGAACTCTTTTTCGAGAAAAGCTTAATGGTTTAAACCAAAATGGGCTACCGTCTTTTGTTTTGGAGTTATAAACAAAAATTGAATTTTTTGATTTTTGTTTTTTGACAACATCTCACTTATTTATAAAAATAGATAAAAGTAATTTGACGTTCTTCTGGCACCTTTCGATACGAATGCAGTGGGTAGTCAGTAGATGAAATTCATAGTTGTATGTGGTAAGAGGATTTTTTCCATTCCAGTGTTATATATCATAATATACAGATTGGTGGCGGAAAATGTGAACATAAGTAATCAAATGTGTGTGAATACAGTTTACGGACTTGGTATGCGTTAGGCATAAACAGACCTATATGCGATTAACATCTAGTATTCGCAGAATCAAAAGGTTTTGTTTTTAGAAAACACTGAATACTAGATTTTAAATCATATATGTCTACTTCTGTCTAACGCATACAAAGCCCATAAACTGTATTCTAGCTCAATGGACTGCCCATGTTCACACTATCCACCACCAATCTGTATAATATAACATATACTGTCCCTCATAAATTTGTAACACATGGATTTTTTTATCATCCATTTATCAGAGTGTTTTATTCCTGATACAAGTTTCTACATCTTCTCAAACTAAAAATGCACTTGCCAAAATGTAAATATATTCGTATACAGGGGAGGTTCAAAAATATGAAAACGGTTCAAGAATAAAGTACGATTATTTTTCAAAATAGACAAAAATGTTATTTAATGGGGTTAAAAGACAGTGTCAAACATAAAGTCACAGTTACTTGCTCCGAAAACATTTTTTTCTGGTTTCTTCTTTTCTTACCACGCTGTGTATTACCAAATGAAATACTTCAAAGTTAACTTATCAAGGGATACGATAAACGAGTATTGTCAAACCTGAGTTTTCCCTCACTTAGCAACCAGGATATTACGTGATTCGAAATCAGTGCAAACAAATTTCATTTTTGTGTCAAATTTTTAAGTAATTCGTTTCACTCTGACTATGCAGTGTACAGAGATAGGGCTACAGTATTGCCATATTTCCCCAGCAAGTTGCTTAAAACTGAACACGAAGACGTCAATCATAATAAATCCGCATTTTCTATTGCAATCGGCTTATTTGTTAACTACCTTGTTGAAGTAAACCGTTTTTGTCGCTTCTGCGTCAATTTTAAAAGAGCAGCATACAGTATACCTGAGTGCGGTCTACAAGCGGCAACGCAGCAAGCGAAGTTTGCCTTTAAATAACATTGTCGTATGTTCTCTGTACTGCATAGTCAGAGTGAAACGAGCTATAGATAGTCGTATATTAATGACCCTTATTAATGAATGATTTTTTATTAATAAAAGATTTAAAAAAAAATTATGTTGGTGGAACTGTAAGTGTATGTCAAATTCGAGGTTAACAGGTTAGGTTTTGCGTCAGTTTTGACACAAACTGACTCAAAATCTAACCTGCTAACCTCATATTTAACATAGACTTACAATGTCACCAACATAAACAGTGCCAACCTAAGAAAAAAATCACAACCATTTATGGTCACCCGGTACCATTAATGACAAAACTTTAAGTGTCAAATTCTTTTCATGGAATAAAATTAGATTTTCTTCAAATTAATAATGTACGATCAACGGAAAATATTGTAACTAACTCGTATGTTAATCGGCGATTAATAATATCTAGAATTAACGGGCTCGCTGGCGCTCGCGCATTAAAATGTCTCGATTATTAATCGCTCTCATTAACATACTTGTTTGTTAAATAACTATTAATAGATAGGTTATAACAAATACTTCCAATTAACATTTTTGTGTATTTTGAAAAATAAGAGTACTTTTTTCTTCAATCATTTTCATATTTTCGAACCTCCTTCGTATAGAAGTAGAATATTTAAATTTTTGCAAATGCATTTTTAATTTGAGAAACTGCAGAGTTTTTAATGGACAATAAAATGTTCTGATAAATGGATATATGAAGGACACTATAATATTATAAGCAACAATCAAACGTGATTAATTCTGTCAATCAAACGGTGGTATTGTAACAACGCGAAAATTTTGTTTAATCACGTATATTCTAAATGGCACAAGTTTTCAACTAGAAAACGACGAAATATTAAAAATTGTGAATTGTTGCTATAAAGTAATGAAAATGAATAAATCGATCCCATACGACATATGTCTCATAATGCCACAGCTAACTATGAGTTCCATATAAAAAATACAACTTTATATGTTATAATCCGAATTTGGAAACTTTTTGGACAACGCATTACGCCACTCAATTATTATGAAAAATAAATAATATTAATACTACTTACGGGAACTTGAAAATATTCCTACCTATTACCTCACCTTAAAAGTTTAATTTATTATTATTCATTTTACTTTCTGTGCCGCCTGGGCGATATGTCCAAAATCAAAGTTGGGCGTTGTGACCAAAATCAAACTTGGACGTTATGACCAAGTTGGGCGTTGTGACCAGAATCAAAAGTGGGCGTTGTGACCAGAATCAAAGTTGGGCGTTGTGACCAAGTTGGGCGTTGTGACCAAAATCGAAATTGGGCGTTGTGACCAAGTTGGGCGTTGTGACCAAAATCGAAATTGGACGTTGTGACCAAGTTGGGCGTTGTGACCAAAATCTAAATTGGGCTTTGTGACCAAGTTGGGCGTTGTGACCAAAATCGAAATTGGGCGTTGTGACCAAATTGGGCGTTGTGACCAAAATCGAAATTGGGCGTTGTGACCAAGTTGGGCGTTGTGACCAAAATCGAAGTTGGGCGTTATGACCAAAACGGTGGTTTAAGTGGCGTCGATAGCTCTCTCCTATAACAGGCGTCGGTGGGCGTTGTGACCAAGTTGGGCGTTGTGACCAATATCGATTTTGGGCGTTATGACCAAGTTGGGCGTTGTGACCAAAATCAAAATTAGGCGTTGTGACCAAGTTGGGCGTTGTGACCAGAATCGAAGTTGGGCGTTATGACCAAATTCTGAGTTGGGGTTTGTGACCAGTGGGCGTTGTGTCCAGGCCCCATATATTGCGAATGGCTCTCTTTTGTATAACAAACACCCGATTTAGATTGCTAGCATTACCCCAAAAAATTATACCGTATCTAAGAACTGACTCAAAGTTTGAATAATAAAAAGTTCTGCAAGTCTCGATATCACCAAAATGAGTAATTCTATTAAGAGCAAAGCAAGTACTTGATAATTTTTTACAGATAGCATTTATATGATCATTCCATTTTAAAGAGAAATCCAGATTAATGCCCAATAATTTAAAAACTTTAACATTTGTAATCGTTTTATTCGATACTTCTAATGTAACATCATGATTAGATTTGAATTTTTTTGTGAAAAATTGCATCATCATAGTTTTATCTAGATTGACCGTTAGCTCATTAATTTTTAGGAAGTTTAATAAATTTCTAAGTTCAAAGTTAGCTCTATCTACAAGATTTTCATCAGAATTTTCCGATATTAATAATGTTATGTCATCAGCAAAACAGGTAAATTTACAGGTTAAGGCGGAATCGATATCATTAATATATAATTTATTACTTATTACTTCTATATTACAAATTCCTCACCACACAAATATTTAACAACTGCTAAATACATATTTTGACGGCCACGCTGTCATCATCGGTAGCTACGAAAAATTTACACAGCAAAAAGGCAACGATATACTCGTGACCAAATCATAAATAGCTAGCGCCTATAAGTGGAGAGGTCACAGCGTAAGTGAGACAGGCAACCAACTCTTCTACGTACTTGGTAAGCTGTGCGCAAGCGTCGTCCGTGCGGTGGGGGAGTGAACCTTTTAAAGGCGGCTTTGAATTCTCAGGCATGCGCACGAGACGCGTAGTACTCAGAGTGAGACTATGTCGGCGCCGTAATGTTAGACCATACTAGCAATATAGAAGTACAGTATGATCAAAAATTTATATCCTCTAGAGGGCTGTGGAGTTATTTTGTCAAAAATGTTTATTGTTCATTGAAATGTTAAACAGTGTTTAACATGATCGCGTCCTTGAATGTTAAGATACATTTAACATGTGTCCACTCATTTAACATGCATGCACTCGCGTCCTCGAATGTTAAGATACATTTAACATGCATCCACTCATTTAACATGCATGCACTATAGCAACATCACACATATTCATGGTAGTCCGATTTCGATTTAGCAGTTTTTAGTAATTATTATTGATTCAAAATTATTGCCTCAATGAACAATAAACTAATGAACGCATTTCTCACATAAATGCTCGAATGTTAAGACTGGGTTACCCCTCTTAATACATTAATTACTATTGTTGGCAGTCGTGGTAGTAAAAGTCACATTAGCATTTTATGTTTGTCAGTTTAAAGTTACATCCGGTATGTCATTATACAAACACTAGCAACCAGTGAGACAAATGTCTTATTTAATAAAACAAAAAAGACCGTTTTTTAAATAGAACGCGTATTAAATAAAAACAATAATATTTTTAAAAATATTTTATTAAATTAATGGTTATAAGGTTATAAGGTTTCAAATCACATTATTATTATTTAAAGGTTAAAATGAAAAAAAATCACATATAATAACTTTTTTCGCTATCTCTTACGGTTTGGCTGCTGAAACAGCGTCCCGGACAGACCAGCGTCCCGGACGGACGGAAATCACGTGATTTCTCGAAAACCGGAAGTGTCACGTGATTGAAATTCAGTTCCTGACCTGACATGACCATTCCAAACATATAACTTTCATAACTTTTTTCTCTATCTCTTACGGTTTGGCTGCTGAAACAGCGTCCCGGACGGATCAGCGTCCCGGACGGACGGAAATCACGTGATTTCTCGAAAACCGGAAGTGTCACGTGACTGAAATTCGGTTCCTGAGCTGACATAACTATTCCAAACATATAACTTTAATAACTTTTTCTCTATCTCTTACGGTTTGGCTGCTGAAACAGCGTCCCGGACGGACCAGCGTCCCGGACGGACGGAAATCACGTGATTTCTCGAAAACCGGAAGTGTCACGTGACTGAAATTCGGTTCCTGACCTGACATGACCATTCCAAACATATAACTTTCATAACTTTTTTCTCTACCTCTTACGGTTTGGCTGCTGAAACAGCGTCCCTGACAGACAAAACAGCGTCCCGGACAGACAAAACAGCGTCCCGGACAGACAAGTCTATTAGATAAAGGATTTTTGTTGAATACAAAAAAATGTTAGTGACAAAACAACTACAGCTGTTCAAAATGATTTCCTGCATTTTTAAGGTCACTATATCAATAAGGTACCGCCATTCCATTCCTCGCTTGAAAATGTGAGAAAATTGTGAGATAAGGATAACAAATACAAATTTCCCAAGTGCAATAGGGAAGACACTAGTTTTTGGGGATTTTATTTTTGGTGTAATGGCACTTGTAAAGTGAGGAATCTGTTAGGTTATGTGTTTTTATCCCCAGTTGGAGAAAATTGTGCGACAAGGATAGATATAAAAAAATCACTAATGGCGGTACCTTATGCATTTTCCATACACAGCACCACCTAGTGTTCGGTACTAAACATCCTGTAAAAGTTAAGTTTATTTGTCAAAATTTAATAGGTTATATTATTAAGTACCTTTACTCATCACTGCCAATATAAATTAAATTTTTAAAAAATCCACAGCCCTCTAGAGGTTAAAAGTTTTCTATCATACGGTAATAAATTATGCACAAAACTAACAACTCGTGTGTCAGTTTTACCAACCTTGTTTTCCAATATATCATTAAATCTTGGTAGCCATGAAAAATGATCTAAATTTTTTTGCTGTTTGCTCTACTCTTACTAAAGTATTATACAGGTACACTAATTGGTAGTAGAGTCCCTGTATATAGTTACATAACTATGTACAGGTTCTCTTAGAACTTTGTTCTGCCAGCTGGTAGTCAAGCTTAGAAATGCCCCCTCAGTCACTGTTCCAGGCACTCTAGACAGATTTGTCATGGTCATGAGTGTCTCTCTGTTTGATTTATGTACGCTGGCAATAGGTTAATTTTTTTGAACATTTATTCGCAGATAAAAACGGATTCTGTATTGAAAATGCGCTATCTAGTGGATTAGATATCCAAGGTGATTGATATTTATATTTTACGTAGATCGATCCTTTCTTCGCTGGATGTTTGATTACATCTTACAATAACGCATTTTCGTTTATTTTATCAGCAATTTTAGTATTTTTTAAGTTACACTTCTAAGTCTTTTTCTAAGTTTTAAAATGCTTCTTCTAGCTAAGCAGTTCTTCTAAAGAACGAACCGTACCGTCGTCAAGGATTGGTAGAATGGTATCATTTGGTAGCTTGGCAGCTGGGCTTGGTGTTGGAACGGCAGCTGAATTTATGAGGCGAACAGTTGGAATAGGAGATTCCGATGCTGATTCGAATATGTTTTAACAAAGGCAAACATGAACAGAATCGTAGACACTCTCTGTAAAGTTAGAGGTTTGTTAAAATTTTAATATAATATTGTATTTGCTGATTGAGCAATCGAGTATGTATATGCACTTCCTTATAATTTTTCTCATATTTCTATATTGTTACTCAATAAAAAGTCATAGAAGGAAGTCGGCGTTCAAGGACGTTAGAACTACAAAGTAAATCATTGATTTATGTCATTGATGCATCATAGATGGATGTGACGCCAGTAATCACCACAGAGTGGGGATATTTTAATTAGATCAATTCGAACACGCTAGGTTTTAGTGTTATATAGCTCAATTCCTTAGAGTTGCATTACATTTAGAGTTGAGAGTAATTCTCACAAATCTTTGCATTTAATTTATTTGACTTGACGAATTTGAGCAGTAAAGCCGTTCCGGTTAAGTTTAATGTCCTTGGTTTTTTTGCGAAATTTGGCTTGTACATTGCCATTTTTCAAGTTTTCAATAAACTGGCTTAGTTTTAAATGATAGTAATACTATCTACTAAATGTTTCAGGTGCTGCATTAAAGCTTGGTCAGATGCTAAGTATTCAAGATGAATCTATGGTTAGCCCTGAACTAGCTCAGGCTCTAGAGCGTGTACGAAAATCAGCCGATTTTATGCCTAATTGGCAAGTGCATCAAGTTTTATCATCACAACTTGGCGTAAACTGGCGGCTACAACTTTCGGAATTTCAAGAGAAGCCTTTTGCGGCAGCTTCCATTGGACAAGTCCATTGGGGAAAGACTTTAGATGGACAAGAAGTAGCGATAAAAATTCAGTATCCTGGAGTTGCCAGAGGCATTGAAAGCGATATCGATAATTTGGTGGGAATAATGAAAGTTTGGAATATTTTCCCGAAGGGGATGTTTATTGATAACGTAGTAGTCGTAGCAAAGCGGGAATTAGCGTGGGAGGTTGATTACACTCGCGAAGCGGAGTGTACTAAAAAATTCAAGGAGCTGTTGAAACCGCATCCTGATTATGTTGTACCTAAGGTAATAGGTAGGTATCATATAATTTGTATTTGAAATCCTTGGAATGTTATTGTAGTAGAAAAAAACTTAATTTCCGTGTACATTGTTTGCAAGTTTTCACCTTGTACATTGCTCTGTAATGTTCATAATTTGTTGCAGATGATTTTGCCCCGCAAGTGTTTACGACGGGAATACGTTGAAGGAATCCCTGTCGATCAGTGCGCCAATTTAGATATAACACATAGGAAATTTATAGCAAACAAGGCATTAGAGCTATGTCTTTTGGAACTTATGGAATTTCGTTACATGCAGACTGACCCAAACTGGGCAAACTTTTTGTACAACCCAACAACGAGAAAGGTAATGTTTACTTGTAGTCATTAGTAATTAATGTAACTAAATTATAAAAAATTTAGTTCCTATTTTTGCAATGAAGTTTCTCGAGATATTTAAATATGAACTGCTTGAATTTTCCTCTTTACATACTATAAATATCTGTAATGGCCTATTAAAACACACCAGAGGTTATTAACAATCTTCTATTTAATTGTTTTTCGTTGGATTTATCTTAGATAGTTAGCTGTTAAGTTGTTTTAGTATCAAATGCTATAGCTTTATAACGGAAATTTTCTTTGATTGTTCTTTGCCTTTGTGAACTTGTTTCTTCTTCGGATTGTTGACGGAATGTGTAACATTCTGATTCATATTCATATTTTAACTGTACTCCCTGTACTTTTTCTTTCTTTATTGAATGAATGATTTCAAATGGTAACATGCCACCGACTAACTCTGAAGAATGGGTCGAGTTTGACTTTCCTTAATAGACGATAAAATAAATTCAAGGGTGCCAACTGGTTCTAAGTGGCACGTTCATTCCTAGAGTTTGACAAAAAATCACCAAATGATTTAAATAAATCGAAAAATCAAATGAATGCCTACCCAAAACTATCACACTAACCAGTAATGCTAACCAAATATTTGTGTGCATGAAATTTTGAATAAATAATACTCACTGAGTGAGTAAATCTTTACGCTTTTCAAAATTCAAACTATTTTTGTATAACAGAGGGATAATTATCCAGGTACCTGTATACTTCCCACACTCAAACTAAATTCTCTTACTAGCTGGGATAGCAAATCAGCATGCAAATTCCACTTTGAAAGTACTGATCTTTTAACAGCTTTGGAAAACGTGTAAAGGATGGTTTTTAGCCATTCACAACAATTTTAATTTTTGCGTTATATATATACACCCGTCAGTATCGGAATTACTTCTTGATCTTCTAAAAGTGTAAAAGAGTGAAGCCCAGGTGGTTACAATCGGTACATCAACATATGACCGAATAAACTTGAACGATAAATGTTAGAATCTCTTACAACCTGACATAAAGCCTCCAGGCACTAATGTTACAAATACAATTAGTTAAATATCACGCCACGCTTCGTGGTATACATGTAAGAACTGTTCGCCGAGTACAGCAGGTATCTGTGTAAGAGGCAGAGCAGGCGCTGGCCTTGCCTGACTAAACACCTGGAAGGGTTCTGGACCAAAATCCCTCTATTGGACAACTGTCCTGGACGTTAAGCAATGCTTGGAGGGCTCTCGCAGCAACATCCCACAGCAAAATTCAGGTTCAGACTCTGAAACCTGTCACTTAAGCCTTCGCCATAGATGGCCTAATGAAAAACATAATTAGGGGTGGAATCCACAAGGGAAATGAATGCCTACCAGAGCACTGCCCCCTAAATAAGCCTCAAAACTTTAACTTTCTTGCCCAAGCAGTAGGTGGCTTTAGATTAGATGACAATAAATGACTTCCAATTTCCCTCATCAATAAACACAGATAGCAAGGATTCTCACACAGCTACACGAGTTCGTGGAAAACACAAAAAAGGACCAAAGCTCTCCACCACAACTTGCAACAACACTGTCTCTACCGGACGTCACTGAACAACAAAAGGCACGAGCATTTATTTCAAGTACACACGATGCATAAATGGTTGCAAATCTATCAGACGAAATATTTCTTAGTAATGCATTAAATTGGTCTCAAAACATTTAAGTGCATAAGGACTAAAAGCCAATAACTAATAACTCCATAAATACCACAAACCATACTTAATAATAATTATCCATATTTAAATACCTTCTTGGGAGCCTCAATGGTAATACGTGACTTAATAAATTGTAAAGGCGACTAATTACTGTAACTGCTACTAAGAGGAATCCGAAAAGTTCATGTAATAATGCAATTTCCTTACACGAACACTTTAGAATAGATATTCTCACTGACCGATTATGTTTAAAATTTCCCCAAATTAAATGTAAGTTTCTCTATAAGGGTTTCATCTCATTCAGGGCCTGCATATAGTTTTCCCCACACTAAATCAAACATTATATCAACATTTACGGCAGCATTCTAATATTAAATTATTAATCTCCTAAACTGCTTCGGTGCTAGTGTAAAAAATAGGTTAGCTAATGAGCGACTTCATTTGGCTACATAAGCTAGCTTTAAACATTATAAAATATTTTCCCCATCATAGGAATATTATTCCTAATGCATTACATATGTTAACGAACTTAATAAACCCATTATCATTTGACAAGGTGAAGATTGGATCAACGCAACTTGAAAATAGAGTGGAGTGGACTAATGAGCTTGATTTAACAACTATAATTGTACAAGATGAAGTTTGGTTTTATATAATTACCAGAATCTCAGTTTATACAACCAATAGGACTGCACTAGTTGCCAGGTTGTAACAATAGCCGGAACTTAACCTCCATAGGCAGGTACAAAATCGTACTACGATTACGTTAAATTACAGTACATATTCCTATTATTAAAACATAATGGAATGAAACACGCCACGGGGTGGCCCATTCACACTCGGTCACGTTCAGCCACGATCTGCTCCAAACGAAACTTCAACAATAATTCTCTCTACTAGAATAGTCCAAACAAACCGCAGTAGTTGGATTTCACTCGTCTCCACCTGTTATCAGCCTGAATGTTTCCAGAACCACCGCACCAATCACAAAATCCTGCAGGCACCTCAAAGAGTAGGTCCTCCAGAAGAATAGGTACTCTGAAATAAAAGGTTATAGCGAAAAGCAATATTAGATTATAATTCTGTAAGCGAAATAATCTCTTACCAGAGCTCTGCTTATTTCGACATCTAAAAAGTTGCAAGTTCATAACCTATGCGACACGTGGTTTTAACTTCGAATACTAGCATGTCAAAAAATTTCAAAATTACATTCCATAGCTGAAGCACTGTTTTATGGATATATGTCTCAAATCTGCTTTTAGCATCTTACCATACGGATTGTGTGGCGAATGTTCTTCAGTTGCACACAAAATTCACAATGATATGCCGACCACGAAGGAAAGTTAACTGCAAAAGAGACTGGAAAGGAAGTACAAGCATCCATTTTGTGCCAGTTGTATGACGAAATAAAAGCATTTTCGCGCCTGAAATTCTCCATGCTAAACTCGCCATGTGGATAAATAGCCGAAATGAACATTTTGAATGTTCAATATACCGTGAGAAAACTAAGGACATAACATCTTGTTCTATATTTATTTTTGCAAATTTCCCATGGTTGCCCTTCTTACTTATATATACCTCCGCCTATTAAAAGATTTTGTGGGGCAATAAACCATGAAGGAAGTTAAGATAACATACGATATTTACTCATAGCGAGATCAGTTTTTATATGATTCGCTAGCATCTACGAAATCTATGTAATTCTGACTGGCTAATTGTGATGGCTGCAAACGGCCAATGTGCTACACCTGTGCTACACTATCAGCTTCGGAAATACGCTGTGTTGAAATGAAAAGCAGGGTACTTAAGTTTTTTTTGTTCAGACTGCGAGGATAACTTGCTTCAAGTGCCAGTCCTCAGGAACTTGATAACAGAGCTGCAAGCGGAGGTTGATAAGCTAAAAAGCAGCCAAGGTACAGGAAGCATAGTGACAGAATCTTTTATCAGCGAAGTCGCAGACAGGCAACGCAGAGCCACAAATGTAATTGTTTTCAATGTATCAGAGGCAGCTACAGATAGCGTTGACGTCAGAAAGGAGCACAATAGGGAACAAGTCATAAACTCGATTAAGTCATTTACCAATATAAATACAGATGGCTTGCAAATCTTTCGCCTAGGAAGAAGTGACCCCAATAATAGCAAGGCAAGACCCCTAAAGGTAGTTTTAAAAAGCGCCTAAGATGCACTTACTATATTGCGAAACAAGCCATCAAACTTAGCAATTAAATTTGAATCCGACTAAACTCCCATGCAACGTGAACATCTGAACCAATTTAGGAAAGAGCTTCAGGCTAGAACGTATTGTGGAAGTAAACATAGTCAAACCGGCAGTTATAGTTATCACTGAAACACACCTACAACAACACATACCGAGCGCAGCTGTCAATATTCCTGGCTATGAAATTTATAGGAAGGATCGCAGCAATAGAAAAGGAGGAGGAGTTGCGATTTACATCACCAAAGACAGTGACTTAAAAATAGTTGCAACCGTTAATCAATTATTCATTTCCAGCGATCAGATAGAAGACATGTGGCTTGATCTGCGAATCTATGAAATTTGAGTTGATTATAGGCGTTGTATATAGGACGTTAAACTGTTTTTGAAATATCTTCTAGAAGTTTACAATATATGTGGTTTTCAACGTGTGTTTGTTCAAAGAAGAACGATCTGAAAATGTAAATTTAGTCAAAATCTATAGACATGAACAAATAAAACCATTTTAGGGAAAAATAATTGAGAAGATTTTCAAATTTGATTTTAGTGCAAAATAGATATCACACAGTGGGCTTTGAGAGTAATATAGTAGATTCTGTGCTGAATTTCTTTTCGAGATTAGTAATGTCATCAAATACAGTATTTATGTATATTGTTGTTTGTATTATTTCTTTTTACTTCTTTTGTCTGAAAGACAAAGGAAGTATTGTAATCACGAAAAAATCACCTTCCGAGATTTTTTCAGATATTCACGTTTCAAGGTATCTAGATGACGAAAAAGAGGTTTTCTATTTGTCAGAGAAAGACGATATTTTGCATACATATTATATATCTACCTTGCATAAAACCGGTACAATTTCATACAAATATATACAGGGTGAGCACCTTAAAAAAATAAAATTTTGTTTAGTTTTGTGTTAATTTTGAAATAAAAGGAAATAATAACTTTCACATAGGTCAGGCTTTACATTTAACGAAAATAAGACTTAACCGATAAAGGATAATGTCACAAAAGGGTAAAAACGTGCAGAGCTGCAGATGCGGCGGGTTCAAACCCCAGCGGGATACAATTTTTTAAAAATTTGAATACATACACATACATAATCCGGTCCTCTTGTACCCGTAGGTGTCGAGGATAGTTTGCTCATCTAGTTGCTGCCTTGGTTTACAAATCGGCTCCATCGTTTCCTGTCTTTTGCCATATTTAATGCTTCGCTCCATGTTATTCCTCTTTTGTCCAATATTTCTCCTACACTTTCATTCCATGACCTTCTAGGCCTTCCCACTCTGTTTTTGCCCCACACTTTCACTTCCCACACTTTTTTCACTTGCCTGTCACTGTTCATTCTTATTATATGTCCTAGCCACTTTAGCTTTTGGTTGTCCAAGATTACATCCAGCGCTCGCACTTTAAGTTCCTCTCTTATAACTTCATTCTTTATTTTGTCTTCTCTCTTCTTCCCCGTTATTGCTCTTAGAAATTTCATCTCAGCCGCTTGGAGACGTTGTTTTCCTCTTTTGGTCAGTACCCACGTTTCCGCGCCATACAATAGTGTAGGAAGGTAAATCGTTTTGTACACCTGCAGCTTTGTATTCCAGGTTACTTCCTTCATGTTTAAGAAGTTTTTGTACAGCGCGTGGTAGACTTTATGTGCCGATCCTATCCTGTTGTCTAACTCCTGGTCAATTGTTCCGCGAGTATTTACGAAGCTACCCAGATATTTGTAGTTACTTACTTGTTCTAAGTATTGATTGTCAATTCTTATGTTTACTTTTATTTTCTTATTTGCTATTACGGAAACTTTGGTTTTCTCTACATTGAGTTGTAAATTATACTGGGTCAGAACTTCTTTCCAGATGTCCACATTTATTTGAAGATTTTTCTCTGAGTCCGCACATATCACTAAGTCATCGGCAAAGGCACATATTTCTAGATTTATATTCTGCAGATTTTTATAGCCGATATAAAATTTTTTCATTTATCCTTGGCACTCTTTAATGATTTGGTCCATAACCGTTATGAAAAGCAGAGGACTAATTACCCCTCCCTGTCTCACGCCTTCGTTTGTAACAAACGTTTCAGAGATCAAATTTCCCGTTCTCACTATATTATTGGTTGTTACATATGTACTTTTAATGGCTTCTATTAGTTCTAAATCTACATTTTTCTTTTCTAGGCATTTCCATATGGTGTCTCTTTTGATAGTGTCAAACGCTTTCCTTAAGTCAATGAAGCAGAGGAAGGCCTTCCTGTCTTTCTTTAATAGTTTTTCCGCCAGTTGTAATGTGAAGATGTGGTCTTGTACGCTGTGCCCAGGTCTGAAACCACTTTGGGCATCTTGAAGATGTGGCTCTATTGACTGTCTTAACTTTTTTTCTAATATTCCCTCATATATTTTGGCAGCGACATATAACAGGGATATTCCTCTGTAGTTGGAGCACTTCCTTACGTCACCTTTCTTGTGAATTGGCAGGATTATGGCTGTGTTCCACTCTTTCGGAGTCGTTTTGGTGCTCCACACTATATTAAGTAATTGATGTAGTTCCTGTATTCCTCTGTCTCCTAGGTATTTTAACATCTCGGGTGCTATCTCGTCGCAACCTGCCGCTCTTCCTATTTTGGTTTTTGCCGATATTTCTTTAACCTCGTCGATTTTAATATGTTCTTTACTACCTGCTGCTTCGTTTTCGTCATCATCTCGCATTTACTTTCTTTACTATTGTTACTGTAACTTTTCTCAGCGGTTAACAGCTCTGCAAAATATTCTTTCCATCTTGCTAATATGTCATTGTCAGCAGATAATATGTTACCTTTTTTGTCTTTTATTTGTTTTAATCTTACTACTTTCTCCTTTCTAAACGATGTTAGTGTCTTGTAGAATAGTTTTTTATTTTGATTATAGTTCCTCTCCAGTTTATTGCCGAATTGTACCCACTCTGACTTTTTGGCCTCAATTACAATTTCTTTTGCTTTCGCTCTTTGGGCCTTGTATGCTTCATACGTCTCTGCATTTCTCATTATTAAGTACTTCTTCCAAAGTTTCTTCTTTGCACTGACTTCTTTCTTAACCCTATCGGTCCACCATGTTGTATGTTTTTTGTTTCTCTTGGTTTTATTTGTTCCGCATAGTAGTTTTGCAGTTTGGGTCAGTATTGTCTTAAATCTTTCCCATCTTTTTTCAATATTATTTCCATCATCATTACTGTCCATTTTAGAAAATTCATCACTTGTCTTTGTTCTGTACTGTTGTTTTACTATATCATTTCTTAGTCTGTAAATTCTTAGGGTTTCTCTGTCATGGTCTGTTACGTGGCTATTTACCTTATCCTTCACTTTTATGTGAAGTGTGGCTTCTAGCAGGTAGTGGTCAGTTCCTAGCTCAAATCCCCTCTTTACTCTGACATTTTTTAAATCCTTTGTTCTGTCCTTTTGTATTACTATATAGTCGATTATCGATTTCTCACCTCTGCTGATAACTTCTCTAGTTATTTTATGTATTTCCTTGTGCCTGTAAAACGTATTAGCGATAACAAGGTTGTTGTCTGTACAAAATTCTAACATGCGTTTGCCATTACCATTAATTGTGTCTTCGCCATGTGGTCCTAGTATCCCTTTCCATCTTTTATGATCATTGCCAACTCTGGAATTAAAATCGCCAATCAGCATTAGCTCATCTTTGTAATCCCCTACTGTATCTTGCAATTTATTCCAAAAGGAGTTCTTTATAGCAGCAGTGTCGTTTTCATTAGGTCCATAGACTATTATAATCGTTAGTGGCTTCTCTTTACAGATTTCTATCACTACCTTTAGAATTCTTTCTGTAACATATTCCCATTTCTTTATTTGGTTACTATTTTCTTTCTTTATTAAGCATGCTACTCCAGCATGGGCTATTTCTCGTTTATCCACCCCCCCCCCCCGTATATTAATAAATTCCCATTACCTATAATTTTACTACCATTTCCTTTCCATTTGGTTTCAATTAAGCCTACTAATATTAAATTTGACTTTTCTATCTGATCTGCTAGTTCTAATTCTTTCCTAGTTAACCCTCTAACATTCCACGTTCCTAATTTCCAAATAGCATAACCATTTTCGTTGTCCGTAAACGTTGCCATTGTCGTCTTAGTTATGTTTTTCCTGTTCTGGCGTATTAGTTTTTTGTCGGTATTATTCCATTTGCTCTATCGCTCCACACGTACATTACGTCTCCTATTGTAATCTTTTTATATCCCATCTTAACTTTGTTTCCCTTGTTACTTTCATCCTTGGCTATCTTCCTAATTTCTGCTTGAACTTTCCTTTCATTCAATGTCAGATCATTTTCTATATACACTGTTGACCCTCTCAGTTTAGCTTTGTTTTTTAATATTTCCTGTTTTGTCTCCCAATTTTTCAGTTTATCGTTTTATTTTGCTTATTGGTTATTATTGTTACTTGTTTAACCTCCACTTAAAATTTGAAAATGTATTTAATTTATTAGAAAAGTGAAGATATTTGTACTCCTAGCTTAATTTGATTTTTAAAATTATTTAGTGCCACAATGTTGATGAGGGAAGTTCTGGGTAAAGCCTTATACAGATTTTTTTCTTTAGACATTCAAGTTCTAAAGGGCTGTTTTTGTGCTGTTTAACCGAATATCACTTACATAGCAAATATTTATGGTGAACTAAAATTAACACTAGAATATTTAGACTGATATATTTTGAATTCTCAAAAGTTGTGCAAATTTTTTGTTCATCTTAAAACTAATAAGGCATGCTCTTTTTTAAACAAATTATAGTAACAAGGTATTGTTATGTTGTTACTATTTTCCAAATTAATTTGAGTATTGTTATTTATTACCGCACTCATTTTTACAAAACAAAGAATACCTTGAACCAGAATTTATTGATGAAGATAAAATATTGAACAATACACGTGGCACTTAATGAAACTCGTTTCATTTAGATACTCATAATCAATTATTAATATCTATTGCCATTTTTGAATTTCTTTTAAAATGCGTCTAAAATGGCCATGAAAGCATGGATTTAAAGGAAAATATGGCAGTTATTAACTTACCAATATGCAGTGCCTTTTGTTTTTCTTTTGACTGTTAAAGTTTAAAAGGACACAAATTCAAAACGAAATGTCTACTATTACATTTCAAAATAATTAAAATCGATGAATTAAACATGTATTCATTTCAGGTAATTTTTTAATGTGTGCAAAAATCCAAATTGAAGAGTATTTTCCATTATAAAATCAGTAGTTGCTTTGTAAAGAAGATGAAACTTAATTGAAGGTTACTACTACGGACATCCTTTTTATCGACGAAATATTGGCGTACCTATGTATAAATCTAACTTTACCTTGAATGTATCGACGTGAGTGATGCAGACATCCTCTATTTGAAAAGTTTCCATTGATAATTTATTAATAAATGATCAAATACGGTGATACATTTGTAGTAATTGCAGAACGTTTTTTAGCTGTCTTAATTATGTTGAACTTTTTGGAAAACGACATATTTGAAACTGGATTGATTTTGTTACGTAATTTAGTGTCTGTCCACTGTCGCAATTAAATTTATGTTTTGATCGGCATTGATACTGGAGAAAGTGGTTTGAGTTTGAGTTTTACATCTAATTAAATTTGATGAGTATGAATTCTACCTATGGCATCGTAACTGCATGTTTTGTATCATCTTCAAAGTTAGCAGTTTGTATTTATAATATTTGCTTGTCTTTTTCCAAAATCACATTGATTGGCATTTTTTATTGAGATGACATAACTTTTTAGTTTTTAAATACGTTATAGATGACCTTACGGCAAGGACAGTTGAACATCTAAAGAATTACGATTCACGACTCTCAAAGGTTTGAGCTCCATTCTAATAATTTATAGTGTTTGTTTGTCGGAAAACGTGGGAATTTTATAATATCAGGAATTCATTTGCAAAATATGATGAATTTAGCCCACACATTTATTAAATGAAATAACTTTGGAATATGCGTTTTCTAAATCTGCCAGAGGATTCGTTATCGACCGTCGACACGAACACCGGAAACATTCAATTTAAGAATGCATTTGTAAATTAATTAATTAGTTAATTAATTCACTATTCATTGAACTTGAACTTTAAAAGTATAAAGTTATGCTGTAATTACTAACAAGAACAATTTATAATTCAAGCGTATAGTTTGAATATTTAAAACGTGTCAAGTGGTTTGAATAGTTTTGCAATAATTGCCTGTAATAGGAAGCCGTAATTTCTAATCAGTATTAGCACAGTTGCTTATTAGTTCTATATACTTATTATTTTCAGCTGGTATTACTGGATTTCGGTGCCAGTCGGGATTATCCAAAAGAATTTGTGGACAAATACGTCCGCGTAATGAAAGCTGCATCCGAGAATGATCGTCAGACAGTTTTAAAGGTTTCAAGGGAATTGAAATTGTTGACAGGCTATGAGAGCAAGGTGAGCAGTTATCACAGAAATATATTTTTTTAAATTTATTGCACTGATGTAACAGATAATGGAGGAAGCGCACGTCGACGCCGTCATGATTTTGGGAGAAGTCTTCCAGCGCCAGGGCGAATATAATTTCAAAGGACGAGACACCATTTTGAGAATCCAAAATTTGGTCCCCACTATGCTTTCTCACCGGCTGTGCCCCCCGCCCGATGAAATCTATTCATTGCACAGAAAATTATCTGGAGTTTTCTTGCTCTGCGCCAAACTGGATGCTCCCATTTCCGCGAGGTCGCTATTTTTAGACATGTATGATAAATACAAATTTGATTAGGAATAAAAATGTGCTTATTATTTATATTCAACGTTTCAAACAAATGTACATTTTTGTAAATTGTAGTTAATGTGTTTTGTAATAATGAATTATAACTTAATATCGCTTTTTTCCAAATAATTGAAATGAATAAAACGTGAAGTAACTATTATTATTAATTATTATAGAGTTGTAATCCCTATTATCGACTTATACTGGATGCTTTTTATATTTTGTATGTCATTTACACCTTTTACTATAACATAAAACAATGACACAAAATTAAGCACATAAACATACATAGATCCAGAGGTAATATTCAGCTGGTACGAATAGGTACATCCATACCGCTTATAAAAAGTTTAAAAGTTTTCCGTGTCTGTTGTGGAAGACGTTATTCTGCATGTTATATCCCGGTTGAGACAATAATGGCATGATCTGGCAAGTGATAACCTACTAAAACAATAAGTTATTGTGTACATTATAAATTAATAATTATAAGCAAATACATGTTTCTGCAATATTTATTAAGCAGATTGGTTGTTGAATAACATCGCTGCGATACAACAACAACTCCTCGGTATATAACGAAGAGCATGAGACACCAACATCAGCCTTTAGAAAATTCTAAAGAAGCTTATAGCATGAGCAATGAAACGTCGTTTGAATCAACGACCACAGCATAACCCGGAAGAACTTACCATTATGGATAACAGCCGTGAAAACCTGTATTTAACTAAAATCATTGCTATTTTTGTTATTAGTGTGTGGCCATACTGCGACGTTTGTGCCTGTACAAATTAATTTTACACATAAATAACGTGCTAGAATTTGATTGTCGCCAACATAAGTCACAATGGACTTCTGACGTCAATGCACGGAGACTTATTGATTAGAGCAACGTCTATTGAGGCGCATTCTCGCGAGCAGCTAACCACGGCACATCCCTACCCGAATTCCCTAGAAGAAAACTATGATGGATGGACAGAAGGGTATAGGAATAAGGTGCTCGGCTCGTTGAAGACTCTTGAGTCCAGCGACCTGTTAGTTCCGATCCACCTGGAGGAGGCACCAGCTCTAAGCCCCAAGGGAGGAGGGGATTAGCCCAGCAGCCTGAAGCCAGAGCAAGCTTTCCAGTCGAGCTTATCCAGCCTGAAGTCGCCACTAGGTCCACCTGATCCTGCAAAGCCGACTCTGAAGCCCTGTTTCCTCCAGCGAAACGGGTCCGTAGAATCAATTCAGACCTCACCCACCTTATCCTGTAATGCGAGGCGTCGCCGGTCTGAGGCACATGAGTCCACGGACCAACCAGAAGAATCTCTGCAGAGCTCTAAACCTGGGCCTGTGTATAATCCCTCTGGCTCGCCGATTTGCGAAACCAGAGAATACCTTTAAAACCTACTCCTGGACTACCATCCGGTTCATCAATACTGGTACCGGAGAATAACTCTAATAAACCAGGTTACGATCTGGCTCGCCGATTCTTCGTATCAGCGAAGTTCCCTCTAAAAAACCTGCCCCCCTCCGAGCTACCCGGCTCAGAGCTCCGTAATTACGCCGTCAAATGGGAGCTTTGAGGCCTTCCTCCATTAAGCTGATTGCGGCTTGATAAGCACGCTCTGACCATAACCACCGCTGTAGTTAAGGAAAGGCATAACTATAGCCACCTCCTGACCATCGAAGATTTGCTACTACATCTCTTCAAAGGTAACATTTTCTCTAGTACCCATTTCGCCGGCCGGAACGAACTGGCATGGGATTCTCTATCGCCTCGACAGCCAAGAATAGCCACTTATGGGTAAGTATCCCTGAAATGACCACACGTGGGCACGACCCCGTGTATCAACAAACAAGGTCGTTTATTATTATTAGTTTCAGCGTCGTCTGCTACAAACTCCCGCAGCACCGTCGCAGAGGTACTCCGACCCACGGAACCCCTTTGAAGACGTGCTAGACGTCAACGTCTATTAATTTGAATTTGTTTGATTTCACTATAATTAAGGCACATGTGCTTTAGCATAAAGTTTATTTACACACATGGAATGTAATACTAGAGAGCATACACATAGTTTATCTAAGGTATTCTGAATCTAATCAATCAAAGCGTCAACGAATTCTGGCATTTGGCTGCTCAAAGACTAAAAGTAAAAAAGACAGCCAATTATGTCGCATGTTCGTAAATATAATTCGTGATACGATTAAGAATCGATATATTTTTTGAAATATTAACTCACACTAGTTCTATTCTCTGGATAATACAATTCGGCCTTCGCAATCGTTGTTTTTTCGTAGTAAGAACTGACATTCGCGACAAAAAAAAATATCGATAGTAAGCGTACCACTTATGATATTACCCTTGACAACACGCATCTCATACTAATTGATGTTTAGAGCAAAATTCACATTTCGCGGTAAAAATTCACACGGTTTGATTGACTAAGCGTGTAAAACTCCCAATTTCCGACATATTCACGAAGTTCTATGAAAATAATTTATATATTATTGACACTGACAACTTATTTTTATGACATTAAATAGCAACTGTTTTCGCCACGAAGTCTGAATTTTACTTTACATCATATAGGTATATCACTAAAATGTATTCAACTGAAAGAAATGCTAGAGTAATGCAATTAGCACACAATGCTAGAATATACAGGGTGTCTTAAAATGCACCTGAAATATTTCAAGGATGAAACGTCCATGTAGACGTATGTCCTAAAGGTAACCGTTGCGGAATTATTTTTTATTTCATAATTTAGGTGGCCAAAATTTGAGTTCCACCGATTTTATTAAATATGTTTTTTATTATACCTGCATCAGAATCGCCGTTTAAAGCACGCCTGAGCGTGCGAAAACAGGCGATTAAAGCACGCCAAGCTTTAAAGGTTGTCAAGGAAACAAGGTATATAGGTAACATTATAACTTCATCGCTATCTTTATTTTGCTGACACGACTGAATGCAACAACGGACGTGGACGCGACAAAAACGTAAACAATTCTCGTAACTATTGTACCAATATTATTATGCCCTCTCGATTTATCACGACAAAAATCATTTCTAAGTTTTTGGTGCGTAATTTATTTCCAGTATTGCAGGTATAATAAAAAATAGCGTAAAGTATTCGTGGATAACTGGTCTTTAAAACACTTGCTCTATTTCGAGCACTCCGGCTATGCCGTCGTGTTCGAAAACTCGCTCGTGTATTAAAGCCCTTCTTATCCACTCAAACTTTAATATACTATTTTAATACATTTTTTACTTTTCGCTTTTAGAAGAGATTGTTGCGTTCTTAATACAGTTTCTGTGTTATTTCTAATAATATCTAGCCTGCTGTAATATTGGAGTCAGGTTTAACGAACGAGGTGGTCATACCGCGAGTTACCCTGCTCTAATCTATCTTCCTGGAAAATGTGCGGTAAGCTTAGTTCTTACACTAAAGCCTATGTCACACCATCAGTGAGTTTGACAAACTAAACTGATCAGTCTGCTTTAATGACGTCAGCTTTGTAGTGTGGTCAAACTTTTCTAATTTTAGAGGCGTCTCTAGTTCCATCAGTCTGTTTCATGCGAATTCTTTTCTGATTGGTTAAAAGTTGAATTCAACAAAAAGGCGTGAAATATACGGAAACCTTGAACTTTGTTATATTAAAATTTAACCTCGAATATTCAATACTCGATTTTCGTTTTGATTTAAGCTGTGTTTAACGTATAACCTCGTGTTTGTATATTTTGTTAACAATAGTAATTAATTTCGTAACATGGCTCGTATTCCCGGCCAAGGCCACCATTTCGTTTTAATAACCGAAGTTTTGACCATAACTTTCTTTTACTTCGCTTTTATGATTTTTTTGTTTATACAGCTAACCCTGCTAGTAATACGGGTAAATCAAGCGCCATCTGAAAGAGTGATCTAAATAACTTGAAAAAAATAGGTTGTCTGCGCGAGCGGGAAAGAGGGAGAAAAAAACGCGCAAGCTGCTGCATGCAGTGTAATGTGGCAGGTGCGACTGGTTTCGGAGCAAATGCGCGTGCGCAATAATGTGCATGACGCGTCGACGACACTCGGCGTGAACATTTTACAAAAATGAGAAAGTTGTCTGTGCGACACTAATGGAACAGTGCTAGAATTTAACAAAAAATCTTTGGAAAAGTGTTTGTTAATGTTACTGTTTTATCGTAAGAAATACTTCAAATACGGGGGCATTCAACTGACAATCGAGTCAGTACAAAATTACGGCTTCCATTTATCGTGCTACAAAAAATGCACCTGACTGTCAGAAGGTTGCGGTAAACTGAGAAATCTATTTTCTTCAAGTTCGTTAGATGACTCTTTCAGATGGTGCTTGATTTACTTAGCACACAAATAAATTAAGTTATTTAAAAAAACAATTAAAACATCTAATTAGGGGTTAAGTAACAAACGACTTCCGGGATTGGACTATTATTGAGGTCATTTCCCCCTCTTTCGTAATGGGCTTCATTAGGAGAAAAAGCAAAAGAGCACAGTAACTCAACGTGTAAACCACCCCAGAGGCGAAACTCTTTTGCAAGAGAAGAGATGGAAGAGAACGGTAACTTAACGTGTAAGAAGTGTTTCGCCTCTGGCGTGGTTTACACGTTGAGTTACCCCTTTATTTTTAAAATCGCATGAAGTTATGTGGACTAATGCGCAGAGAATAGGGCACCAGAGGAAAAAAGGTTTCAAAATGTTTACATAGCTTTTAAAATGTGCATCAGATGTGGCCCCGCCATCATTGGATGGAGCTAGTTCTTTCTTTTTGAATGATAGAATTATTTTTACAAATAGCAGATCTGTAAGTGCAAGAAAAAACTGATTTTACATAGTAAGTTATTGAGAAAAGTTCAACTAAATTAACGACAAGAACACCAATGGGCATTGTACAGTATAAAATTGTTGATAAAATTGTAACGTTATTCTCTATACCTATATATCCTTAAAATTTAAAGCATCAAACGTCTGTAATACTATAACGGGAAAGGTTATTATAAAATTTACAGATTTTAGCGTGGAAAGGATTACTGTAATGTCAGATATTGCAATGGATTCTCTCTAATAACTGGTTTTTAATTAATATTTAATTGTAAGTTAGAGCAAAATCCAATATGCACAATTCACTGATTTAATATTTCACTGTGTACGGAACTTTGCCTGCTATCAAATTATTAGGCTGGTTAAAATGTGACCCGTACTTCATTTACTTGCTCAAAATAAATGGTAATGTGCCCGTTTTTATATTTTATTTATCTGCAATTAATTATAAAACGCTAGCTCTCAGTAAAGCAATAATTCTTTAACTCAGTTGGGTTCCAAGTTTATTGTAAATTACAAATTATTTGATACGGTCGTGTTCACCGCATTTAGTTCCAATGCACCGTAGCTAATTGTTTGTAATGCTGTCAAAATCTACAAAATGGAGTACGTATGCAAGTCTGCGGTATTTGACGTTTAAAACCAGTGTAATTATGAGAATTCGCACGGTAAATATTTAAATCTTTGCACTTTGGCGGTAATTAACAGCTTTTGTTTTAGGCATTAATTTATTTCGTGACGTCACCACCGTCCCTTCGTTGTTAAAAGCCACACTACTACAGGCATTTGTTAATTCCTTCGCCTAACCTCAAAATTTATGGATGCTTCTTAATTACTTGAACTGCGCCTTCGCTACGGCTTTGGAAAGGCTCGAATCTTCTTCAATAATGCCTCCTTGTACATGCACCTTGATTTTCCGACCGCTAACACTGACATTTTAGATAAATTTGGGCACCTTATAACGGCGGAACTGCTTCGGTGCTCGGAGACGACCCCTGGTGTGTTTCTAGCCCTGAAACGGCTTTCCTCGCTGTTGAAGCTGCTGGTAGCTCCTACAGTCCTGCCCACGGTGTTGCAGTACAAACCCGTGGCTTAGGATTGTTATCTTGGCTGGACGCAGTTGTCGAAATCTCGAGCTGGATTGGCTGGCGAATCCTCGGGAACGCTCTTGAGAAGTTTTTTATTTTTGGTGGCGGAAACCTTCACAAACGATACTACTCAAACTTGGATATGCACATAATAAAAGGGTAAACTTTTTGGCTTGAAAAATGCTCATTTATTGCATTAAAAATATAATTAAAAGGGAGCGCAATTTACACTGCCAAGTTTAATTTAATTATTCATTTGTTCTCCTCCGTTATTAAAACAAATTAGAGTCTATTGCTATGGTTACAATACAAACGGAAATAAGTTTTGGTTAATTTAAATACATTCTAGAGAAAGTTTGATAACATAATTTTAAATCTTCAAATTTCTTACAAACTAAATTTATTGTCTGTTTCTTAGATTTAAAAATCGTTTATTTGTGCCACACATACAAACACGTTATATTATTTGCTCTGCTTTTTCACTCACGTTAAATGCACTGTTTAATTATAGAGTTCATTGCTTCTCAATTGCTTTTGCATGTCCTTCTGCCTGCTTTCTTCAGATTGCTCTATTGCAATGTACTGTTATCAACCAAACTTACAAAGTAAGTGGTTACTATGATCGCTCTTTCTGTGTGTCTGTGTGTCTGTCGCACGGTTCCCGTTAAGGCAGAATACAACTGATGGTGGATTCCTATGTACTTTTGTCCTCTGAATCCGAATCCACCACTGGCTTTTCGATATCTCAACCCGTTTTCGAAATATTCGACTTTAATGTTCGAATTTTCACATTTTAGGCTTTAATATCACTTTTATGTAGTTTTCTCTCCTGATTCCAAATATGTCACTCATTTTACGATATCTTGAATAGTTTTCGAGATATTTGATTTTTTTAAAATCCGAATTTTCTTTTTGTAAGTTTGGTCTTCAGCCGTACATGCGCGGCTAAGCTTTTTCATTCTGGCTTCCTTATCTTTTTAGAATCCTCACAAATTTCACTGACTAGATTTATTGAAACTACGCTTCTTTTACTTGCACATAGCAAACCTTCGGTTCGGCTATTCATTATGTACAAACCTATTAGTTAATTTATTTGCAAGTCAACCTCGACCCCTGTGAAAAACAAGCTTGCCTTTTGCGTTCCTTACTTAATTTCTTTATTATTACTGGCATCTCTTTACCAATGCATTTATCGTTTGAACCTTAAACTTATCATTGCAGTTACATAAAACACCCCAACTCCGTGCTTATTGAAACGTTCATTAATTTGCACTGCTAGCAGAGTCGAGTCGTGGGCATAAGACCATTACAATATATTAAATATTTTATCTTACAGTAGTGGCTTTTAATGTACTTGTTATGATATAAACACGACTTTACAACACAACACCGCACTTACCACGTGCCTAAGTTGTGCTGAGAAACGAAAACCAGGAAGTGGTGGACCCATGTTTTTGTTTTAAAATAAACCAAGGATCATGTTAGTGCATTTTCTAAACCTACTTAGGAAACACCCTGTATAAACTCAGACAAGTACCATTTGTATACTAGTTTTAGCTTAAAGGTAATTCATCTTTCTGTGAAATGTATTCTCAAACTGGATTGTGCTTAGGCGCCGTGGTAGCTGTGATATAGCATTGTCAATATCCAATAAATACAACTGATTGTTTGGGAGGTGTGACCAGCAAAACGAGGTTACTTGTAAAATGAATATTTATAGACGACAACAGGACCAATGCTAAATTTTAAGCATATCCACACCTCTTTCTATTACTATGCTTTAAATGTGTGTGTGCAGCGTTTACCAATACAAGGTTGGCAGTAGAGACATTTGCGTTAGTGCGCAGGTCAAGCATTAAAATTTGAAGCTTTGGGGGTTCTCTTTATTTTAATAATTAATTTTTTTTATATTGTTGATTATGTATGGCTTCTAACGGCCTTTTTCGAATGAAAACGTCCAGGCGATCTACATCTCCAATTTTTAATTTCCAGTGAAAATGCACAAAATTTTGTCTAATTTCAAACTTGTGATGGTACACATTTTTTTTTCTTTGGTCTTCATCTTCATTTACGCGATCTACATCTCCATACATCCATTACTTACCCGGGATACCTATTCTGTATATGGAATAACAATGACTGTCACACTGAAATGTATATTTATTCCATTGCATTTTTGTATTGATTTGTTTTACGCTTCATATGCTATTTGTTTGAGTATTTTGATATAATACATAGCCACAAAGCAGTTTCAGAGATTTGCTTTAAATTATATTATAACAGATTCTCTCTTTGTATATCTAAAACATATACAAAAAAGTGTAAGCTTTCGTAGTACTGCTTATTAAAAGACAATTGCGATGAGTATTAATTATGCCATTAGTTTATTATTTATCTACTATTGAGTGAACGATAAAATAGTGTCGTTTGGAAATCTATTGGAGTGGGGAATAAATATAGAGCATTACTAAAAATAATTGTATAACAATTTTAGGAAAGTTATTTGAAGCTATCGTTGTTATCCGTACAGTGTAGTATGGAAAAAATAGCTACTGGAATCCTCCTTGAAAATGTTAGGTTTCAACATGCAAACACTTCTGAAATTAATACGAACATAACTGTCTTCTATGGCAGTTTTCCGATTGAAATAGGAAAATAAAAACAATTGTGGACACAATTCATAAGAATTTTTATTAAGCAATTCCAATTCCTTCCCTAAACACCATGTATTTTTTTCTATATAATTTAATGATAGTAGTCCTCGCTGTTTTATCTGTTCCAATCATTCCTTACGTTTAAAAGCTAAACTTATCACTATTCTTCGTTTAACAAAACTATTTTAGATACTTTTCCAATAGGGACTGTAGCCTTTAAGATATTTTAATTTGATAAATGTAAAGCAGTTCAACTAACTATTAATTAAATCGATGAATCAGCGGACCATAATAGGATCAAAGAATTTCTTCAACAAGCTTTGCGAAGTATTAAACAGTGGCTGAATGGGTGTGTTTAGGAAGCATATTATTACCTCCAGTGATTACCATATTACAGAACCATTAGTCACGCAACCGTGCAGTGTTGCTTGACAATGAATTAGTTGAATGCTGCAAAGGCCGCCCGGTGATTTCAAGGTACCGACTAGTTTAGTTGATAGTTCATTAGGTTAACATATTCATGTTGAACCTGGGAAATTGTTTTGGTTTCCGAACGTAATCAGAAAATGTATAAAATGAAGTCATGTACTATTTTATTCTGATCTATATGCTGTGTAGAAGGGAAAATTTGGAAAATAGATTTACATGAATGTTGCAATAATTTAGTAAAGCATGTACGTGTTATTAATAATAACAATTACTAGGATCAATACGTTTTTTTCATTTGTAGAGCCAATAATAAATACTTTCTTAATTTGTGAATAAAGATCTTTGTATTTGCACAATTTAGGAAATATGATGAACATTGTTCCTTGCAAGTCCTAGTTATAGTTTCCATTATTGCATCATGCACTGAGCGACTTACATATCCAAAAGTTTCCAAGCGAACTTTCTTAGACTATGGATTATGCACCAATTAGCTCTTTTTGAATTGAATTATCCATACAGTGCATTACTCTGTTATATCAACCGAAAAATTATTTGATTTTTAAAATGTCCAATATGTGACATTGACGGTTTTATTGCATCGAAATGCATGTAAAGTTCAGCCAGTTACTTAAAAAATGTGTGATATTTTAATTTTTAAGATGTCATGGCGTGTCTTGGTAATGTACAGTTCGTTTCGATCCTACAATTTTAAACATGAATTAACATACTAATTTAGGATTATAAAGTTTAAAATTTACATATGCATTCAAAAATTACGAATTTGGCCCCTAAACAAAGAGGATACATGCAAAACTATTACATTACGGCGTTTTCAGACATTTTAAATGTTCACTAAAGGATGCAGATTTATCTACTGAAAATAATAAAACAAAACTTCATAATTTTATCCTAAAACGTTTTTCTAATGCACCTTCACGATTTGTAATTTCTATTATTCATCTCTTAAGGTGCCTAAACTACAGTTTTTTATGGTTTTATCGCATAGTTGGACTAATAAGTACCTACAGGGTTTGTTTTAGCACGTTACCTATTCTAATGTAAAATTTTAAATATTTTTTTTTCTGATATTTTAAAATCATTTTGAATGCAGTCTTAAGTAAATAAAAAAGTTCTTATTAAGCGTACCAAATAGAAAAAAAAAACATTAAGCATAACAATTTTAGCTATTGATTGACAATTCGCTTTATTTTATTCGAATTTTGGCTGTTTTATAAACAATACGGAAAAGATACAAATTCATTTTTTAAAATAATTTGACAAATATGAAAAAAATGTTATAACTAAATATTAATTTTTATTGTAATTTTTTACGTTTTTAAAATAAGAAATATCAATCCAAACATGTAATATATTACACACTTCTGGTGTACGATACAAAATAAATTATTCTCTCTAGGTGATACAGATTAGATATAGGTATTTTCTACTACAATCCATTCCATTCTGCATTTTAGTGAAAAAAGCAAAGCCAGTAAAGGATATTAGGAAATATATATAACATTACTTATGTAGTCTACCGAAGAAAGTCTACGAAGTGCAAATTATTACGAGGTAGAATATTATTATCTTTACATAATCCGCTGAAAGAAATTTCATTTTAAAACTTTAGTGAAAACTGTACATTGAATATTATTTTTTGAAAATATTGTGACGATATAAACACGACTTTACGACAACATCGGACGGCACTTATCACAGCCTAATTTGATAGCCAGCAGTATTAAAGCTCCCGCAGCTAACTCACGGCGAGGGGATGTCCACGGTACTCGTGAAGTCCAGTCTTGGGATAGTCAAAATAGGAAAATATTAGGGCGCCACCATAAAAAAAGTAACCCATAGCTCGAAAAGTCCACTCCGTTGACGGCTGAAGCGGATTGGGTCCAGTGGAAAAATGATTGGAAAGGTTAGACAGGCAATCTAAGATATAACTACAGTACGCAATACCTTAAACAATTTACAAAACCTAAAATACAAGTAAACAATTCGACTTAAAATAGTAAACATCAGACCTCGAGTGTACCAACTCGTATTGCCTTACTCGTAATACAAGCACATCATAGTAAACGCTGACAAAAACATAACACATAAATCCACTCTATATTACGAAATTATATTGACATCAAAGAAAACCAGCGTGCAATGACGTTAAGAAAACGTTTGTTGTCAGTCAAATAAACGTTTCTTACTTTAAACACTCATTTATATAACCGCACTTTGATAAACACCTTACTATTTAAATTACAACTAAATACCTGTGCATAAACAAAGTTGCCTTTAATAGGGGTTACTCTACAACAAGGGGATGATGTCATTCCAGCGTTGGCCGTTTTTAACACACGTTGTAAGCTCAACGTTGGTTACAAAACGCTCCGGAATTACTGCCAGTTATCTGTAATATTCGCATAAGCGATCGCAGAAAAACACACCTGTGCTTCCTTTCATTAACGAGAGTATTTGGCGACGTTTCGAAAATCCGGAAGTAGTTCGAAGATAATTGGCAAGCTGCAACGACAAATGACATACGACGTCTATTCCCATACAGAATAGCTTGGCTGCAACGTACCGGGATGTTTATTTCCCATTTTTTCGTATTTACCACAAAACTCGGATAGCCCCGATCAATGTTAATTTAAGGGCTAACAGCAAACCAAAACTCAGAACTACTAAAAACTGCTTTAGTTCAGGCTTAAGAAAAAGTTGGGGTGAAGTTCGGGCACACCGAAAAGTCGGGGCGAACTGAACAGGAAAAGTTAAAGCCACTACAATAATTTCTTAGCACAACAGCACAAGGAAAAGCCGCCTCGCGGAATTCAAGCACACCAGGATTTAAATTAGTGGGCCCCCCACAGCACAAACTGATTTAAATGCTACCCTGAAAGAGCGTAATGTTTGCGTTCGGGGTGTAGCGCGTATACATGTGAATTGCTACAAAGATTTATTAAGTGGTTCTCGTTATCACTTTAATAATTGCATCTACCTTGATTCACACACAAAGTGAATTTTTTAAGCAACCGTTAACAACAACGAAAATCACAAGATGCTTATGTAGAACACTCACATGTGTGCAAGTAGCGTTGAATTCGCGCTCACTTAGCGCTTCCTAGCATGTACGGTCGTTTAGTTGATGAAATGTCTTGGGAAATGTATGACAAAACATGACATCAGATAAAATAAAATAGGACGACGAGGCGCAATTAATAAACGACGAATTTCAAAGTGATACTCAAGGTGCCCTCTAGTAGTAAGTGGCAAAACTTAACTAAGCGTGACATGCGTGGTGAAACCTGCAAATTAGGGTTCACTTTTCCAAAATTCTGCGGCATAAAATTGCATAAAATATAAAATTTTTATTTATCGTGGTTGCCGAAATTTTATAGTTTTGTCTGTTAGCTTCTAAAACAGCTTATACTAAAAACAACATTTCTTTGGTTGCAACACAAATGTAAATATAGTAGAAACAAGTAGTCTGCAATGGAGATCGCAACTTCATAAGTGGAACATCGGGAGGCTACCGAGCCGTTGGCAAGCTGATGTCAAAGAAAAGGGGGAAAAAGATGGTATCACTTGGGACAGGACACAAAACAGTAAAGAAAGTTAGGGGAGACCTATATCCAGGAGCGGATTGTAAAAGGCTGCCGAAGGAGAAGAATGCAAGTGATTTCTTTGTGCCGCTGTCCAGGGTGTATTATGGTATTATATGAAAATACATTTTTCTACTCACTGTATAGAAAGTCGGCTTTTGCGCCCTAGTTTTAGGAAACAAAACTGTCAATTTCAATTAGAAATCTAGAGTCACTATAATGATTTCCTAAAGCAAAATTTTTGAAATTTCGCGCAATAGAACATGCATTCGAAGACAAAATCTTATATATTGTGATGGTCTTAGGCCCACGATCCGATTCTGCTTGCAGTACAACTTAAGGAACAAGTCAATAAGCACAGCGTTGGGGTGTTTTTTGTAACTGCAATACTAAGCTTAAATTTCAATCAGTAAATGCATTGGAAAAGAGACGCCAGTATTAATAATTGAATTGAGTAAAGAAAGCAAAGGGCAAAGCTTGTTTTTCACAGGGTTGAAGTTGATGTTCAAATTAATTAAATATTAGGTTTGTGCAGAATGAATAGCCGAACCGAAAGAAATGAATAGTCACAAAAAGATTTTGCGAAGTGCATGTCAAGGAAGCGTTGATTTCAATATAGCTAACTAAGCAGAGAAATTGTGAGCAATCTAAAAAAGGTATAGGAAGCCAGAAAGAGCAAATAAGAAGTCAGGCAGCAAGACATAAAAAAGCAAGTGAAAAGCAGACAGATGGACATGAAAAAGCAAGTGAAAAGCAGACAGAAGGGGATGGAAAAGCAACTATTAGGAAATGAACTCTATAAAATAATCAGTGCAATTAACGCGAGCGAAGAGAACATAGTAAATAATAAAAAGTGTTTGTGGCGCAAAGAAACCTTTTAAAATTAAGAGATGGGCAGGATTTTAGTTATAAGAAATTTGTAAATATAATTTGTAATCAAATTCATTTCCATAATGTATTTAATTTGATCAAAACCAATTTCCGGTGGCTTGGCAACCATAGTAATACATTAGATTTTGTTTTAATAACGGAAATAAGGGGAAAACAAAAGAATTAAGTGAAGATTGACAATGTTAGATTTGTGCTCAACTTCATTTACATTTTTATACAATAAATACCCATTTTGAGAGAAAAAAGGTATACTATTGTGTTGTGTATTTCCTAAAGTTTATGTGGTAACGTTTGTGAAGGTTTCCGCCACCAAAGATTTAAAAAAATTCACGAGGGGTTTCCGAGGTTTCGCCAACGTCCAGCTCAAGATTCAGATCACTGCGTACAGCCAAAATAAGGATTCTAAGCCAGAGGTTTGTGGTGCAACACCGTGGGCAGCACTGTAAGAAGGCGTCCGACAACATCTGCAGCGAGGAAAGCAGCTCCAGGTCGAGAAACACCCCCAGGAACTCATCACCGAGCATCATCGGAAGCCGCAGAATTGAGGTAGGCAAAATTCACCTAAAATATAAGAGTCAGCGGTTATCGAAGAAAATTCGAGTACTTCTACGGCCGCAGCGGATGAGCAGTTCGAGAAATAAGCATTTACCTAAATTTGAGGTTAGGCGAAGGTAAAAACAATTGCGAGATTTAGTCGGCGTCCCTTCTGACGTCATGTAACAAATTAATGCCTGAAACAAATGATAATAATAACCGCCAAAGCGCTACGATTTGAATAAATACCTCTGCGAATGTTCACAATTTTTGATTATTTGAAGTCAACAATGCTGACTGCACGATACGAACCATTTTGTAGGTTTTGACATATTGCATACAATAACTACTGTGTATTTTAACTAATTCACGTGTACAGTGGTGCACCAGATCAAGTAAAAATTACAATCTATTAGGAATTCACCCCTGGGAATAGAGTTAATTGTTCTACTGAGCTAGCGTTTAGATAATAAATTGCAGATAAATAAAATACTTAAAGGGCATACTACCATTTATTTTGGATCAAGTAAATAAAAATACAAGACAGCATATTTTAATTAGTCTAAATTAATTTTATAAACAACCCCGAAAGCGAATTAATAAACAAATAAGTGTACATCTCAATATATCACTGCAGCAAAGGTTCATTTCCTCCCTTGTGTGTTTAAAGCCCTCCGCTAAAGCGACGGGCATTAAATTCAGACCCGGGAGGAAATGAATACCTTTGCTCATTAGATATATAAATAGCTATTAAATTTCTTCAATCCGTGGTTGGAAAGTCACGCAAAGCTGACGATTTGTAATTGACTGTTTTAAATATAATGACAGTGATCTTTTATATTAATTAGGGTATTAATTACATTTTATCTATAACTGCTTGGATAAGGATTCATTACGTCACTTATTTGACACTGTTTCCGTTAGGCAATAATCTTCCATCACACCACTAGTGGTGTAACTGCTTCATTAACTAACGGAAATAGTGTAAAATGAATGACATAATGACATTTGCTTACTAAAATACTTTTGTTGTAGATAACATTTTGTACAATACATGTGTGATAATGCATCATTAATATGCTTGTGTGCTTACATAACTCGTGCTACGCACTCGTTTGTAACTTACACAAACGTATATTCATGATGCTCTTATTCCACTTGAATAGTAAATAACTATTAGAGCACTAACAAATTAACGAGTATTCGAATTATACTATTTATATTTAAAAAGTGCACATCAACTTTACATAACGTTACTTTAGTATCTTTGTATGGTCATTCCGATTACTTTTCAAAGTTTTAACTTAAATCTACTAGCGGTGTTTTAGTTATACCCTGATAGCGATGTATTGCCCAATAATCGTTCATCTGCTTCTTGACGGTTCAGCCAGATTTAATCACACTAATCCTCGAAACACTTTCAACGGCATTTAAAGGTAGGTACGTCAAAGTTTTAAAGTTTAAAATTTTCGTATCGTCTATATTTCAATATTGAATGATATGAATGGAAGCAACAATATTTTTGGAAACCTGCAATTGTTTTACTTTTATGGAACTGGTTGTAATATACCGTTGAAATTGCATTTAAAACAGTAGACTATAAAGCAGTATATAACAAAAATTAAAATTATACATGTAATATATTTGTGCCTACGTGTTCCCATATCAGCAAGCAAAATGTCGGTTCTATGTTACATATCTGAAATTTGTTTTATAGCTCATTTGATATTAGTATAAAATTTGGTTTTTACAAGACAATGGGAGTTTCAACACTGATATATGGAAGCTGAGGAAACCACACGACTGCGGCATACTCTAGATAAGGTCGAATGTAGACTTTGAAGTTCTGAGAAAACTATTGAGCAGTAATATTTTCAAACGCCATTTTCATCTGGTACATGGTCCTGTTCGCTTTACTCACGACAGTAGTTACATGTTGAGTCCAGCTGAGTTTTGAAGTTACGAGAACTCCTAGATCAGTGTGGGATTCGACTGATTGAACTGAAGTGTTCGTCAAGGTGTAACGATAGTTAGGTTTGTTATTTCCCATATGCAGCACACAACACTTTTGAATGTTCAGATGTATTAACCATTCGCAGCACCAGTTTGCTACCGTATTTAGATCATTCTGGAGAACGTGACTATCACAAAGTGGGTTGCCGTAGAACTTGCAGTCGTCTGCATAAAAGCAGTGATTTGCTTTAATGAAGTGCTGAAGGTCGGAGATGTATACGTTAAAAATAATGGGCCCAAGGACAGATCCTTGGGGCACGCCAGAGAGAACAGGATGCATAGATGAGGTGCCATCACCAACTCTAACAAAAAATTGACGGTTACTAAGAAAAGCTGACAACCACTTGAAAAGATTTCCCCGAACTCCGTTGTGTTCCAGTTTACTTAGAAGCCTCTGTTTAGGTACCCGAATAAATGCCTTAGAAAAGTCTAAGTAGAATATATCTACTGGTAGGTTTTTGTCCAGTGATCGAGTCCAAGAGTCCACGCATTTAACAAGATTGGTGACCGTAGATCTGCCTGGAACAAATCCATGTTGGCAAGGTGGTATGACGTTGTGTTGGATTAGAAACTCCATTAATTGATTGACAATGATTCTTTCCATAACCTTCAGACATATGCATTCCAGACTTATGGCAGAATAATTATTTACATCCAACTTGTCTCCATTTTTAAATATTGGTGTAACTGATGAAATCAGCCATGTTGGAGGAAGTTGTTGCAAGGTGAACGACGCTGTAAAGATGTTTGTTAGTGGTTTGACTAAAGAAGTTGCACAAGATTTGTGGTTATCTGATCTGGGCCAGGAGATGAATTTACATTGAGTCTGTTCATATGGTTAACAACTGCTTCTTTTGTAAAATCCACCATTTTAGGTAAGGGTCCGTATGTTTCCTTCGTGAATGTCCTTTCAAAAAATGAGCAGCCAGTACTTCGGCCGATTCATCGTTACTTTCTGCTATTGTTGAATCTGCTTTCCTAACTAGAGAAACGGCCACACGAGTAGATATTTTGCTTCTGATATATTTGAATATGGCTTTTGAACCTTTATTTGTCAGTCCATGCTCATACTTTAATCTTGCGTTTTTGATATTACGCCCTAATTGATTGGAAAACTCGCGATGAATAATGTAATTTTCCCGAATTTTACTTCTCATATATCGCCTCCATAGTTTCTTTTTGTATTCTGTTCCATTCACAAGCGCACCCGTGAGCCATGGTTTGTTTGGGTTGGAGATTACCGATATGTTGTGGGAAGAAGTAGAGACTGCATGTTTGATGGTATCTGAGAAAATCTGCCATTTTTCCACAATATTTTGTGTTTCTAATAGCACGTTCCAGTCGGCTGATGATAGAGTTCGGTTGAGTTTGCCAAAATCAGTTTTAGTTAGGACTTGTTTTAGGTTCTTAGTTTGGGAAGGTCCAACCAGTTGAATTGTACTTAAGACGCAAACGTGATCTGAAGAAGCAATTGGTGGCAAGTATTCAATGTTTGACACAAGATTCGGATCGTTTGTAAAGAGTAAGTCCAACATAGACGGTTGTTGATTTGCACGATACCTGGTATATTCTGTTATAAGTTGCTGAAGATTCGAGTTTAAAAACATATCGACAAACAGAGATGCTGAGTCATTAGTGTTCATTGGATGAAGTACAGCCATTCGATGTTCGGAAAGTTGTTGTTAGTTGAGGCTAAATCAGATATTGCATTAAATACTTTAAAATATTATGGATTAGCATTTTTTAATCTTTAATTGTTTTTTTTTTCTATTTTATTGTGTCACTTGGCGTACCCCCAAGTATTGACTTGCGTACCTTTTGGGGCACGCGTATCACACATTGGAGACCACTGCTCTAGAGAATAAAAGTATTTCATCAAATGGTATATAGGTGTAGCTTAGACTTTTACCCTTGACCAAAATCGGTATATTTTGGACTAATAGATACGGAGAGTGAATACATTAAAAAAATAAATGCTGTCTATTTTCGCTTTATCTCAAAATTTTTGAGAAAAATTGTATTTTGTATATATCTTAAGTTTTTGTCCTTGACGAAAATTGGAAAATTTGTGATGCAATAGGTAGAAGGTGAACAGCAGATATAGAGATATAAAGATTTTAGTTTCAAAACTTTCACTTGCGGGGGAAGTTTCGTATAAAGCCCTTTACAGATTTTCATACAGGCACACAGGAATACTCCCGATATGTTCGCTTATTCTTCTCCTTCGCTCTTCTTTATATGAATTTTTTGCTTGCTCTAGTTCAGAGCTGTTCCGAGTACACACAAAAAGTACTCGAGTACCGAGTACAAATACTTTACCTAAAATGTAATCGAGTACCGAGTACAAGTACACAACCATAAGTACTCGAATACCTATACAAGTACAGAGTACCGAGTACAGAAGGATAGAATATCTGGGACAATGATAAAAATAAAAGACACAATTTGTTAAAGTCCTATTACTCCAGTCATTAATATAAAAAGAACGTGTTTAGAAACATTAAATTTCAAAGTTTTGGATATGTGTTAAAACTTGTCGTCCTAATGAAAATTTCCAATTTTCAGGGACGTCGCTCGCGACGCCATCTTGGAAAAATGGCGAGCAAAATCACTTTTTTGGGAATATCTACGTTAGCGTTAATCGTACAACCAAAATACCTATTATCATTCTTAGCAAGGACGTCATTTACAATAACTATTGTTTGAAACCTTTTTCTCTAAGTCAAATGTATTCTGAGCTGGAAAAGCACAAAGTGAAGCGCAAGACAAAACATTTTTTTGTTTTCAACAATTTTCCGATTATTATTGATCGAAAATTATGTTTTCCTTATGGCGATGTGGTCTGTTCACCAGGATTGTAACTAAAAATAATCGTTTTTGTTTTGTTCGTCACATGTTTAAACTCGCATACAAATGTACTTATTGCGTAGTGCAATATACTTGAGTACCCGAATATGTGTTCAAGTACCTGAAAATATATTCGAGTACCCGAAAATGTATTCAAGTACATGGATATGTACTTGAGTATACGTAAATGTATTCGAGTACATTCTTGTGAGCTGAAATGTGTCAAATGCAGGTACAAGTATATTTTAAAAAATGTACTCGTGGACTGAGTACCGAGTACACGAAAAGTACTCAGAGTACAGTGACTGAGTACTTGTACTGGAGTACCGCACAGCTCTGCTCTAGTTACACTATCCCTCCAGAGGTTGAGAGGTCTGCCAAACATCTCTTACCTACCTATTAATGTCTTTAATTTTATAGTATGGTGTGGTCTCAAGCAAAAAAGAGGAATATTAGAACGCAGCACAGAAACTTTAGAGAATATATCAATTTAAGTTTTATATCTGCAGCACTGGTGATTACTGATTATTTCTTTATTTTTATTTCAAAACGCTCATGTTGTGTACTTTGAGGTTTACACCTACTCTTTTTAATTGTATTTTCAATGGATTGATGCCAACGTTTAAAACATCTATGTGCATTAAAGGTAGGTTCTTCAAGGATATGCCGTGGTCGTCGATTTAAACTTTCGGAAGTTTTCTAAAGACTAGTGTTGGTGTCTCATGCACCTGGTTATATAGCGAGGAATCGTTACGGTTAGCTGCTCATGTAAATCTTGTATGTTATTGGGACTTGTTATTCCGCTTGGTCGTTCACGTGAAACTTGTGTATTCTTTGATTTGTTTTGCAGAGCTCCCTTCCATTTGTTACTAAGGGGATAACCCTGTTCTCGCTTGAAGTCGTTCGGATTTTTAATCATCTCTAAGAATTCCCGAATAACACGAGGCTAGTATTTTTTAGTCCTGGCTAGCATGTTGACGGAGCCGTAATTTATTGTGTGGTCTCCTGGTTCTGCGATGGCTGATTTTGTATGTTTCCAAGTCGTGTGAGGCTTTGAAGATTTTTATTCTACATTGGATGCTTCTTCCCGTTTGTCCGATGTAAGACTTTCCACAAGTACATTGGAGCTGATAAACGCCTTTTGTTTGTAGCCTGGGCAAATAATATTTGTTGGAAGGTGTCAATTGTTCTACTTTTCTTATTTTAAATTGCCTATACTTTTAAATTATTTTTAGTAATTTATATTTTCACCACATCCATGTCTCTTTATAATTTGGTTGGGAAGCTTAAGTAATTTAAGAAACAAGTTTACTTTATTCTAATGAAAGTGAGAGCTCTAAGTCAACCAATTAGGAACTAAATATGTAGGAATAAACGAGTTACTTTGACATCGCGTTTTGTTGTTTTTAGAAATTCGAAACAACCGATAAGTCTAGGTCCAACTGTTTGAATAAAAATGAATTTGTAGTACATATCTTTATACACACAGATGAATTAATCAGAGTCCATATGTGCGGTTTGTATCAAATAATGCTGGGTCGAACTTAGGTTTAGGCAAATACGACAATAATTGTCTAGAGCCTCTGTTTTGACAGGGTCCAGGCTAAGCTGGACCGCGTTTTTTCGATTATAATTAAAAACTGAAAACTTGCTATATCCATATTATTAGTGTATATACACTCACCGGCACGAAAAACGGAGCACTTGCATTTTTTTATTAGATTTAAAATTGTATCCCTTTGTGATGTTTTATTATTACATTTATTATTATACATTTATTATACATGTTATAATGTTAAATGTATAATATATGTATAATAATAAATGTAATAATAAAACATCACAAAGGGATACAATTTTAAATCTAATAAAAAAATGCAAGTGCTCCGTTTTTCGTGCCGGTGAGTGTATATATAAAAAAGTTAAACAAGTAGCAATATTTATCTGGAATTTGGAATTGAATTTTTCCCTGGTTCAAATACATTTTCCAGTTACATACATCTAAAATGTTTTTTTTCTATTTTTTTTTATTAACTCCTATTTGAAATGGAACACTCGGTATATTATTACATTTTTGAATTCAGCTTAGAATTTTAGAGAAAATTTGTTTCTTGAACTCACGCTCTATTTTGATAACTTTTGACAAATGCTTAAAAATCAAAAATCAAATTTTTGGCTAATTATAAGATCACTGTAAAAGAAAGTTGTGTGCGTGTATCACACCAGATTTTTCGACTCAGGATCATGGGAACCCATGACTTGTTCAGAGTTACATATCTGTCCATAAATGCAATAGAATTTTGTGTATGCATCGTTAAATTATGTTCAGATGTGACGACTCAAGTGCGTTTCTGCTCCTGGGTAAATCCTGGGAATCTATCTTGCAGATACTTTATTTATACCCGTAACGTTCTTCAAAACATTTTGTATTAGATCTTCTTCTTTTCTCTTTTATTGTAAGCTCCTAAGGCCTGTTCCTTCTTCGGCTTTTTTGGTCTACCTATACTTCGCTTGCCGTTGGGTGATTTGTCTCTTGCGATTAGCACTAGTCTGTCATTCGTGATTTTATTTATGTGCTCATTGCATTCTTGCTTTCGTTGTAGTAGCCATTCATTAATATTTCGCGTGTTGCGTGATCGGCCTATATCTTCACTTCTTTCTCTATCTAGTGGTGTTTTCCTGAAACCCGACGGAGTATTTCCATTTTTGTGGTCTCCAGTAGGCGTCTCGTTTTAGGTGAGTCTGGTCTCATCTCTGCTGTGTATGTCACGATTGGCTTGATTGTCGTTTTATATATTCGTGTTTTTATGTCTCGTCTAACGTGTTTATTTTGCCATATTACATCATTAAGACACCCTGGTACTTTATTCGCCCTAGTTACTTGTTGCCGTACTTCCTCTTCGAAATTTCCATAGCTTGTTATGCCTATACCGAGGTATTTCAAGCTTAGTTCTTGTTGGATAGTCTGTCCATCAACTTCGTTTTTACATCTACGAGGTTCTTTCGACCTAGTCATACATTTATTTTTTTTTCGCTGAAATAACCATGTTGTATTTTTTCTCTGTTTGGTTGAAACTGTGCGTTAGCTTTTGAAGGTCGTCTTCATACTCCGCGCATATTGCAGCACCATCGGCGTAGCATAGTATGTTTACTTCTTGATTACCCATTCGATAGCCTCTGTATTAGGTGATACTATAAATCCATTTGCTCCACTATAGGCCTGTTGGTCTATCTGTGTGAACCATATCGTGGATATTATTCGCATTTTCTTGTGAGTTAGTAGTAACAGGTTGGCTACCGTTGGCTTACCAAGAACTATTACTGCACAGATACAGTTATGACTTAGTTGCCAGCTTTTGTATATGTAAACAAAGGCTTAATATCCTAAAATCGATAAAATGTATAAAATTCCCAACAATGTTGTGTGGGTGCATAGATTTAATTTTTCAGTATACTATAAGTTCTTAAAGTGTTGGAATATTTTTGGTTATAATAAAAAATGAAAATGAATTTCAGCCAGTTTTTGTTACTGTTCAGCACCAAACAAAAATTTCTCAAAATAACGTTTTAAGGTTATGTGACTGTTTAAAACTTTTGGCGCGCGCTAGATGTGCGCTATGCCGCTAAATCGCGTTCCATTCACGAGCAGCACCGAGCGACTCGGGCTTCTAGCCGTCGGGGTTTGATGCACGCGAAAGGAAAGCAGCTTAAGCTTCACTATCAGATGCAGCACAAAGTTCTACCAATTAGAGCCAGTTACTGGCTCTGCTACCAATCATGATGTGATCAAGTAGTGGCGCCATCTGTTAGTACTATCAGCCCCCCCCCCCCAGGAGCCATTCAAGGTCATCCAAATCGAAATTTTGACATCAAAGGAACCGACAGTGAGTGTCTCTACTTGTTTGATTTATGTACGCTGGCTCTAGATTGTATATTTTTAATGGTTGGACCCAGCGAAAACCAAAACGGTTATATTACGTTGTCAAGCGTATAATTGTTTATCTATACATCGTAACTATGATAAATAGAAAATTTCAAAGGTAATACCACAAGCAGTGGATATATTTTTGACAAATATTTTGTCGTTTCCATGTAAATTATTGCGTTTAAATTTCACGATACAAAATCACATAAAAAATGTCACGAGCCGAAGGCGAGTGACATTTAAATGTGATTTTGTTGAGTGAAATTTGCAATAATTTATATGGAAATGGCAAAATATTAAACAAAATATATCCACTTCGAGTGGTATTTGGGACGACTATTCAACAATATTAATACATAACGGTTAACTTTATTGAAAAATAATCCAACAATTAATATAATTATTCATTCTCAATTAAATTCAGCGGAATACTTCCAAAACACAGCATTTTAACATTTTTAAAACAAGCCACACAGTTTGTTGGGGTTTAGTGTTACGTAACCAAGCGATATCACTAAGGACAGAACATCGTTGCTAAGCGATACTTCCCAACAAGGCTATATTTTTTTGAGTACGTACATTGTTTTGTGAATATTTTGCATGGTGCCCAATATTCAGTGATATACTGCTGTTATTGGTTGAAAAAAGCAAATGTCTGCAATGTGATTGGCTTATATGTTATAGTGTTGAATAGTCTATTGTATCACATGTAATGAATTATATAGGTATAAGCCGTTCACGACCTTTTTGAGACAGAGTTGGCTATGATTTTTTCTTTTCATGTTGGACTACTGATTCGATGATGTAGCGGATGCAACTTTTTTTTTCTGTCAGTGTCGGTTTGACATTTTCTTGCCACCACATTGCCAGATTTATTATTTTAATATTTGTAAAAAAATAAATTATTTATCAAATGTGTAAAAATAATTTTAATTTCCGTCAGAGGAAAAGTTAAAATGCCCAAAATAATTTTGTTACAACAAAAAATTTCCATTAAACGATGCTACTTCCAATTTAAAAAGGACAGACCAAATTTAAAAGAACGCGAGTCGATGTGGAAACTAGAGAATATCGGGCAACAATGTACCTATGCAGAAAATATAACCTTAAACTGAAAACAACCTAAAACCTAACACAAAATGTGTCAATTTCCATGAGGGAGTTTAGTTGCAACGGAGGTTCTGCCAACAAAATTACTAGATGGTCATAGCCTTACCTGACCCAAAAAGATCGTGAACGGATTATAATCACATTTAAACTTCCAGTGCCAACCTTTGACTATGTCATAAGATACAGCAGAATCCTCCATTGTAATCTTATATCTTCGTGGATTTGAGTTGGGTTCATACCCTTCTTTTCCAAGTATTCAATTACTGATCTTTGCTCAAATCGATAAATTTTTACGTAATACCCCTCACACCCTCCAACTGTTGAGTAGAAAACTCAAACCTACAACATCATTGACGTGAAAATTTGCACGAACTGTAAAAAAAGCAATAAACGACCTTCCTCTTTATGGGTCAAGGAGCAAGGGGATCAGCTCTCGTACAGGAGGGTCGTTCTTCAGACATATCAAATTTACTTTTTCATCTTCTATCAAAATTTGAATAAAAAAAGCAGATGGACATCAAAGCCCGACATTTTGTATATGTTCCTTACGAGATGGGAGGTTAATTCTTCACAGAGTTCTACTTTTTCATGTTCTATTTGAACCTGAAGTCAAAATTTATAAATTCCAAAAAGCGAACACACATCTGACAAACAATTAACGAATTCAGATACGACTCTATTTTACGAAGTTCGTGAAAATAATTTTATTTCTAAATCTACCTATTTCGAAATCCGTATATCTTACTATGTCAATTAGTAACGCGTCTGGAGAAAAATCTGTGTTAGTTTTAAAAAGCATAAAAAATTATTTACGAAATTGTATTGAACACTTGGACAGAGAAAATTATCAGAGTCGCCTATACTTCAAACAGAAGCAGAAGTCTTTGAATTATGACGAGGTAATGACGATTGGCTGATTTAAAAGCAAGAAAGGAAACTATATATTTTTTTATTAGTTAGCTATTGTTTATTACTGGTGATTTATTTTTCTTTTGTGACTTATTTTTGTATTGTTCCTATTAAAATTAATTTTTAAATGATTACATAAATATGTACGTATGTATTTTATTCAGCTAATGTTTATTTTGAATTCACGTGTAATAAATGTTTGGTGCAAGAGAAATGGGCGGCGCAATTATATAAAATCACTACTAAACCTATATTTGACCTATTTGTCTAGGGTCCTTAGATGTCTAAAATCGGCCCGGGCTGCATATGATTAGGATCGTTATTTTGAAATGCTGTATTTCTGTAAGTACATTCACGACAAAATTTAAATTATATAATACGTTCCAGTTGGAAAATTTATTGAAATTAATTGTTGTTACTTGTTCAGTAAACAGTACTACGAAATAATCCCCAGTATTAATCTGCTGATGTATTTAACTTACAACTACGTTGTACAATTTTTTTGTACAACTGCGGAACGCTTTGTCTGAAGGAAATCATTGTGGTACTGGTCCGTACCGTGCTACAAATTTCAAAATGTCAATGCTAAATGTGAAACAGAAGTGTGTATCTAAATATGCTGCCGTTGAAATATAGCACACATGCATCTGTTACGTTTTGTTCCAAATTTTAAAAAAATAGGTCGTTTCTTTTTTTATAACTAACTCTAAACGACAAAAATAATGTGGGAAAATAACTTTTCTAGAACTAAACTTTAACACTATTTTATTTTCATATTAAGTAATTCAGTAAAGGTGATCTCTCGTTTTATTGCTGAAATTTCAATGTTATGAGGACGGTCGAAAGTTACAGGTCACCGGTCGTCCTTTAGAGCTAATATTAGATGCACATATTAGTTTCTGGAGACCCATATAATTACTTTCAATAAGTTACATTTTTATTAGGAGCACATTGTGTATTAAGGATATCGTCGTTGGTGATAATGAAATAATAATAATATAAGCTTAAGGCCGTTGAAACATTGACCATGATTTTCGCTTAAAGTTGCAAAACTCGAGGCTGTTTATCTATTTATTGCCGGATGTGAAAACGCATATTGTGTAGCGCTTATTTAATAATGTTTTTTAAATTAACTCTGTTACAACTGGCAACCTTGCAATAATCTAACAGATTTTGGCCCAATTTATGATGCAACCGGTGTAAACGGTTTCGTACCGTAACACTAATTTCTTGTGCTCGACTGTAGATTTCATATACGATTAATCCTTTGTAAGGGTAGTAGGTACATTTTGAAGCAACTGAAAAAATGCGAAATTTTATCATCAGTTGTTACATGCGGATACATCAAATTTTATGTTAACATAAGCCGGCTCAGATACCTATCTAAATTTATTAAAATAGTACGACTTCAAGATCAACATCCTACTATCCTACGCCTAAAACCAGTTTGCTAAAAAAAGGGAAGGCTTCGAAGGCCGATATAATAGTATATAAGCTAGGGTGGTTAATTGTACCAGCATCAAATCTTCAGCTCCTTCCATAAAGCACAAACAAAACCAAATAAATTACAATGAACTGCATGGTAAGCTTCCACTTACAAACATTTATCTTTCACAAAACTCAATCCAAACACAATTTTTGTTGGGTTGGCAAAATAATAACTGTAGTTGCTTTTATTTCTATATGCAGATTAAAAAAAATGAATACAATATTTAAATCTGTCCAAGCGACATTTTAATTCAATTATTCTTCATAGATGATAACATGGCCAACTTTAAAAGATGTATGAGAAGTTTGTTATTTTTTATGTTTTGTTAAATGAACTGTTATTTTGTATTAATATCGAATTTGCTTTTTGCTGCTTTTTTAAAATCTGACATAACTGTCATGTGTTTACATCAAAGGTAGTGTAACTTATATTCAGCAGGTACTTAGTTACCAAATTTGTAGTACACTGTAAAAATATGAGTAGTTACTACAGGCTTTGAATAATTTTTGTGTTCAACTAACTTTTTCAACTGTCCTAGGTTGTTGCCGTATTCGCCGCTCTGGCTATTGCCAGCACTCAGGCTGGATATCTTGGTGCTTCTCTGGCCGCCCCTGCCATCGCTTCTGGAACTTACCTCGCTAGGGGCATTGCTGCCCCAGCTGCCATCGCCGCCCCCGCCATCGCCGCCGCCCCTTTGGCTAGATTTGCTGCCCCTGCTGCCTACGCTGCTCCCATTGCTGCCGCAGCCTATGCCGCCCCCGCTGCCATTGCCGCCCCAGCTTTCGCCTCTGGAGCTTACCTTGCCAGAGGTATTGCCGCTCCAGCTGCCATCGCCGCCCCCGCCCTCGCTGCCGCTCCTTTGGCTAGAGCCGCCTATGCTGCCCCTCTTGCTACCGCAGCCTATGCCGCTCCAGCTGCCATCGCTGCTGCTCCTTTAGCTAGAGCCGCTTATGCTGCCCCTCTTGCTGCCGCAACTTACGCCGCCCCCGCTGCCATCGCTGCCGCTCCCTTGGCTCGTTCCGTAATTGCCACCCCCTCAGCCACTATCATTGGACCTGGATCTGCTGGTTTGATCGCTGGTCCCTACGCTGGCGCTTTGGCCGCTCCCTACGCTGGCGCTTTCGCCGCCCCCTACGCTGGCGCTTTAGCCGCCCCCTACGCTGGAGCTTTGGCCGCCCCCGCCCTTAAAGTGTGGTAAATAGTGCCATAGTAATGACGCTAAATTAGCGTTATTATATCATTCCTGCTCGAAAATTTCGTATTTATATCCATCTTCACGATTTTTGCGATTATTTATATTGCAGTGTATAAATAAAAAATAAATAAAAATGGTTAAATAATAGATATTTTTTAATCTCCCCAAATTGGCTTGATTACGTACCAAAGTCGAATTTAGTGAGTCATTTTTTTTCTGTTATTGTTCTTAGAGTGACAACGTTTTGACAGTTTCGAGTGTCAAAAGTGACTGTTTATACCACTTGTTTTTTATTACACGTTGCCATTGGTATAAATTTGTATGTCAACATAATCTCGAATATTTAATATAGCGTGGCAGAAAAAGTGACACCGAACAAACTTTTATATATTTTGGTTACGTTCGTAGAAAAAATATTTTCTATGCTACTAACCTATAAACATACCATTAATGACCGAACTTTGCTTTGAATTGTTGGTTATTATTGACCTTTGTTAAGCCCCTATCTGAACAATAGTCAATTATGTAGACAAATGGTAAAAGCCATTGGTCGTTCGGAGTTTGCGAGCACGCTCAACGCTCGAGCCGAATTGACAGAAGTTGACCCCTTGCCAACGTCACTAGTTATTATCAAAATGTACGTCAAAATAAATACCTTTTTATTCAAAGCAAGAAATGAGACTACATTAACTGAAAACTTTACAAATAACAAGGAGGAATTCAGCCTTAATACCTTACGATAATACTTATTCTAGATATTTCTAACACAATTAACCTTAGAAAAAGCGCATTTCGAAACTACCAAACTTTTCAATGGTAACTTGAATTTTCTAATGTGTTGATGTAAATGTTATTGTAGGTAAAAGACAATTTTCTGCAGTGCAGTCGAACATAAAGTTTTGTATGCAACTCGTACGGAATCAGACTTTATTAGACTCGTTCTCTTTATTGACCTCGCTCGCTACGCCTCTGACATAAAATAGACTCGTCCAATAAAGTCCGCCACTATGTACTTAATACGTAAATGTAACAATAGCAAAAAGTGTGTTTATGGCACTTGGCATGTTCGACTTGACTTCGCCTCGTAGGACGATCCATGTCACAAAAGTGGAATTATTGAGAGTATTTTAAATGCTACTTTTGGTGAAAATCGCCTTCATTGCTACGATATACCGCTGGTACAAAGAATTTCAACAAGGTATGCATACAGTATGGTGCAAAAAAGGACAGACTATCTACTAACGTCTGTCGCCAATGAAAAAACAGCTATTGTTAATGTGATGATTGAATAACACCTACAGATTGGATTCTCATCTGTTAGACCCATTATTGAAAATCACCTGCATTAAAAAATTATAAGTCGTTTTATTCTTCTCAAACTCACAGTCTTAAAAAGTAGAACGTGTAAGAATTTGTCAACAAAATCTGAAATTGTTAAATAATGAAGGTCATAAAATTATTAATGCACAGATATTGGCTTCCCTATTATTCCTAGATTCAAAGTGTAAACACAAAAGTTTTCAGGGTCGCTGCAGTCTGTCAAATTCAATTATTATCTTACTCTTCAAGTTCTTCTACAAAGCCAAAAAGTAAACAATATGCAATCAAACCTTAATAAAAAATATATAAAGAGTTTTACTCAGAACTTCCCTCCCAAGTGGAAGTGGTGACACAAAGTTTTTTGAAAAATTAGGGGGTTAAAGGAGTACAAATACCTTAACGTTCGTAATAATACTGAAACAATAAACGGAAACACTTGATAATGCAAATTACATCAATTTGGAAATAAAAACATTGCAGACGGTGCTAGTCGAACTCAGTGCGATTTCAGCGCCTGCGAAAGTGATATCAACGAGTGGCAGTAACCCGCGCGCAAAGCGCCCCTTGGTGCCACGAAGCAATGCTTAGTATCTCCACGATGCGGCTGGATTATAATACAATACCCTTTTTGTTGCCCACTTTTGTATCTTTGGCAATATTTATCTTTTATCTGTTGGATCCCAATTTCGTCAAGGGTAAAGCCTGAGCGATGTACAAATTGCTACTTTTTTCTATTCCTCACTTAAAGCAAATATACACAACATTTAATTTTTTAAGGGTATATATATTTAACCGAAAGTATGTTCGGTTTCGAGCCAGGTGGACATACAATCCGCATGTAAAATATTTACTTCCTCCAAAAATCAGTTTTTGAGCTATATCACCAACAGGCGGATAGACAGACAGACGGATAGAGACAGACAGACAGACGGAGTTAAGAAAAACATGTATTTCGGCACCTGAAACGTGAAGATCTGAATAAATCTCGGAAGGTGATTTTTTAACGATAAAAATACTTCTTTTGTGTTTTAGACGAGAGAAGTAAAAATAGGAGCTGTCTTGGAAATTGAGCATCACCGGCGTGTTGTTCTAGCTGATGATGCTGAAACTTCAGGTCGCCAATCTGTTCTATTACTTACCTTTTTTGGTAATGCATGATATGTGTCCACTTCTCGAGTACATTGTCTCTATTTAAGCATACACTAAACAGTATGGCCTGCTTTCCAACAGCACTTCTGAACCAGCCTTTAGAAATTCAATATTTATGTTTCTAGGACCAGCAGCTTTGTTGTTTTTTTATTATCACTAAGGCTTTCTTAACCTTCATCGTATTCATTGGTTTGTGAATCTATCCCTAAAAACTCTGACCTATCTTCTATTGATAAATTTATGGAGTATGTTCTCCATTCTTCTAGACTTACTAGACTTACTCGGTTACTCCTGCTTCGACTTTGTATTATCCATATAGTGATTTATCTCCTCATAGGCTTTTTGCCATGCCTCATTTTTTTATGTAATTACTGCTTTTTGTTTTTTTTTTCGTTTGTTTCGATATGTTTCTCTATCTCTGTCCGATTTTATTGATAGCCATTTTCAAGGGCTTCCGAGGCTGCTTCATGAATATAATCTTTTATATCTTCATATAAAATGTTTATAGGGCTGTGTTATATGTTTGTTGATACATTTCTTAGTGTTATCTTCTTTGTTCTGCAAATCGACTTTCTGTTTATAGGAAAAGTACATTTTTGATATCACCATATAGTGACCAGATACACATTGGGCATCTATCAATACTCGTACGTCTTTGTGCAGTCTGTTTAACGATGATTTAGTCAATTATGAACGGGTGATATACATACCTTTTTTTTATGGACTTACCTACTTACCGGCCAAGAAGTAGGGTGTGGATTCACGATGAGGAAACGCCAATCATGCTCAAACAACATAGAATATGCTTGACAGAAGTATTCTAGAACACATGATAATGCATCTTCGGATGCAGTAGCTCAAATTCTGCAGTACTTAGTGCAAAATAAAATCAAGACCATCGAGTTAGCTGTGTGCGATTTTTTGCTGTTATTTGGGCCTAAAAAGAACTTACGTGGTTGAATATTTTCTTCAGGGGAAGAGATCGATGTTGATGTAATGTCATATTTTCAAAGCATTTCAAAAGATGCTTGGCGGTTATGTCTTACACAATGGCAGAAAAGAATTGGTTAGATGTATTATTTCCGAAGGAAACAGTACTAGACAGGTTTAATCAACAGATTGAGAAATAAAATTACTGCGACGCCTTTAATTGCGCAAAACCAGTTTTATTAGTTACAAATTAGACTCGGGAGATATCAAAAATTGTTTAATTTCAAATAAAATTGAGTTTCGTACAATTGGTTCACCAATAGCAATATTTTATTCAAATTTAGCCCCTATTTGTGGGAGGAGCTTCTACTGAATGTCTTGGTTAAACGTAGTATACTTTGAACATATTTAGAATAACGTTTTTTAAAAACGTAAAACTTAGATATGTTTATTCTCAATAAATTCAGCTTGTCCCTCGTAGTAAGTCATAAAATAGGATCAACGGGACAAAAATATACAATGGAAAGAAATGTGCAATGTCAGACCTGTACAGGGGACAGCTAATCGAGTATTTATTTACAAAAAAATTGATTCCATATATAGCACACTAGCTAACCCGGAAAACGTTGTTGTGCCCAAAAATAATTTGTCTCTGAAACCCCGTTTCACCACTATAGGGTTTTAATTTTATGTCATGTCCACCGTCTTAGACTTAAAAACAAATGCCATTTTCGCAATCAACGTCCCAAAAAACCTCAATAACGACACCCATGTTGATTTTTAAGGTTATTTACCCCATTTCACCCCCGAAGGGGTTGATTTTCGGAAAATCAAGAAATACGTGTTTGCTTATTTGTTTTTAGGAGTACTCCTACGAAGTTTAAAGTCGAAATGTCTATTTAATATTTTTTCCATACTACAAAATTGGAACCCCTATTTTACCCCTTTATGGGTTGAATCTCGAAATATCCTTCCTTATTCCTCGTATACATCATACAGGGAACCTCTGTACAAAAGCTTTCTAAGTCCAAGGGTTTGGGCTGGGCGTTGATGAGTGAGTGAGTGAGTGAGTGAGGAAGTGAGTGAGCGAGTGAGTGAGTGAGTGAGTGAGCGAGTGAGTCAGGACTTTTAGAATTATATATAAGATAATTATGTATTTCGAGTTTGCTGTTGGGTTACATAATCTCCGTCTCCATAAGACCAATCATGCGTTTAAAATAGTTTTTTCAAAAAATTTCATGCAAGCAAGGCAATTTGTAGGAATGCTTTCTCGACTTTCTCATTACGGTTCTATAAATTCTCCAAAACCAAAAATTGTGCTTAAGCCGCCATCTTGGAAAATGCATGCCCACATATGGGTTTTTTTGGAAAACCGCCTATTTCACACAAAAAAATATTTAAATAAAATTTAGTAAACATGTAATTATCTACAATTCTTGTTATTGTCAGTTTTTTGTTGGACTAACCATGGAGGCACAAACTGGCATCGATATATTTATTGCTCCATACGGATAACGTCATCGACATGTTGGGTATGGCTGGTATGCTCTGCACCCAGATTCCTAAAATGAGTGATTGTTGTTAATTTACTTTTTGAAATAGGAACACTTTGAAGTGGTTTCATTGTGTTGTTTGGGTAAAAAGTAGTTATTTCTGTACCTAAGCACTGAAGTTCAAGTTTCCATCACGAATGTGAGGTTTAGTTGTCGAGGACCACAAAACCGAGACAAATAAACCACATGAGAGGTAAAGAGGACCTTAAGCAACGAAGGGCACATTATGTATTTTTGAATCGAGAAATCGTGAAACTAAACATGTTTAACTAACTTTGTTTTTTAAACAATCTCTCTAGTAATATGAATAACAGTGATACACATTCGGTTATTCATTATATTTATGAGCTGCAGTCGGTTTGTACAAAATCAATAGTTGATGATGGGGTGAGAGTTCGATGCAATTGTGTGACAAGCGTTGTAGATAATTACAAGCTTAACAATTCTTATTTAAACCTTCTTTCTGTAAAATGGACGGATTTCAAAGTAAACGTTAAAACCGCATCGGGCTTCCATTTTGCAAGATGGCGGCTTGAGTATTTTTATTAAAAAGCTGAAAAGAGCGTGTCTACAAATTTTTCTCGAAAAGGTATAATGATCCCGGTGAGGTTTTTAAAATAATAAAAAGATGAGGATGAAAACCTCTACAGAATGCCATAATTCGGAAGCTATCGCTCGTTCGTGCTTTAAACAGTTTCTATTATTAATCGCCCATTAACAAATGAGTTGATTACAAAATGTTTTCGTTGACCGCAAAATCTTTTTTGTGGCGAAAAATTTGATTAATACGACTAACCTCCATGCAAAATATCAAAACGTCAAAATCACAAAAACAGTTAATTAATGAAAAAGAGTGTATTAATCAAAAACAGTGTATTAATAGATCTATTAATCCAACCTTAAAAAAAACAGTTAATTAATGAAAAAGAGTGTATTAATCAAAAACAGTGTATTAATGACGTCTATTAATCCATCCTTTTTTAGGAAAAATAATTCATTAATATTGAAATTAACAAGCGGTCAACGAAAAAGGATTTTTTTAAATTGGATTTTGACATTGACAGTCCGGGACTGTAGTGAATAGAGTTTAACTAACTACTACCAGGAAAACAAAAATACGAGACATTATGAACTCAAACACGACCTGCTGAATTGTTTGACAAACGTCACTTATTCACGTTTGTCACACAATGCAGCAGCCCGTGAGTTCAAAAAACATGCTCAGCCGTAGATAATCCATTGCTGAGATTTAAACATTTTTCTATCTCTTTCATCCCCATTTCCATGTATGTATTATTTTTTCCGATTGAAAAAGTTAATTTTTAAGTACACCATTTTTACACTTACGTTCACTTAGTTTAATTTGTAGTATGTTTCTCGTTATATTATTTGAGTTTTTTGAAGCATTATAATTTCACTGTTACTTACAAGCTCAAGTGTGTACACTACAGGTTAAGATAAGGACTACACAATGGTTAAATATTCTAAAGTATTCTTTCAGGAAAAACTTTAAGGACAAGCATTCTTGAGTTCTGGTTTTTTAATTTTTGTTTTTGGGAAATCTTTGTCCAAATAAACTCCTTCATTTATGTATTTAGTTTTTTTCCATCCAATATACCCTATTTTAACTTACACTGATAGGTATGCTTGTTTTATTCAAATAATTTTGTATGTTAAACATTTTACTTTTTCAATTTCATGTCTAATGTATAACATTTGTTTCAAGTCAAACGTCGCGCTTTTGGATAATGAATAATGATACAACAGCCCTATAGACATTCGAGGTAGAGTTATTGGATGGCATTCTGATATTGCAGGGTGTACTTAAGCGGAAACTTAATTCATAGGGAAAAGACAATGATAAAAATTACGAAGTATTGACTATATCTATAGTCATGTAACATATCAACGTTGGTTTACCATGTCAAGGGTTAATCTTTGTTACATAAAATAAAAATGAAACCGAGTAGCGCAGATGGGTAGGCGCTTGTCTTGCATTACGCAAGTCCTCGGTTCGAATCCCGCGAGGGCCGGAATTTTCTGCAGCCTTGCGATTTGAACTGGGCTCGGTGAGACCATTCACAGACCTAAGAGATAGAGTAACAAGGTCAACATGACACACACACACAGCTCACACATTGGTTGCAGTGCAAGTACAAAAGGCGCGCTCCAACTTTGTATCCCGAATCCGGGGCAAGTTGAGTATTGTACCGCCAGATGCAAGCATATATAGCACCAGCCTCGACAGCGCAAGGTAGAACGAAGTTATCGATTATACATACATACATACATAAAATAAATTTGAAGAAAGCAACACTTTTATAAATAATTATTCATTAATCATTATTCAAACAGACTTACTCAAAATGAATAATATTTTAAAGATAAATATGTCTAAGCGCCAAAATACTATATTTGTACTGTCATGTTAACGAAACACTCACAATAATGTTTTATTCGGGTCAAAACTAGAGTTGTTCTTTTGTAATTTTTTACATTGTCTTTTCTAGTGTAAACGAAGATGTCGTACTTTTTACACCCTGTATATTGTTACGGTATATTCGGGATTTTACGACAACGCCGGACCGCACTTTCCTTACAGTAGGGACGTTAAAAACCAGTTCGAATTGAAATAAATTGAAATACGAGAGCAGACAGCTGAGGTGTTAATTGTTAGTTATAAGAAAAATGTGGATTTTTTACTGAAAATTATTTTATTGTTTTTCAATATACAC
>CALNHX010002284.1:0-185300 GCA_940337035.1 Agriotes lineatus
ATCTTGTATTTGTATTAGTTCTGCTGCAATTGCTTGATCAGATGCGTCCGTACAAAGTTCGGTTATTTCAGTAATAATCCTTCATGAAACCTCTGTTTGATGGTATTCAATGCTTTTTCTCTTTCTTCATTCCATAACCATTTAACATCCTTTCTTAATAATTGTACTAAAGGTAACGTCAACTTTGAGTAGTTACTTATAAACCTTTTATAGTAATTGAAAACACCTAATAACCTTCTTAACTTCTTTAAATTCGTTGAAAGAGGTAAATTCTTAATCTCCTCAAGACGTTTCTCATTTATGATATCTCTATTTTTACTTATTTCGTATCCCAAATATGTTACTTTTTCTTGCATAAATTCACATTTTAAAATATTCCATTTTAAACCATTTTTATTTAATGTTTCTATTATAATTGCTAAATGTTTTAAATGTTGTTGTTCGTTTTCAGAAAACAATAAGATATCATCAACGTAATGCACACAAAAGTCTTAAAATTTATTTAATATCTTCTCCATTGCCCTTACCAGTGCTGCACAAGATGTTGACAAACCAAATGGTACCACCTTAAATTGAAAAATCTCCCCATCAATACTGAAAGTAGTATATTTTCTCGACTCTTCATGTAATGGATAACCCAAAACGAATTTGTCAGATCTAATTTTGTAAGAATCTTCTTATCCAAAATTTTACTTAATAATCCATCAATTGTTTGTGGAGATTCGTATTGTGGCGCTGTTATTTGATTAATTCTAGGTGCATCCAAACATAAACGAAGAGAACCGTCACGTTTTTTAACTACCACTAAAGAATTAATAAAAATACTCTTTGAAACTTCTATTACTCCATCTATTACCATTTTATGTATTTCCTTTCTAACCTGTCCTGTTAATGCAAATGTAATAGGGTAAGATTTAATATTCAAACTTTTTGATTCATCAACCTGCAACCTATGAACATATTTCTGTGCCTGTCCAACTTTTTCATTAATTATCTCTTTATTTCTGTAAATTATTTCTAGTATTTGGCCTTCAAATTGTTTATTCTTCTCACCTATTTTTAATTCATTTAGCAATAAGCCATTATTATCATAATTATTCTCTATATTATTTAATATATTATTATTAATCACTATACCTTCTTTACATTTCATTATGTCCCCAATTTTATCTAATTGGCAACACTTATCTTCTTGCCTGACTCTACTGGTACAGATCCAAAATTTAATTAACCCCTTTAAATGAATACACCTTTGTGATCCATCAATATTTATACCCAATTGCTGAATAATGTCAATGCCATGTCCACGCTAAGGCCTTTTACTATAAACAACACCGTCCCATTGATTAATAATTATCTTAACATTTAACATTTGGTTCGTGGTTAATACTTTTCTTTTAGTTGCAGATAGTAAATCTATTTTATTCACTTTAATTATATTCTTATGTAGGACATCCAAATTATTTAAAATTATTTCTTCATTTATTAATGATGCCATCGCACCACTATCAATCAAAGCTAAATATTTAATATTATTTAAATAACCTTTTATAAATGGTAATGTTGAAATTTGATTTCCTGCTTCTTCGTCTTCAAGTAAAAATTCTCCATCATTTTCATAATTATTGTTAAAACACGTGAGGTTCTTCTTTAAACTATTTAAAATTGAAGTTTTTTTTTTATCTTCTGAGGAATCTTCCAAACCCTCAGTTTCCTCTATCCGATTCTCCTCCATCGGTCTTCCTCTTTCATTTGTATTTCTGTATAAAGTGTTTATGTACTGTCTTCTAGGATAATTATTTTTAATTTCCCCCTGTTTGGATTTTTCCACATTCTTGTCTTCAATCATTTCATGATATCGTTTCCTGTCATTATCTTCGTAGTACCTCTCATTGTATTGCCGATTATTGTTATTCTGATTCCTATTCATTCTATTGTCATTCTATCTATTATTTCTCCATTTACCAGGTTTCTATCATAATTATAATTAAAATTTCTTTCCCCAGTTTTGCCATTATTATGATTATTTCTGCCAAAATTAAATTTTTGTTGTAAGTCATCAAACTTTTTCTTACTGTAATTTTGAAAACTAGAACCTTCATTCCTGTTATAATTTCTATTCTTATTGCCAATAGCCATATCATAATTTCTAACTATTTCTAAAAAATCTTTCATGGTCTTAATATTTTGAACAGCTACAGCTCTTGTTATTTCCCCTTCTAAATGTCGAGATAAATGTTGAATTATCTCTTCCTCAGCTAATGTTGGTGTCAGATGCTGTGCTCTATTATATTTATTTATTACATACATTTCCTGTGTACTACCTCCTTCAAAAAATCTACCAGTTGTTAATTGTGTTCTCACTTGAGCTTGATGTGCATTACCCCAGTACTGGTCCATGAATAACTGTCTAAATTCTTGATAATTGGTATATTTAGATTTTATTATAGTATGCCAAATATCTGCATGACTTCTTAAGGTCATGTTAATAATTTGTAACTTTTTATGTTCATCAAATACTGACTTCATTATATCATCTAATTTAATCAAATAGGTCATCGGTTGTTCTCCTAATCTTCCTTCAAAGATTTGTAACATATCTGCTTGTATTCCTCTTTTATTCCCATTTAAAATTCCAGTGCCATCTTGCATTCTTTTCAATGTATCTTCTACCTCTTTAAACATTGTTGAATTATTTTCTTTTAAGAAATTAACTTTGCTTACATTGTCATTAATTTCTTCTTGCATCTCAGCTCGATTTTTATCTACCTTATCATCAATCAATTTAAAATTTTTGTGCACATTCTTATTAATTCTGACTTTGTATGTCCTTTAATTTGCCATCTAACTCTTCTTTATTCTTTACTATAACTTATCTTCAATGATTTGTGTTAAATTTTCCTCTAGCTGTTTGTTTTCGTCCTTCCTTTCGCTTCTCACCTCATTCTTAACTTCATCCTTATAACTTTCTAATGTTACACAAATATTATCTATTTTCTCTTGCAATTCTTGTTTATTCTGAAATTGTACTTTATTAAAATCTTCCTTTAACTCCTTTATTGATTCTTCCATCTTTTTTGCCTGGTCTTTTTGTTCTTGCACCTTCTCTGCAGTTCTCTTTATCGCTGCTTGTAACCTACCTTCCCTTTCCTCAGCATCCTTCTAAATTAACTATTGTAATCGTCTTTCTCTTTCCTCTGCATCCTTCTTACTTTCTTCTGCCTTTTCCTCAATTGACTGTTGCAATCTTCTTTATCTTTCCTCTGCCTTTTCCTCAATTGACTGTTGCAGATCTCTCTTACTTTCATCTGCCTTCCTCTCTAAATTCTGTAAATTCTTTTTCAACTCTTCTGTAGTTCTTTCTATTGTTGCTTGAAACCTACCTTCCCTTTTCTCAACATCCTTCTTTGACTCTGCTGCATCATTCTTTATTTCATGTAAATCCTTCCTCAACTCTGCTGCTATTTTCTCTGCATTATTCTCAGTTGCTTGTTGATTTTCTTGCAATATTAGTTGCATCATCACCATGAACTTCTCTAACTTCTCATTTATATTTTTTTTCTGTTCCTTTAGTTTAACACGTATTGCACTTTGCAACTTTTAGATAAGGGCTTCTTGCAAAGTCCCTAGATTTAAAAATATTGTGCAGATGCTACACTTATTTCACATCGGGGAATTACTACTCTTCGTAATATCTCAGCAGTAAGGCTGGGCGATAAATCGATAAATATCGATATTATTTCCATATCGATATATGGAAATATCGGATATCGACATATCGATATATCGAATATCGCAATATCGAATATCTATATTTATCTATATATCGATATTTTTCGATATATTGACAAATATCGATAAATATCGATATAATTTTGATATCGAATATCGATATGTAAATTTTAATATCGCCCACCCTTACTTGGGGACAAAGAATTAGTCAGAAGTCATTTTACTCTCTGGGATTCTACAAGGCGATATGCATATATTTCAGGAATTTTCATTCAATCGGCGCCAGGGTGGGCGAAACAAATAAGAAAAGTGGACGTGACTACCTCCCTGGACTTTCCCATACTGGAAACTGTTCATATCGTCTTTATTCAACAGTATTTACAACATATCAAAATTTCAACTCGAGGACTCACGTCTTCACCGTGATAACCGTTTACACTTTCACGTAAATTGCGGGTAAATATAAAAGAATGTGTAGTTCAAAACGTGACCACCGAGCTTCTGTAGATGGCGCCAAGTGGACAAGCCGCCACTGTGCTAGTTTATGTATTATTTTCCTCAAAACGGCTGTAGCACCGAGGTGAAATTTTCCAAGTACCTGGAAATTATATTTTCTAGGGCATACAAAATCGATTTTTTTATTTTCGCGGAAAAAGATTTTTTGACGCAAAAATATAACAACCGTTAGAATAAAAAAATTATTTTTCAAAAATAGAGGGGGGAGGGGGCCGGTGCGTTTACATATATCCACGAGTGTAATATTTTTTTGCATATTCATATGCTTCATTATGCACTGAGCAATTCAGTGAAAACCCCAGCTACCTATCTTGTTTTGTTTATTAATTAAAGGGGTTTAAATTTTCAAACTTCAAAGCTTCGTAGAGGGCGCCACAGATAATTCATGAGATTCTTTAAAAACAGATCGATAGCCCTTTTCGGGGTCTATCAGTGTATGAAGTTTAAACAAATTCCTGTGGCAGTTTTTGAGAAATGATTTTTAAAAAATTTCCAAAATTTTGAAAATTTGTAATTTAGGCTCCTTGATATTTTTCAAAACACTTTTTATATCACCTCATGTTAGCCTTCATATACTATTCAGAAAAAAAATTCAATTGAATCGATTCATCCGTTTTTGAGTAATAGGGCGTTAAACTCAAAATTTTCAAAAAATCATAGTAGTACAGTAAAATTGTCGTTTTACCTTAAAAAAATTGACCGCGGCGATTCCTCTTGCCCAGTGGTTTAGGGTCATTAGACAAGTGTAAAACCAAAAAGGCGTCACCCCACCCCTTGCTAAACAGCCGCCATCTTGATAACAATTGAATTTGTTTTTTTTTCGCGATCCATTGGTCGCACAGAAAAAGTTATTGAACAAAAAATATTGGAAATAAAATTCTACAAATTTTTTATCCTTGCCGTGATACCGAGAAGTTGGTATTTAAAACGGTAGAAGGCGACAAAGTTACCAAAAAATGGTTTCCGCCATTCTAGCGCTGTGGGGCTGATTTTTTTCCGAAAATTGCGAATGTGAAAGTTGTAGTTCTTAAAAAAATATACACGAATCTCATTTAATAATGCGATTGATTTAAATAGTCTCCGAGTGACAGCCCTTCAAAGTCCGCGCAGCGCGGATAAGTGGAGAGATGTAAATTATTTATATCTCGCACTTATTATAACTAACGAGATGTCATGTCTGCCATTTGGTTAACATAAAGAAAACCATTATCGCTCGTACTATTATCCATTTTTAATCATAATACAATCATGAGACAGCACTCACAATCGTATTTACGGATTTTTTCCAAGAATTTTTCACATTGCGTTTATAACAAGTTGTGAGCTCTATTTTCAATAAAAGTTTTAGCAACATTTCTATCATGGTCGATAATGACCCAGTTGTGTCCGAGACTACGAACCAAGACGAAGAAACAGCTCCAAAAAAAGAAAACGTGTCTGAGTAGACTACAATATATCTTAGGGTTTATGCAAAAAAGAAATTACTTTCAATATACGAGCCCAGAATCAAATCATTTGGCACAGTTAAGATTCTTCTGGTATCTTTATTTTGTACCCACAAAAGAAAATCTTCTTGGTCGATATTCTTACATCGTAATTGTAGACGTTTTTAGCAGTATTATAACAGCTTTAACAATAACAAATTACAAAAAGTATTCGGGAAACATTAACTTTAATAGATATTATACACCAAGTGAATTAAACATATGTTTATTCACGAAAAGATGTTGAGCGCACGAGCACGTAGTGCGAGTGAGATCATATCTTTGAGTTAATAAATGTTTAATTTACGTGGCGTATATATGTTTTTATTAAATTTTGACGAAATTTTGAATAAAAAATTTAAAAAACATTTAAACTAAGATATAAATTTGCCCATTCATCGTCGATTTGATCTAAATTTTAGTAATTATATATTACACACTAGAAAGAGAAAGAATAATTGAATGTAAATATTTGTAAATAATAAAAATATGTTGTTCTTCATTGAAACTTTTTTAATTCTCTAGTGAATTAAACTCTTTTAATTCTCTAGTGAATTAAAACACTTTTATTTCACTTGTGAATCACAGACTGTTTATGAAGGTTATGGAGTTAATAATGTCACTTTAAACTGTCAAAATTGAATAAAATAAATTACCGATTCATTTCATTTGGCCCAAACGATCAAAATATAATTTCGTTCACCGTAGCATGTTTTAGTTGAAGTGAAACAAGCTGTTTGTTGTTTAATAACATTTAGACAGTCGGGTGTCTGTATTATTTTTGCAGAAATGGCACGTGGTAAAGCAATTGTCAATTTGTTGAATTTTGGTCATTTCTGTGGCAAAATTTATAAACAATTGCAATTATCATATTATATAATAAATATTACACCAGAAAATGTAAGAGCTTTACGGATCTGAGCCAAATGATATCATTCTGGGCTCATATACTCCTTTCCCATCATTTTCATTTCTTTTACCTATACCAATTTCTGGGTATCGCGGCAATGACCAAAAATGTGTAGAATTTCTGTAGGTTGTGAAAACCTATTCACATTGAAACTACTTAAGTGACGTGACGATTATATCTCGCAAAAGAGAAATGGTTACTTCGTTGCGCCGGAATATATCGTACATTTCCCACACGCGCAGTGTGGGAAATGTACGATATATTCCGGAGGACTTTGAAGGGCTGTCACTCGGAGACTCAATCCCATTATTAAAAAAGATTCGTGCATATTTTTTCAAGCACTACAACTTTAACATTCGCAATTTTCGGAGAAAACCACCACCACAGAGCTACAATGACGGAAACAGATTTTTGGTAACTTTGTTGCCCTCTACCGTGTGAAATACCAACTTCTCGGTATCGCGGTAAGGATCAAAATTGTGTAGAATTTTATTTCCAACATTTTTTGTTCAATAACTTTTTCTGTGCGACCAATGGATCGCGAGAAAAAACAAATTCAATTGTTATCAAGATGGCGGCTGTTTGGCAAGGGGTGGGGTAACGCCTTTTTGGTTTTACACTTATCTAATGACCCTAAACCACTGGGCAAGAGGAATCGCCGCGGCCAATTTTTTTAAGGTGACGGGGTATTTTCCGACAATTTTACTGTACTATAGCGCCCGTCATTTTAAACCTAGCGAGTTCGGCAAAAAACTAACAGATTTGTCTTATGACCCTCTATCGTTATCCGCAATAAAATTTTCAAGATTTTAATCACGAAAACAGTGATACCAAAAAAACATGCGTAACTTCCGCTTCCGGTTTAGGATTTTTTTGAAAAGCTTATTTTGTCGATGAATTTTCGATACACCCCGGCATTCCAAAGCGCATCAAAATCGGAGCAATACTTTCGGCTGTAGGAGCGTCACCCACCCACACACAGACAGACATTTTTAAAAACCACTTTTTTGGGTTCCTAGAGGCCCAAAACGGATATTTCTGTGAAAATCTCGATTTCCAAAATTTTTATGATTCCAAGACTTCCCTATACCTATGGGTATGGGAAAGTAATAATTACTGCGCTGCACGCTTACGAAGAAATATTGTGGGTCGCGAGTATTTTAGAGTTCGCCCAAACGAATCCACTTGTACATTCGGGGCCCAGGGCCGTACTTGGTAAAATTGGCGAAACGTAGGGAATTAAAAATGGCATTACACATTGTATGTTCAATTTATTTCCCTACGCCTTCTACTTTGTAAAATTGGGGAGTCGGTATAGATATACTGTTTTTAATATATTTTATCCAACATCTCCTAGTGAGAAGGCTATTAGTAGATCGATTTTACACGTCTAAAGTGGTCCATAATCCACTGGTGAGGTAAACCGTAACCCACTAGTGAGATAAATACCATGTTACTCACTACTGTATTGTTGGTATCGCTGTCTAGCCATGTCGAATTCGAAATTTTCAGGTTAGGTTTTGCACTGCTGTACTGTCAAACGTATAACACGAATCACAGGCGATTCGAACACCTTCAAGCAAACCGGTCAAGTTTCTATTTAATGTGATTAACCATCTTCTTACTTCTGAAAATGTTGTGGCCGAATTTTAAGTTTATTTATTAAAGTCACAGAAACAACAGGTTTACTGTTATTATAATTGACTTAATGCTGCAACGAAAATAAATTCAAAATAACTTCAATGATTTGCCAAGGACCAAAGCTTTGATTGTATCTTATTCAATAAGTGCGGTAGGTGCCGGATGTAAGTAATTGCAATTATGTATTAGTCAATTCTAAAAACAAGAAACCGCTGCATAGTCAGTTTAGGTAATAGAGATCAATAAGTACCTTAGTCATTCTGCTACTGTAAAACATGACAAATATATATATTCCGAGCTGTCTCCCGTATCTTTTTTAGCTGTATGTTTAGGACTGGCATCATTTACCGTAAAAATTCATGCTGAAGAGGTGAACTTAATATTTAGTAGGTGGTGCAGCTTTTACAAGTTGTTTTTCTATGTGCTTCAGATAATGATATTCTGCCTGCCAGTTGCAGCAGACTACGTACATGTCGTTGATGACCAGCAAGGAATGTTGCAATATATTGAGGCAACTGAAGTGGTAATAACCAAAACAGTTTATATTGTAATAATTACCTGCAATAAGATACATGATCGATTCCTTTTTAAAATATTGAATGAAGTTAAAGTTGTTTCTAGAATATTACCTATATTTAGAAAATTAGCACGTATTCTAGTGGTATTACACAGACCTGTGGCAGTACTGCCTACTTACTTCCTAATTTATATTTATAAATTCACAATCTAGATAATATTTTGCAGTCCCATAGTACTGTTTAAGAAGCAGATTTCAATAACTGAACACTTTCTGGGAAAGTGTCTATGTCTATCAACTTCCATAGAAAACGCTGTAGACATCCAGCGTGGTAATATTTACCACATTGCAGAGTTATATAAAAAAAAATCGAAATTGCCGAAAGTATTAATAAAACCTATAATTTTACACTTTTATGGAGCATTGTAATTGACTTCCAATCCATCGTTATTTCAACTATTGCATCTACTGATTATTATTATCCTATGTGAAAGTTTTAGCAACCAGGTAAACTATTTTCATGTTTTCCTTCAGGTTGTTTCAGATTTGTAGAAATATATTTTTTTAAATTATGCCACTTTCCAACTGTTGCTTTCTATAGTTTCAAATTGTAATCTAGATGAGTAAATTGCAATTACTGAAGTGATTAGGTGAGGTTAAAAATTGACTTCGCCGCCGTCTTTTTACAGAGACGAAGATGGGCAATCCTTTGGACAATTCATGCGGAAGGAAGTTGGCGCAAGGGGCGAGAAGCAGTTGAATGGGATGTGGCCGGCGTTTCGGGAACATTGAAGTCCCTAGAGGCAGTATTGGCGTCATCGGGTGTAAACACTTTCAAGGCATATCCCACAAACTTCCGCATCGTCTGGATATTATGCAGTAAAATTTTACCTCGGTCCTCGACTGTATTTTGAAAACACTTTGTAACCATCCTGTATAGATGATGCTTACTCCAACGTAGGCCTGAGTATCCTAATCGATGCCTGTTGTTGAGGTGTTTATTCCGTTTTGTTCAAGCCGCGAGGCACGGCACACATTCTCCTCATATCTCAATAGAGAGCCCGGATTGGATCACTACTAACAAAAACTTAAATTTAGAAGCGTGTTTAAATTTCATAATTATAATAAATTGACTAATAAGGTTGCCTACTAGATGTAAATGTGCAAACAAACTAAACTGCTATACAACAGGGCTTGATTACTAGCTGCAAAATTAAAATGAATTTAACACTCTGCAGCATAAGATATCCGGGTGCTGTAACTGCGTCCTCGGATACTCAGAAGATGGAGTAAAATACCCTGACCTTCCCTCATAAACTGTCACGTATAAATATCGTAGACAGTACAATCAGTGAGGAACGGAACTGTTCCACCAGGTGCTGTGAATTTGACCGGCGTACAACACGCAGCTCCAGTCCGTGGCACCCTTTAGCGTTTGAAAGTCACTCAAAATTAACGTAGAGAACATCGGGGTTATCTAAAAATCGGAAAAGGAAACAAACCTGCGTACAAATAAATTGAAATAAACATCAGACCACGTGAAGATAAAGATACACTGCATAACTTGATAGTTCTAACAGCGTACAGATGGTTTTGCCATCAAAATCCCATGAGCATATTGTTATCAGCCAGCTACGTGCAATTACCCATAACATCAAATCAGCACCTTACTACTGATGCTTTCTAGAATAAATTCTTTTTATAAATTTTATTAAAGAGAGCCACAAAAGAGCATTTTTAGAACCTCGAAAGTAGGGACTAAAATGGCAAACGTAACTAGCTCTACTCTCAATTTACATGCGAAAATTTCTTAAAAAAAGGAATTCCAATTTCAAGACTCAAAAATTTCCAAAAACTATACCAGGAACGTGATGCACCCATCGACATTTGTGCTGTCCCAAACTACTGCAAAAAGAATATGTAGTAAAAATATTTTAAGATATCGTACATTGCAGCTCATTGGAATGCATTTGTTACATAATTATTTAATTCAATCGACGTTGATCACACTAAAATACAAAATTGGGAAAAAAGTGAAGGGTTCGTCGGTGTCCGTAATGACACAGATCTTAAAATGTCTCGAAACAGATGGAAGTGTTTCTGTTACCCTCAGTCTAGCTCAATCAGGAAGGGGTGGTTCGATAGCTTAAAGGGACCGACGAAGATTTACCCTATGATTTTACTCAAAAATATTGCTTTCAAGAAAAAAATGCTGTCGTGACCAAAAGCGAGAAAGGTCACGGAAGCTATGCCAGAATTCACCAAGTTAGCTGCAGATCGTCCCCGCGCCCTTCGCCAAGCTCCCGCAGGTCGGCAGGTACAAATGCAGGGTGGCCTAAAAATCAAATACCTCACCTGCAATGACCACTCTTCTGAAAGGTTTAAAACTTAATTCAAGCCTATATTCTTAAGGCTTGATCAGAAAAAGAGACATGCGTTGGCTTTACAATAAATTTAACTTTAACACACTCATCGTCACTGGTTGAAGACCAGTGGTTTACTAATACATTAAAGAAACTCGAATTAAATGACAAATTTACATTTATTGGCAAGACAACGAAATAATCCCGAGTTACATACAAAACAAATAGTTATTTAATACATCCTAACTGAAAATATGGAGACCACAGCCAAAAGGTTATCTTAACAGCTATATTACAGCAACATTAAGCGACAGGGATGTCAAATAATGGGGCGAAATAAATTCGCAGACGCAAAGTTCCACAAAATGCGGCGCACACTATATATGTTCACGGCACTCCCGCGTTACATGCAATAAAGGAAAGTGCAGATTTGAATTTCCCACCATAGCCAATTCATGCTTTACTTTAAGATGTGACCATAACAGGCTTCGGCAGCAACTTGGCGATGCTTGGCTATAGCTAGGGTAGAAGTGCAGGCCTCCCCAGGGTAAGAGTTGTGCAGAGACTCGACCGGTACAAGGGGCCAGTGGCCAAAAGATGTTCGTAACAAAACGAAAGCGGCGGCCAGCTGAGGGTGAAAGATTACTTCAGGTTCGCCTCCACGTAAAATTGAATGTGCAAATGCAGAACTTTTCCCAATTAACACGAGAAATCATTTAGGCTTCGTAAGGACGTCTTAAACTTAATGTGCAACAGGTGCAAATTGCTTCTCCACACCTCCGGGGCAGAAGTATACCAAAACAAGATGCCCCGCATATAATTACGTCGGCCTAGAACATACTCGCCACTCGGACCTCAACATTTCTTAACGAGCTTTATGCTATCAAGCTGGAGCAGGACTAACCTTTAAAAATCGAATTGCCGCGCGACGACCACACAATTCGTTCCCTTGCTTCGAAAAAGCATCTGTTTCTTGCAATCGACAGGCTAAAGTTTATGTTTCACTATTGCACCACGACCTGAAATGTTGCTAAACAAAGAAACAATTCGGACTTTGTTATTGCCTGCGCTGCAGAACGAACAAAGAACACGGAGAGTTCTGGAATAATTAAAGATTGCGGCAGCAATTCCACGAGGCTTGGATATTGAATTACCAAAATTACTCCTAAGAAATACGGCGCTAAACCCTCGAAAAAGAAATATCGAGCTTTGAAGTCGAGGTCCATTGGTACTCTTGTATAGAGCTGAGCGATATATCGATATATCGATACATATCGATATTATTTTAATAACAATATATCGATACATGGGAATATCGGATATAGATATATCGAATGTCGATATACCGAATATTTATCGAATATCGTTATATCGAAATAGCGAATATCTATATTTATCGAATATGGATATTTATCGAATATGGAAATATCTTCTATCGATATTCACTGCTATCCCCATAATTATTGATGATAATAATAATAATAATAATAATAATAATAGTAAATCGTCTTTTATTAGCTCCATTGTATTACAATAAATTATAAATTAGTGAAGATACACAAAAAAAACATAGCATAAAAGAGCTATTCCAAGGCGGAGTTCAGCATTTTACCTTTCGGTTAGCTGTTCTACCACTCAACCCTTGCCAATAAATAAATTAAATCTAATAAACATATCAGGGCCCAATTATAATAAATAAAATAAACTTACATTACTAATACCAGTTTGGAAATATTTCAGTCCTTGTTTAATAAAGAATTATAAAATTTGAATTTGAATTGATTCAAGGGAAGCTTTTGAATGTGCTGTTAATACTGTTGTAAATTTTAGTTATTTGGTAAGAGAAACAATGTTTAAAAAATTCCGTTCTATGCAACGGTGGAGTTAGCTTACCCTTGAATCGAACATTTAGATTGTGAACATCCGTGCGAAATTTAATCTTATTATATAAGTAAGGAAGTGATCGAAAGATGAGAATTTTGTGATAAAGGCAAGCAGCATGTAGCAATCTCCTGTTATCATTTTTAACCGTTTTAATTCCTGAAGTTTATAAGAAATATGTTGGTACTTGCGAATTCCAAAAATAAGTTTCATACAGGAGTTTTGCATTTTTTGAATTTTTTCTGCATTGACTTTGTCAATAAACGGTCCATATACAGGGTGGTCCACTTTTTTGTAGCAGGACTTTAATAGTAGACAGAAAAACTTATTTCAAGGCGAAAATTTCATATGAACATAGGCCCTGAAACTCTTCGTTTTAAAGATACAGGGCGTTCAAATTTTCGAAAAAATATCATTTTTTCTATACAGTATCCCAACCAGCTGAGATAATTCAACTAAATTTGGTGTGCAACTCTAGCCTAAATGCTACTACATTCCATGACAATATCAAGGACCTCGATCGACCAGTGGCGGAGATGTGGGGTTTCGCGACCAATAAATTAAAAAATTTATTAGTACGACCCTGTTGAAAATCGAAATTGTTTTTTTTTTCAAAAAAGGCGTTTAATTCTCTACAAAACATGTCTCTTCACATTTCTCAATATCTCCCACGGTTGCTTAGCAATTTTCAATAATTTGGTCAAATTCATGTTTTTTTATTCAAAATAAACTCGACTAGTGTTAGGGTAGAATATTCTAATTAAATAAGTTACATTCCTTATTACTCATTATTGAACATTTAAAACAGGTTTTCAAATATGGGAAACATTTATTTAATTAAACTTATTTAATTAGAATATTCTACCCCAAAACTAGTCGAGTTTATTTTGAATAAAAAACATGAATTTGACCAAACTATTAAAAATTGCTAAGCAACCGTTGGAGATATGGGAAAATATGAAGAGACATTTTTTGTAGATAATTAAACGCTTTTTTTGGAAAAAAAAACAATTTAGATTTTCAACAGGGTCGTACTAGTGAATTTTTAAATTTATTGGTCGCGAAACTCCACATCTCCGCCACTGGTCGATCGAGGACCTTGATATTGTCATGTAATGTAGTAGCATTTAGGCTCGAGTTGCACACCAAATTTAGTTGAATTATCTCAGCTGGTTGGGATACTGTATAGAAAAAATGATATTTTTTCGAAAATTTGAACGCCCTGTATCTTTAAAACGAAGAGTTTCAGGGCCTATGTTCATATGAAATTTTCGCCATGAAATAAGTTTTTCTGTCTACTATTAAAGTCCTGCTACAAAAAAGTGGACCACCCTGTATAGGGGAAGGTGATGTACCTTGCTACCACTTTTGTTTAAGTGGTCACAAAAGTGCTACATTATTTTTGTTTGGGTAACTCACTTATTTCATTGTTAACTATGATGAACTCTCTATCTTTTCGTATATAGGTTTCTTCAAAATTCTTTTACTGAAAAATGCTATAAATTAAGTAAAAATTACAAAAATCTGGCTCAGGGTACATCACCATGTTGTACCTTGAGCCGTATGGTGATGTACCTTGAGCCATAAGAAAACAACTCGTAGAATTTACACAAATGTTTATTGTTCACAAAAGTATGCTTTTAATAAGGTTATTTAACATTATAGGAACTAATATCTACTGGAAAAGTCAGGTAAGATTGTTGTCGAGCTGATCCTCCAGTGTTTACGGGGATTGGTAATTTCAAAATCACATCTTCTTCTTCAACCATATACCTTTCCGCAGACTTGTCGAACAAAAATTTATTTGCACATGATATTTTCTTAAGGTATGTAACACACAATTCCTTGTCTTTTGTGACCACCCTAGCTACATAATGCTCGGCACTTTTTTTCCAAACACTTTTATTAGTAGGTAATCACCCTCGCTGATAGTGTCCTTTTCGAATTGTTCTTCCAGATTCTTGGCTTCTACTTCATCAAACAAACTAACGTCATCGTCGGAATTCGACGAAATTGTCATGTCATCGCATTCATCAGAGGTTGTAGAATCATCAGCGAGAAGAGGAGATGCAGGTTTTTTGGCGAAAACTGCTCTCTTTACAGCGGGGACCTTCTTTCTCTTTAAATCCCTTAACCGTTTAGCTTCTTCCAATTCCTCTTTCTCTGGCGTGTCGGTTAGAATTCGAGATTTTCCCTTCTGCCTACCTCGTGAGTTTAGTGATTTCCTGGCTTGCGCCTTAGGAAACGGTTTTAAAGCCTCAGGTGTTACAAAATCGTTACTTAATCCAAAAGAAGTAGATGGTTGATTTTGGTTTTCGTTTGAGTTAAGATTTGGTGCACTCGACGTAGATGCCCACCTCTCACCCGCAGTTAATGGAGTAGTAAAGTTGGTGTTTGATTCAGGGTCTTCATTTTGGTTTGCTGCTTCTGGCATATGTCGGTCAGTAACATTTAATGGTAGGAAATCATTATCGCCAAAAATGTCTTCATTTATTGGTACAAGTCCAGTAACTCGAAATCCGCTAATAATGTTCTTTGGGGTAAAACTTACAGGGTAGGCGATCCCCACCATTTCAGCGATTTCGTAAATTGTCATAGGTTTTCCACTATTTGTGGGACTTAACATCCAGTTATTCACAGCATTATTATAGAAGGTCTTAAACGGACACCCAGGTCTAATGGTTGCATTTTATGGCTGGTATGAGGATGAAAGGTTAACAAAATTATGCCTACTTCTTTACACCTAACTATAGCAGGAATAGACACATGGCTTTCATGATTGTCCATTATCAGAATTATAGGATAATCAATCGAAGGCTTTGTATGTTTTATGAAATGGTCTAAAAACTTCAAAAAAAATGCGTTCGGTTGACCATCCTGATGGATTACAAGCTCCTACTGCACCAGGTGGAGCCCCTTTCAACATGAAATCTTTGAAATTCACACGAGGGAAAATGAGCATTGGAGGAACACTGTTGCCTATGGCGTTGATTGCAGCAATCATAGTAACATTTGTTCCCCTCTCACCAGATGTCATGCTGCCGATTTGTTTTACCATTTTTGGAGCTAGAATCTTGGGTGGAACGTGAACAGTAGTGATGCCTGTTTCATCAAGGTTCCATATACGATCTGGTGCAACGGATTTCCTTTCTAATATATTTTTAAAATTATTGAAAAATTTTGACACACTGGTTTTGTTAAATCCTGTGGAACGTCCAAGGCTGGTGGCCTCCGGTTTTCGCAAGGATAATTCTTGCTTAAATCTCTTCCTAAAACATCGCAGCCATGACTTTCCTGCCATACATTCCAGATCCCATTTTGCAGGGTACTTTTTGTTATTTGCGTTTGCATATTGAAAGGCCAATAACCTAACGTCTCGTAAAGTTAGACCGTAGTGCAACCGTGCTGCCTGTTTCAGGTACGAAGAAAGTTGGATTTCTTCCTCATCGAAAAAAATCCTCTTCACATCCTTGTGCGTGACGTATTCAAACTTTTCTTCGCTTGAGGCAAGATGTTTTTTCACATGCCGCATCAGTGTATGTCTTGACACATTATAGAGCTTAGCAGCTTCACGAAATGACATCTTATTTTTCAAAACGTCCTCAGCTGCACTTTCAATTTTATTTTTTTGCACTGGTGGGCGCTTCACACCTAGTTTACTGCGAGGCATTTCTGTAATGGAATAGTCAAGCATGAAGCTCTAATTTGTTGCATTTGTGAAAATAAATGTATTAGAAATAAATGGATATGAATTAATGCGGAATTGATTCTAAGATAACGGACGTATTTGATAAAAATATGATGCAACTGAAAATTTATCATAAAAAACTAGGGTTTATATTTAAAAACAATAGCTAACGTCATAACTCAAAAACAAAATACAATCTAAAAGCTACAATCATTGTAGATCATGTCTTATTTAAAATAAAAATTGATGTGCCCGAGGATTTCTTCCAAAAACATGTTTTTTTAAAATTATTTTGATAGTTCCAGACTTTACACTAGCACTATATACGTAAAAGCAGAACGTTTATGTATGCATGTGAAAATACATGTTGTTATTTCGGATGATATCTAATCGAAAATTGCGCCTGAAATTTGATATTTATGTAAAAGTGTTGTACCTGGAGCCGGTGCAAGGTACAGCAGCCATACTCGGCTCAAGGTACAGCACACTAGCACACATCCTGCCTGCAAATAAAGCCAACGCCCCATTTTCAGGTTAAGTTACGAGTCAATCTAACATCATCATTCAATGGCCAAAGCTGCGTACTATATCACTCAGTGCTCAATGACGTTACTTATATAGCAATTAATATGCAATTTAACAAACACTTACCCGAAAATTATTTACTTTGAAGCACACAAATCACTTTTTTGCAAATTTTTTCACGCAAATGCAATGGAATGGTTGGCACTTCGGTGACAATCTATTGAATATGCATGATTTAAAAAGTACCTACAGATGGCTAGGGATGTGCGGTACGATCCGATATTTTGAAGTACCGGTACTTTGTCTCCCGATACTCGATATTTTGTACCGGTATTTCAGTAAGCGATACAATACGATACGATTTATTTTTGGTCAGTATCGTCAGGACCGATCCAAGGTTTTTGCCGCTTAATTATTTTTTTTTAATTTTTAACATAAAAATTAATTAAACAATCTCAATGAGGTTGTTTGATATTTTTTATATTTAGTGTTCTATGGAAGTAAGAGCCAGATGGTCGAACATCGATAACTTTCAATAAGTAATTTTCAGCTTCTACAAACTCGACAATGAAAATCAAAACAAACTGATTTTGTTGAGCCGAAATCTTCCTGTTTAACATGCATATGTACTACACTTCGGGTTTCGGCTGGTACAACAAAATCGTAATTGATAAATTCTAGGAGAATGACTAATTCTGGCGGACTGGAGCTTTCATGTATCCCAACAAATTGTATTATAATGATAAATATCCAATAAAAACTGAATTATTCAGATTAAATATTTATAACATGCTGCTTTATACAATAATTGTAGTGTTGATATGTTTATGAAACTAAATTTGTTGGAAAATATGAATGCGTGTTACTTTTTAATTTTTTAGGCGTTATAAAAGTTAGTAGGTATACTATTTAATAGATGTGTTTCTAATACTGACTTTTAATTATTTTTTGTTGAGTTCTTAATTGTTACTGCCACTATCATTGCTACAGTTCTATTTGCTGGACTAGAACTCGAGGTTCGTATAAATATACGTAAAAAATATCCTGGATCGAATGTGTACCGGTATTTCATGTACCGGTACTTTTATATACGATACTATCTGGAACCGATACTTTTAAATCGATACGATACGATACGATTGTACCGGTACTTTTCGGTGTATCAAACATCCCTACAGATGGCGTGCTTTCGGAAATTGCGGTAAAATTAAATGTGGCTCAAGGTACGACCCTGTGCAAGGTACGTCATCTTCCCCTAGTACCGCAGTAATTAAAGTGAGATAGCACCAAGGAGTTATATAAAATCTTCTTTGTGTTTACATTAAGAACCTGTCTGCTGTAGTAAATTGTTTTGAGTGAATTCTAAATTTTAAATCCTCATCTATTACAAGTTCAAGGTTTATAACTGACTTAGTTGTATAGGTGTGGAGTCAATAATAATTGAATAGAAATTATCAATAAATTCTTCTTTTAGTTTTTTTGGGCCAAAAACTACTACTTCTGTTTTGTGGGGATTTATGGTGAGGCCGTGTTTGTTGGAATAGTCAATTAAGCTTCGCAAGCCTTCATTAAAATTTTCCATTGCTGGTATAAAATTTTGTTTAGAAAATGAAGCGTACAATTGAGTGTCGTCCGCTTAGAAATGATATTTGAAGTACTTAATTACACTGTTTAGATTAAAAGTTTAAATACAATAGAGCAGGGGCCCCAAGATTGAGCCCGGTGGAACTCCAGATTGTAAATCTAAGAAATTCGATAACCTGCCATCAATTTTTACAGCTTGTTTTCTGTTTTCTAAGTAACTTTGAAAAAAGTTACAAGACACTTCATCAAGACCAACATGGTATAAAATAGATAAGAGGAGAGCATTATTAATGGTATTGAATGCCTTAGAGTAATCAATGAGCGCCAATAGTGTCAATTTATTATCATCAGTTGCTTTTACTATGTCGTCAACAATGCAAGTTAAAGCCGTTTCGCAACTGTGACCTTTTTGAATCCTGACTGAGTTTGTGGAATAATATTATTTAGAAGTAAAAAACTGTTTTTTCAATAATTTCTGAAATTTCTGGTAGAATACTAACTGGACGTAAAGACATACTCTGCTGGATTTGACACTTTTGGAATCGGTTTTATAATCGAATTTTTCCAAAGAGATGGGTATTTACCTGCAATTAGGCAACTGTTAATAATATTAGTTATGTGGGGCAGTATTACGGGACATGATAGTTTCAGGTCAACAGTTATTAAGTCGGAGCCTTGTGCCTTTGACGTGAGAGATTTGATAATACTTAGTATTTCTCGTTGATCCACTAAGGTAAATGAGAAAAATGAATTAGTGAGCCTCTCAGAGTTATTATAAAATGAAATCATTTCGTCCACGTTTTTCACTAAGGCAAGATTACTGTTAATGAAATAGTTATTAATTTCATTTACGTTTTTTAATTGATCAGGTAAATCTACATGTTTGTTATTACCAAAAATATTTGAAGTTTTTAACATTCGCCACATATTGCTCGAGGAGCTTTTAATTTTGTGTTCTAAATACGCTTTTTTTCATTTCTAATGGCTGTTGTTACTATATTGCGTAGCCGTTGATAATATGCTCTGTCCTCGTCCAGTTTAGTATTTTTGTACCTAGTATAGGCCTGATCCCGTGATGATTGCATTAATTTAATTGTTTCAGTTAGCCAAGGTGCTGGCGGTTTAGTTATACGTCTAGTAATATACTGGGCATGTTAGTTGATAAGGTCGACAATAGTATGTGTAAAGAATTCCACCTTTTCATTAATATTACGAATATAAAAAATTTCATCCAACTGGGTGGAGTTTAGATCCGTTGTAAATTGGTCAATATTAATATTTTTGTAACCTCGATATCTTAGAAACTTTTGAGTGGTTGGTTTATTTATTTTGATAATGATAATTTTTCATGATCCGATACACCATCTACGCTTCCGACCCTCACTTTGCTTATAATATACATCTTGTTAACAAAAATAACATCAAGTAAAGTTTTAGTAAGTTTGGTGATTCTAGTTGGTTCGTCAATAATTTGTTGCAAATTAAGGCCTATTGTCATGTCCAGCAAATCACTACAGTATTTGTTAGTTAAATCTAGCATGTCAAAATTTAAATCTCTACAAAAAACAATAGTTTCATAACAAGGTATCAACATTGATAATGTTGTTTCTAATTCATCAATAAACATATTTTTATCACATATTTCTGACCTATAGCCAACACCAAATGCAGTACAAGTTTTATTTAATTGAAGGGAAATCCAACATTGCTCTATGCTGCCTGCCGTATCAATGAACCAAAAATTATAAATATTTTTTATATAAAACGCAACACCTTTCCCACCTCTTCCATTGCGATCGCGTCTAATTATTGAGTATCCTGGAATGCTTACAGAAACATCACTGATATTAAGTGTGAGCCATGTTTCACTAACTGCAAGAATATCAGGATCATCCTCGGCTACAATTTCTTTTATTCTCATTAGATGAGCAGGTAGCGATCTCGCATTCAGATGCTATAATTGAATAAGTGTAATACTTGACATATTTTACTTAAATATGTAATTGATAAATAATTACCGATATGATAACACTAACATGACTGAATATTACAGACTAGTGCGTGTAACAAAAAGTAAAGGTTTGTTACAGTATTAAAACAACTTTACGACACCCACCCAAGGTGAGCATCGCACCACGGAATCAGTCCTGGAAAACTGGCACAATTGCCCTGAGATTTGCTAAAAACAGACTAAAGGCCACGGCTGGAACGCTCAGGGAGTCGGGTGTGAGTCACACGATACGTTCTGGGCAAGCGTGTTGAGGCATATATAGGGTACGTCAAAATTATAAGGGCGTTACCAAACCTGACTTTAAATGGGCTCGGGTAACCGGGCTTGGACGGTTAGACGAGGCAACAAGTACGCTAGTTACTACTTGATAAGGGTACTCGAGAAGTATCGAACTCGGATGACAAAATCGATAATTTGAGGTTTGAATCGTTAGTTCGGGTTTGTGCTGCCACTGCGGGGGCGGCTGCTCCACTTACCTGCACACTCCACCACTCAGAGGTCGTCGTACATCTAATCGTGACACTAGCTGTTTATTCTGAAAAAGTAAAGCATGCAGGGGTTGTACACAGTAATAAGCCCCGCGCTTGCACAATTGTCTATTGAATGACGTTATACAGGATCAGGCAACGAATGGGTCACCATACTAAATCTAGGGCTTAACGTAAACCCCAGCTGGAGGTAATCGCACTATAACTAAAGCGTACAAATGTTACACACAAAAACAATATCCAAATAGAATATTACAAGAAATCGTTCGAAACGCCTAAAATTGGCAACTCAGCGAAAGTCAATGTTAGCACAGTTACAAACCAAGAATGTACTACTGAATGAATGCGACCAAAGTCCATCGCTTACACAGCACATTCGCGTAAAAGGGGTCACCCACTGCACAGCTGATTCATTGCACGAGCGGGTGTTCTTATTCGCCACAGCTCACAAAGCGGTCTCAACAGGTGATGGTACCGTGCCCCCAGAGTACTGTTCAATTATTTCAATAAGCAAAAAGACCGAACACATGGGCTTACAACAGTTCGAATACAAATTTTTACCCAGCCAACGCGCGAGCATTAGTCACGGGCTGCAGACAGCCGAAGCGTCTCGGGATACAATAATGGCGGCCGTGAAGTCAATGGCTTGTCCAATAATTAACTAAATCACGCCAAAGCGATCTAGAATGCGGTAATTTAGCAAGTTGGCCCTGGGCGATGATTACAAGTGAGGCAATTCAGTTACTCTGCGGCCGGCAAGTTGCACACATAAGCGCGAATACACACATGCTAATGAGTTCTGACCAAACGCAAAGGGGTCACTAAGTTACATAATCTCTTTAAATGGTACCTGGTATTTATTCTGGACTTCTCCTGAGCGGTACGGGTGGCAGTCAGCAGCGCCTGCATTTGCAAGCACATCTCCTTGGGCAAAGATTCCGCCGAATAATGGCGTAATATTTCAATGTAGTCACTCACATGGGATCGGTGTGACAGAAACGTATGGGCATTATTCACGTTCTGCAGCGAGTCCCCAACAACTTGTAGGTATGAAAGAACCACTTCTTTTCACGACATGGCCGGACCTAGCCCCCAACGACAACGCCAAGGAAAACGCGCTCACCAAACGACACGTGCGTCACACACAAGAGCTTCCTGCCGACTCTCTTTTTAACAAATTTAGACGCTTTTTGGTTAGGTCCTCACTGATCACAATTTCTGTACCTTTCAGCATCTTCTTACTCTTGAATATAATATTGCGATCTGATTTGCGGATATTGGCCGGGGTATGCTAGGCTTACCCGGTAGTCGATGCGCAATGTCTAGAGCATCTGGCTGCAATACCACTTTGAACTTATCGCTAAACAACTTACATAGTTTGTCTTCCAGTATCTCGTCCTTACTTTCTGGAACTCCATAAATTCGAATTCAGTTGCACCTCGAATACTGTTCTAGATCATGTCGCTTCTGTTCACTAAGCTTTTCTTCTAATGAAGACACCTTATCTTCCAACTCTTGGATTTTCGCCTCCATGACTTTGCCCACGTTTTCAGATACTTTATTAGCAAGTTGATCAATAAAATTTTTATTTAAAATCTCAGCCTCAATTAATTTAGTTATCGACTCTTCACGGTTAGCAGCCGTTCGCGTATCGCGACTAGTCATCTTGATTCAACACTTTAACCACCACGAACTATAATTTACTTTGAATATACGTATACCAGCGGAAAGGCAACACGTCTACTCGACTACACGGGCCATATAGCAATGATATCGCCATATCATCGATAAATACATACCTATATATCGAGATTTATGAAATAGCTGTTATATTAGTAGTTTTCAGTTGTGTAATGAAATTTTTGTCAGAAACTGGTCACCATGTAAATGTTCACATTGGTTTACGATAAATTTTTGTATGTATACGGTATACCATGTATCTGCACATACACTTAATTTTAAGTGCCATAAATTCAATTTGTTTTAATAATACGTCATGATATAAAATGATCTGTTATGTTATTTTACATATTAACTAATTGTAGCCACGCAGAACAAGATTTTACATTCATAAATTGTCTTTTCAAAAATCTATATAAATATGGGTGCACTAAAAACGACGTTTCTTTTAACTATTATCTAATCTTTAAAACATTCGAGTGATGTATAACCATTTTCGAACTTAATTCTTTGCGTTGCCACTATTCATCTAAACTGAATTTGGCTATTCGGAAACTAAAGTTAGAATTACGCATTGATTGCGGTGTACAGTTGTACACACATACACATCTCATTGTTACAGTAAAACAAATACCTAATATTTATTGATGCTTTAGTATTGTAACACATATAATTAGCAAGATAGAAATATACTTTAATTATACACATATTTTAATAAGTACAATTTATTTTCTTAAAGATAATGCAATACAATATAACATTGATAACAATATATGTAGGTGTATTCCTACTCCTTGCAACACTACTAAGTAGGTTTAGGGACATAGTTTTTGTTCATCGGCAGAAATATAAGTTGTTCGGCGTGTTCACCAGTTAGTGATGTTCTTAAATCGGTAATTACATTACCACCACAACTGAAGACCCGCTCTGACGCAACACTCGTTGCTTGAACACAAATTTTTACAGTAAATACTTAAATTTGGAAACAAATATTCATTAGAATCATTAGCTTTCCACCAACGAAGGGGATCTTCTCCTATGTCGATTGTTGGCAATGTCATATAATTTGAAATTTCAACTTTAATTTTTTCGTGAAGATCAGTACTTGGCTCTATCGTTCTTTTAGATAACATTGCGGCCAAACCCTTTAATTTTTTGACCTTTGCGTTTGTTTCAAAATTGGTAGGGGTATATTTAAACTTTTTGTCAAATTAGCTATATCGTTCACAATATCATCAGTAAATTTTTTTAATTACTGGACTTCTATAAAATCGCATTTAAAACGCGGATCTAAAAAAGTTGCTCGAGCTAGAAAATCAAAATCAACTTTGTATCTTTCGGAAAGTGTATTTATTATAGTCATATGTAAATGACTGGGCACAAACTCAACTTGTGAACAGAAAGTGCCCTCTGGTGAATCTACTATATTTCCTTGTAAATTATATTTAATGATAATTCTCTATATTTCCCCTCAGAATATTCATCAAGTACCGTACTAATAACAATATGATGATCCACTAAAATTTCAATAAGTTGTAAAACCGACCACCATCTGTTGCTTGTAAATGATGGCAGCTTTTTAAATGGTTTATTAAATCGTTCCTGAACCGATTTCAGTTTACTAGTTAACTTATAACCATACATATAATACATATATATTGCTAGTAGGGCCTGGAAACGTCAGAAAACATTACGGCGCCGACATAGTCTCACTTAGAGTATAACGCGTCCCGTGCGCATGCGTGAGAATTCGAACTCCGCCTTTAGAAGCGAATTTTAAACTTGACCACTTCCCCATTGGCCAGACGACGCCGCCGCGCTTGCACACAGCTCACCATTATACATTGAAGAGCTGGTTATCTGTCTCACTTCCTTGGTGAGTTACTCACTCATAGCCGCTAGCAATATAGTAAGTATTAGATATATGCTTATAACCATGCGATGCTATATTTTGTATTTTTATAGCTTTAGCACAAGGTCCTTTAATTTCGTCAAATTCTAACGCACGTGTTACGGCGGTATTTAATGAATGGCCGAAATAATTAGATGGTGCCTTCTTCAATAATTTTACTGCTAATAGCATATTCGAACCATTGTCGGTAGTGCAAGAAACTATATTTGATACATTTATATTCCAGCTATCAAGAATAATTAAAATAATATTTTTAATGTTACCACCGCTTTGGTCAATATCAACTCTTTGGCACGACAAGGTAACACTTTGTAGATCAAAATTATTGTCGATAAAATGTACTGTAACAGACAGATACGGTTTTTTCGCTGCAGATGTCCAAGCATCTGTGGTTAATGAAAAATAATTACTTTACTGATAAGTTTTTTTATGTTATTTACAGTTTCATCATATAATTTTGGAATTATGTGTGTTGATAATGTTTTTCTGCTTGGAAATTTAAAGGTAGGTGATAAGGTATTAACGAATAATTGAAACCCTTGTTTTCTACTAACCTATACGGCATCACATCTACCGCCATAAAATATGCTAGCACCTGTGTGTATTTGGCTTGCGTCTTACTAGATATAGGTTTCTAAACATCCAACGAAGATTGGTGTAATTTTATTTTTTTTAACGGAAAAGTAGGTGACTGCTAAGGAGACAGTGATACTGCTGATGAGATTTGTGATTCGAAAGCCTGGTTTTTATCACCTTGTTGCAGTTCAAAATCTATAATGCTGAAAGGTTTAAAGTAAAATGTAAATTTAAATAAATTGATTAAAAACCGCTTATAGGATGTAGTTGGAGACAAAATAAAATAACTAATCATTTATCTATTAATTTGTAAAAAACATTTTGCTGCAATCATATACTGTAATTGTAATTTCTTTACCTTTGGGATGTTGATGGTATGGGATATTCTTCTGCTTTCCTTACACTTTCTGTAGTATCATCGAAGGTGCTTTGCTGATAAACCAGTAGTTGCAGATGATACGTTTTTAAGTGGCTACGCAGATTAGTGGTGTTCCCTGAGTGGGCTATCTGTTTCTTGCATCTCAAGCACTGTAATTTTTTCTCGTTAATTTTTTTGTCTTACTGCCACATTGGACTGCGAGGAGTATTCATATTAATCTGATAAAATAAATGAAACTGTATTAAATCTGGGATACTAGTACATAAATGTAAATCTATGTAACAATATACTTCTTTTACTTACATTTATGCTAAGAAGGTTGCCAATAATAAGATTAGTAACACAACACAAGTCACAAGTACAAAGTGAACTGGCGTTCGAAGCTCGAATTTAACACGTATTGCATTTTGCAACTTTTAGATAAGGACTTCTTGCAAAGTCCCTAGATTTAAAAATATTGTGCAAGTCTGCAGGTGCTACACTTATTTCACATCGGGGAATTACTACTCTACATAATATCTCAGCAGTAGGGTTGGGCGATACGTATATCGATAAATATCGATATTATTTCCATATCGATATATGGAAATATCGGATATCGACATATCGATATATCGAATATCGTAATATCGAATATCGATATTTACCTATATATCGATATTTTTCGATATACTGACAAATATCAATATATCGGTATATAGATAAATATCGATATAATTTTGATATCGAATATCGATATGTAAATTTTAATATCGCCCACCCCTACTTGAAGACAAAGAATTAGTCAGAAGTCATTTCCCTTTCTGGGATTCTACAAGGCGATACGCATGTATTCCACGAATTTTCATTCAATCGGCGCCAGGGTGGGCGAAACAAATAAGACAATTAATGCGCTGCACGGAAGTGCTTACGAAGAAATATTGTGGGTCGCGAGCATTTTAGAGTTCGTCCAAATGAATCCACTTGTACATTCGAGGCCCAGGGCCGTACATGATAAAATTGGCGAAACGTAGGAAATTCAAAATGGCATTACACATTGTATGTTCAATTTATTTCCATACGCCTTCTTCTTTGTTAAATTGGGGAGTCGGTATCGATATACGGTTTTTAATATATTTTATCCAACATCTCCTAGTTAGAAGACTATTAGTAGATCGATTTTAGACGTCTAAAGTGGTCCATAATCCACTGGTGAGGTAAACCGTAACCCACCAGTGAGATAAATACCATGTTACTCACTACTGTATTCTTGGTATCACTGTCTAGCTATGTCAAACGTATAACGCGAATCACAGGCAATTCCAATTATAAAATTAGTTGATCGTTTGGTACTTTCCAATTTGTCAGTATGACTTTTTAAGGCTGTCAATAAAACATATATCCTTTTTAGATATTTATTGAGTAGTTGGATACAATTTTGTATCGCAGTTGTGTGTTATTACAAATAATTCACTCGATAAAAGACCCCTCCCGGCCTGGAGGTCTCGAGTACTCAACGTTTCTCCCGTGGAATATGTGTAATATAAAATACTTGAACCACAAATAACTATTTCAATGGAAAAATGAGCATAAAGTCTACATGCTTTTCGATCCTACAGCAGTTGTGTTTTACGATTGTTCTTGTAGCGATGGACGATGCCACTTGTTCTTTATTTCTAAAAGCCTGTTAAGGAATTGTGTTGCTACACAGTAGAAATATAACAATTAATACTGAGAAAAAAGTTATATTTTAGAATTAAGAAATAGACATGGTACAAATTCACTAGTACAATGGGATTATTAAGGTTGTCTGCTTTCCTGTTAGTAATGGTGGAATTATATATCTTTTTATGCTGATTAAGACAACTATGTAGTGAAATAACTGATAAATGAGTAGGCAAACAATATATAACTTTGCAAACTAAATTAACTTCGAAGCTCACTGTATGCCATAGGATTTTGCATTTTGAAAAAGCAATAAAATTAATTATTATAACTATGTTCTAGTAATTTAATTACGTTTTATGGATTAAAGAAATAAAGGTAAAACTGTTTTTAAAAACAAGTCGAATAATGAATAATGAGTAAGCGGGTTACTTCACCTAGTTATTCTTCAGCAATCAAACGATTTACTATCTTTTATCTTATTAGATGCAGCCTTTCAGAATACAAAAGCTGCTGTTTGCACAGCAATCAATTGATAAGCAGCAGTTATATAGTTCTGCCGGCACAATGGGACTGCCCACTCATTATTATTTTTTCATCTAGTATACAGTATGGGAAGTATCTATGATGAACTGTGTCCTCTATATTTATTGTCAGTATGTTTAGGACTGGCATCATTTAAACTAAAAAAACGAGCTAATGAGATTACCGTAACACCCATAAGGCCTTTACAAGCTGGTCTTTTATATCATTCAGATACTGATACTTTGTATATCAGTTGCATCTGATTACATACATGTGCTTGTTGATATACAGGGAGTACGTCAGTATGTTGAGGCAGTTGAATTAATAATATACAAACTCGTGTATATTACAATAATCTTATGCAATGAGTTATACGGTTTGCCTGTTAAAGGAATATGGAAAAAGCTTCTAACAGTGGAGGAATATTTCGAAGCATTACCCTGCAATAGCAAACATAATAATTATTTCAGAGAGATATGTACTACCATAATGGTTTTCAAGTACCTGCTTATTGCAATACGGTTTTTTCACGCATTAGTTACGATTACTATTGATGTGAGAACGGCCGTTGGCTTTATTAGCTACATAATAGTTGCTGCTTATAAGCTGGCGATAGAGTTAATATTTTGCTGTCTTCTTATGTTCTTACAAAACAGATTTCAAAAGCTTAACAGTTTTTGGGCGAATGACTATCAACTTACAAAATATGAAGAAATTCAGCGTGTTAATATTTATCACATTGCAAAATTACACCAAGAACTCTTTGAAATTGCTGAAAATATCAATAAAATCTACAATTTCCCAATTTTATTGATCCTAGCATTTCAATTTCATTCGACTGTTACTCGATCTTTTCGGCTACTACACCAAATTTTGAACATTGATGGAGATCTAGGAACAACCATTTTTACATTCTTCATTTTATGTCAACATGTTTTTGACATGACGGTGGTCATCTTCATCTGTGGAAGCTTTAGTAACCACGTAAGTAATCTTAAAGTGTAACTTAAACTATAACTTTGTTAGACTTATAGCACATGCGTAGTACCTACTTAAGTAACAATTTAAATTGTTTCCCACTTCCTCACCATTCACCTGGTCGGTATCATAACGAACGAGTTTGTTATGACAAATGCACAATTCACAGTTATACAGTGGGCTAAATATGTCGTTTTCACCTAAAAACTACAAAAAAAGTATGTAATTTTGCCTAAAAATTACGGACAAACTGCTGACTACAGTCATTTATTAAATTGCAAAAATGTGTATTTTTGTAGTCGTGGGAAAAATAGCGTACATAACTAGTTCGAAAGTGTATAGTACGCTCGTACCTATTTCAAGTCACTCGGCTCAGCTTCGCCTCGCCTCGTTTCTCAAATATACTCGCACAATATACTCCACTTTCGCAGGTTGTTGTGTAATATACTATTAATAAACTACAGGTCTTCAGTAAGCACCATTTATAAAACCATTCATATATCTATATTGCTGCGACAGTAAACCTAGGAGTCTAATAAACCCAAAATGGTCCTAAATAATGACGTTCTGCAAGAGGTTGTCAAAGCTAATAGTTTAAATCCGTTATACAATCTATTCTACTTATAAATACATTAGTTGGATACTTTCTGTGTTACCTTGGAGAGCTTAATGAATCCTATAATAAGAGTATTTGGTCTTAGTTGATAGGTGGTATTACATTCTTAATGATGCTATGCTTATAGCTACTTTACTAATTGTTTAATGATAGCTATAAAACTATTTTATTTTAAATTATTGATTCCTTGAACATTTTAAGTTGTTATTGAGTACGGTAAAGCAAAAATGTTTTGCACTTATAGGAGCCATATATCTGGGATGTTTTATGCTTTTTTATATTTCCTCTGTAGTCAGTGCGTTTATAAACTGGTTAAATACGCTATGTTGTACCACCTCTAAACGAGGGGTTGACAAGCCTCAGCAAGCGCTTTTAATTTTTAGCACAATATGGCGTGGTGTAAGGACTAGGCAAAAAAATATTTCCGTGTTTAAAATTGTAAAGTAGCATTTTTAAACTTAGGCGCCTTGATGTAGCTCACAACATAAAAAACCAAGATAGCTACGTAATAATACGTCATCTACCTTGGGTGTTTCGCTGTATACCTAAATAACTCGTACAGCTAGAGGGGTTGCAGAAAGAACACAAACAAATGACAGGAATAAGGGCATTTAATTAAACCCAAAAGTCACAGTAACACATGAATTATATACCTAAGCCGTTAGGCTCAGCGACAGCAATTAAAGTTTGTAGGACCATTGCCTATCAAATGAATTAATAAACCACAAATAAAATTAACTTCCAAGTATCAAGTTACCAATTGCTAATTGTAGATCTAACTACAACTTCAGGATAACCGCCTATGCTATCGCAATTGACCTAAACGCGCAAGGAATGCCGCTTATTTGTGATTACAGATATATGCATATTTCAGCAATTTAGAAATAAAATCATGCCCTTTTGCGTTAGTAACTGATTGAACCAAAAGAGTTACTAACACGCTTCAGTTTGAGTTCCTAAGGCTTTCGTAAGAACTGATATAGTTGCGGCCTTTGCCTTTGTCGATCAAGAAAACGCTGAGAAGGGCATGAACTTACAATTTAGTTCTTTGCAAATATTCACCGAGCGCCAGGGGAGATTCTGGTGCGATGCATATATCAATGAAGATCTCTAAGCCGGATTTGGCTGCATAATTTTTAGAATCCCAATGTTGCTTCTGTTAAGAAAACAGCTAACAGCAACAGTAGGAGGCACGTAAACTGGAATTCCTAGTTAGGGTGTAGAAGCGAAATAGGGAGGACTGAATAAGCCTTATGACAGCCCTCAAGTTAGACTTCAAGTTAGCCTTCAGGTTAGCCGTTGTGCTAGCCGCAAGTTAGCTCATGGGGACCGGTTTGAATATTAAAATTAGTGTGCAAAATTGAGCTAAAAGAAGCATTCTTACCAACGGTGTTCACTTCCGATTGTGTAGAAAACGACACCGCAGCGGTTTTCATTTATTGAGAGGCGCAGTGGCTCCAGCTTAAATATCGGAATCAGTACGGAAATATAAAATTAGATCAGCATTATTACCAACGCTGATTGTGCCCGTTTGCGAAATAGTAACGCTCTAGCGGTTTAGTTTGTTTAAAAACAAGTACGGCTTCAGCTTACTCAAAAATTATTTCCGCAAAGCGTGCTTTTTAAAAAATCAATACTAATCGAGCGATTGCACTGTTTTCCAGAGGCCTACTCGGAATCCAATGCCCGTATACATGCTGCGTCACGAAAAGCTGCAGGTGTCTATCTCGAATGGCAGACGCTTGGTGCGATAAACCTGAGTTTTTTATACAATTTTTAGATATAAGGTGGTCCGAAAGAATATGTTAAACGCAATAACGCGCCATTGAAATGAAATTGAAACGAATCGTTACAATGTATTCTTAAAATGTTCAAACGACAGTTTACTGATGAAATTTTCCCCGCAAGAATTTTAAAGATTTATACATTTTATAAAAAAAAATATTTTGAAACTATCAATATCTTGTTTATAAATGTTATAAAACTGCGTTAAAGCATCTCGTATGTACTAAAGCGACTTTTTTATATAACAATTAGTGGAATCAATGCGTTTAAATGCGTTTTTCCAAAATATTGCCGAAAGTGGTTGATCTATTTTTAAAAACACATTAGGAAAAGGACCGTTTTGGGAATAAAACAGTTATTCTTCAGTTAAATAATTCTTAAGATACTTAATTCCTATAGAAGAAATAAATAAGTTAATAAATATTTGAGTAAGATTACTTAGACTCCATCTAGTTACCTATAGGGTCCTGTAGGCCTGCATAAAACAGTTTGGATTAAATTAAAGACGTATCATCCTGTTTAAAATCCAGCATTTTATGCCAGAACTTTCATAACATTGATTAGTTTTAATATGGCTTTAAGTTTGTTGTTCATGTTGGTTGCCTAAATTTCTACCTTTCTTCTCATTCTTCCACCTAACCACAAAGTGGTTCTATGAGCCCTTTTTGCCCTTAGGCCAGGTAGGTGGCTAGCCTTGCCCGTCAACACTGAGAAAAAGTTCCCTTGTTAGAGGTTAACGACTACCGCAGGTGTTAGCGTGGTAGCCGGGGAGCGTACGATTTTTAAACTTTAGAGTCGAACCCGGGCCGGCCGCCTGAGAGGCGAGCATTTGCTTGCGGGGCCATCCGCTCACCTGTAAAAACCTGTAAAAATAATTTACTAGTCTTTGCCTGTGTGTGGTAAACCACTTAGATCAACATTTATAAGCGGTTTGTGTTCGAAACCATGCCGTTTTAAATTGTGCAAACTATTGAAGACGGCGAAGTTTGTTTATCGGTTGTCTCATCAATATGGGAAGAAAAAGGGCTATTAAGATGGCCTAATAAACCTAGCAGACTTGCTGACAAATTAAGCCACCAAGAGCCTGGTTTGTCTGGGTGCTATTAATAATTTTAATATAGTTTATTTTCATCTTCCTTTTAAAATGGCTATTTTTTTTCATTTGCCAATAGCTTCTAATTGTGACACGATCTTATACACTTTGCAGTATGCAGACACTAACGCTTGCCACTTTCATAACCTGTTTTTTAAGAACTTTCAGTTTTATTTCAGTACATTCCACACAAATAAGATTTAAGAAGCTTTTAACACATTATTGCTAAATTGTGCCCGTTAAGAAGGTTACAATTTGTTAAGCGTAAAAGGTTTTCAAATAGGACTTAGAATACCTACAATAATATTTTGTAAAGCATTTGTAAAACAGTTTTAAGACATCACAAGTGTATACCTACGTGATTAAAGCAAATTTGTCGTCGAATGTTGTATCAACACCAGAGAGTTTTATAAAGTACAGTGAACGGTACTAATAAACCTTCTACAAAACTATAACTAGAGTAAGATCAAAAGGCTTTATGATTTCGTTTTAAAGTACACTACAAGGCTTTTTAATAAATATGTATACTTTAGAAATATATTTTGCATTCAATAAACCAAATTTAAAAATAATTAATCTAGACACATCCTTTATAAAACCTCCATAAAATAAGAACTATGCTAAATTGCATTTAAATTGTTACTTGGGCAGGCATTAAAAGCTATCACCGCTTAATGCTTCAATCTGAATAATTACATTTAATCGGTAAACATTATATGATAGGTAAGTGTGCACCTTATTTGCTTGTGTTTATATGTGGTGTCTTTATATTTTAGTCTATTCAGAAGTCACAACTGCAGTGAAAAAGAAACGTTTCTTTTTTAGAATAGAACAAGACACAAATCAAAGTCTGCGTGATATTTTGTATACATAAATACTTAAATAGTATGTCGGAAATATTTTTGTAGGTACGGACCTATTAAGCATTAAGCAAAGATATTTTATTCTTCTGTATGATGATCATTTCCGCATCTTGAACATTTCCGTTGGCTCTTTAAACAATCTAGTAGGTATCACTTTGAAATTTTGTAATTCGTCTTAAAGAATTATATAAATGGTTCAAGTGTAATTAAACATGTACTGGTATGTCTTAACTGAACATATCAAGAAAACAAAACTGTGCTTTACTCGGAATCACAAACCTAAGAAATAAAGTAACAAGGTCAACACATCACCAGCACACACAAGTAACACAATGGTTGCTACGCAAACTCAAAGAGGCGCGCTCTTACTTTGTAACCTGAAACCAAGACAAGCTGAGCACTGCACAGTCAGATCCTAGCGCACAAAGCACCAGCCTCTACACTGGTAGGTAAAAGTGGTTGCAGATAACAGATACATACCGATGCTTTAAACCACCATTAGCTGTAATAAATATTGATTTCCAACTAAATTACTATTAATTTGAACAACATTGAGTGGCCCATGTTACTACGACGTGTGGCATGTAAAATGATTCCTTGCTAGGGTTGGAATTCCTTAGTTTCGACAAAATTCCAAGTGAGACTTTGACCGTATGACCATAGCAGTTGTTGCCTAAGGTACCTCGCACTTCGCATGCCTTGACCTTGTCCATTACAAACAAGCAAGCAAGAAGATTTTATAAACAAAAAGTATATGGGTTCATAGCAAACACAAAAGGTTGGTTTAAATAAAGGCGCCCAGATTCGATCAGACGAAGCATGTCATGCCCTAATAGAAATGAGTATCACCTAATATTAAAAAACTATTTAATAAAATTATCTGCGGATTCCGTTACTTGAGGATGCCGCATCCAATGCACACGATAGTGAAAAGGTCAAATTTACGGAATTTATTTATTTAATGTATTTATTTAGTTTTAAACAGGGGACTGAAGTCGGTACACTCAATTGTATACATTTATATTGCATGCATTAATTACAAAACAAACAAAAAGTATTATCCTATAACTAAAATAACCTAATCAAATTAGCTTACCATAAAATTAGTTAATATAAGTGAAAAAATCTACAATAATAGACTTACTTTACTAAATACATTAGAACATTCGATAATTTTACAGGTAAAACCAAATAACACAAAACTGATTTACAACTAAAATAGTTTAGACATATACAAGAACTATAATTTACCCTGTAAATATGTAGTAATAGAACATACGTAAAACAAAAATTGATTATTCAACTAAAATAACCCCAAGACCATGCAAAATCGTAATTATTTTATTAAGCCTGTAAATAAAGTATGAAAGAAATAAATTCATTATTTTTTAAATCGGTGACTTACAGAAAAATCGTGAAAGTCGTTCATTTCTATTTTTAAACGCGCGTTTTGTCAGATTTTCTTTTTATTCATAACGTCATCTATGTCAGCGTGATGACGTCATCGATGATTTCTTTAAATAGAAATTTAGGTCATGCGTAGCCTCCTTTGAAAGGTCTTTTGATTAATATCTATCGATCGCTTTTCCCTAATGGAGATTCGCTAGTTAAAGTGTGTATTAGACGATTATCGTTGGTTAATATTAAGTCTAATAAGGACGGCTTATCCGTTCCTCTAATCCTCGGGTATAGAAGTTTAGATGTTGGTGTAAATTTGAATTTAGAAACATGTTCAAAAAGCGCGTCAGCAGAGTTGTGGGCTGCACATAAAAGAGGGCCGGGTCATATTATATGCTGTTTGAGGCTTTGGCGGTTACTCGAATTATTCTTCTTAACATAGAATTTCTGCTTAGACCGTGTAGTATGTCATATTTATTTATTTATTTATTTAAATGATCAAGTAACACGGGCCTTAGGCCTAATTACATTATTTGAGACTCTGAAATTAACTTCACTCTGATGATGCAAGCTGCAAGGTCTTGTGAAACGTTGGTGAATATGGATGCACAAACAGCAAAACGGCCAAATCTGCCTAAGTATCCTCGTTCTCAAGACACTCAAACAACACGAGCCACCAAAGAGCATGGCCATCGCGAGGGTTTTTGCTCGACTTCACAAGGTGCAAGGCACATTAAGCTAGAAAATGCTGGGTGTTCATATACAAATACTACGTGGTCTAAGCCGAAATTCTATGCTAAGGAGAATAATTCGAGTAACCGCGAAAGCCTCAAACAGTACATGTTGCTAGAGGTTTTGTCAATTTGTTTGATATTTTACATTTTTATTTGTCATTTGAGAAATGGCTTATAAACTAAAAATTTGAAAGTCCGTCTACAACCTGGTTGGACAGCTACTGAAACAAGATATAGTAAACATTCTTTGCGACCAAAATATTTCAAAAAGTACTATATATCATACAATTCGGGAAGGCTAAAAGGGTATTCCATGTATAAACCTGCCACCAACAGGCCATCCACGTTAATTAATTGAAGCTCAGGTCAATAGACTATCCGAGCATTCCAAAAACACCATCGGTGTGTCCATTCGTAAGCTATCCCGTTGTTTCCATGTTTCGAAAGCTACAATTGCTCGATAGATCGCAAGAAAAGAATTCAAATGCAGAAATAGCAAGTATACCGCCGCACAATTGGCCAGAATCCCTGGTTGTTGGTTTGCTTTGAGACTTTACCATTGCTCTAACATCCAAATCATTGCCATGGACGACGAAAAATATTTTACCTTTAGCCATGCCGAGCCTCCTGGAAATACCCCCCAGGCAAGGGTAATTGACACTTTTTTGATGTATTGGTAGGAAAGGTGTAGGTGTATAATAATGGGTGAAAAACCGGAAATCAACAACACTTGCCGCAAAGATTTAGAAAGCGTCCCGACGCTGATGCGACACGTAAGAGAGAAACTTTGTCTTATTAAGCATAGAGGACCCTTGGTAACAATATAGCAACCAGGTGTTAAAGTTTAAGATCCATTAGTTATGGCTAAGTTATGTTTACTTCATAAAGGTTTCTTAAATCTTATTTTATAAGAGCTGATGCCGCCGGCCGTCCGACCGTAAGCACTGGCGCGCGCACATGCCGATTGTAAGCACGAGTGGCGAGACCGTCAACAGCAAGCATTTGTATTGTTAAAGCTGGCAGGGCCGGACGTAGTCTGGCTACCAGCTTAAGCAAGCATTTTTATTGTTAACCGTTTCTTTACGCTGGCCAACGCGTTCTAGTTTAAATAATATTTTTCTATAAGTTTTCCCAAAACGTATGTAACAGGTGTTACTTAATGAGCACATTCTGAAACATTTTTATAAGTAACTCATTACGTCATTCATTTGACACCATTTCCGCAGGCTGTAAACGTCTTCTTGCGCTTTTGCTACATAAATAGCTATTCTAAAGGCGATTTAACGTTGAAAGGGATCAATACGTTTACTGAATTTGAAATTATTTCCAAATACTTAAGAATGACTTTTTATTATTTCAGGCGAATGCTGTAAAAAAATTGCTAATCAAGGTTGTGTTGAGGGTTGGGGATTACAAAGTAAGGAAAGAGGTATGTACAAATAATAAATTAAAGACAAGGTAGTTAGAAATATTGTTTCAGATAAACGCGTTTTCCATGCAGTTGCTCCATTACGACTTCAAAATAACCGCAGGAGGGTTCTTTACTATAGATTTTACTCTAATCTTTACGGTATGGTTTTGTCACCATTGTGTAGTGAATGAAAATGATGATGGTCTGTTTCAGATGGTTAGTGCCATTAGTACGTATCTAATAATACTAATTCAGTTCGATATGGCTCTTGCACGGAATTAAAATATTTAAGTTAATTTAAAAGTTATAAACGTCGTTGTTTGAATTAGTTGTTGCCTAATTAATGAAAAACTTGTACACATATGATTATAAGATAAGTTAAAACTCTCGTTTTGTTTGAGGTTGGTACTAAAATTGGTAATTAATTTTAGAAACAAATGTTAAAATAAAGCAACACAACTACTGCTCGGAATGGAGTGACCTTCTGATATGCATGTCTTTGTAGCACTATAACTACCCCTGAAAGTTTTGTAGAAAATGATGGTCTACATTACCGTCGTTTCTTATTGTTTAATATGATTTATTTGTACATCACAGACAAACAGCAAACATGTAGGAATTTACCTTATGACTCTCGGCCCTTCTGCTATTAAGAGCGTTGAATTAATTAATCACCATCGGGTAGCTCTCTCAGTCGGAGTTAATTTCTGTTTAGACATATATACACTATGAGACCAGCAAACAAACACCAGGATAATTTTAGACAGCTTAATTATATTGTAATGTATTCACAAATATAGTTAAATGTATTTTACAATAAAATTGGTAGTTATACGAGACATCCTGTTGTGAAAACCTAGCATCACCGCAACCCGTCATACATCCGTGGGTTCGGAGGCGCTACAGTTTGAGCCCTGGTAGATCGACGGGACGCCACTGGCCGCGTTATTGAGCCGTCGAAGTTAGTCCCGGCGGTGCAAACTTTTAAGCTCGAAACTTGATCGAATGTCGAAAGCACGTGCGGCTGTAAATACAGATTAATTCGGCTATGTCAGGATTGGAGTCTTCGGTTCGACTTAGCTACAGGTAAATTCAGGGTGCAGGATTTCAAAGTGTGAGGGAAGAATTCTCTATTAATCGGACGGGACGGACAGGATAGGGGATGATTTGGGAGGAATGCTGAGTTTGAATGCCGGAAGGAATTCTGGAGGGAATGCCGGAGGGAATTACTCGTGGAACGCTCATGAAACAGCTTTTATGTCCCCTCTTTGTGCTTCGTGCATCTAGCAACCACTTCGGACATTCTGAGTGGGAGAACGGCGCAAACGGGGACCTGCGCCTTCTCGATGATGTATTTCTAAGATCCAAACTCCGCTACGTAACGTTGAATAAGCTATGGGAGAACGCGCGAATTAATTTGTAATTCAAAAAAACGCGTTCGCGCTGGGCGAAACGTTACAATTTTATCTACACAACAAACTACCCCAATGGAACAACCCCAATCGTCAATCAACAGGACATTCTTCAAGGACATCGTTTCCACCTATGGGGGCAAAATTGAAAATGTTTCCGCGTTTTAAATAAAGTTGGTTTAACCATTGTAATGGTGAGTGAAAGGATAGCATTTATTAAACAATGTAAACATTTGCAATTGATATTAGCTTTCATTCGACCCTGCTACGTTCGGCGGCAAACCTGAAGCGCGGCGTCTTTTTCCTACCTGCTTACTGAATTATTACTTTACTTTGCCCAGGGTTCGCTAGCTGATTTAGTCGGTATGCCTATGAGACTCTTTTTGTATAATTCAAAGTGCAGCTAAGGACAAGCTAATGTTATTTGAGGCCAACAAATATTGTTTAAGGCCGGCTCGTGTGCACCTGAAATGTTGTACTTACCAATGCAAATTTGAATGACCATAAGAAGCTAAACAGTTTACAATAAAGACATAAAATCAGTAAACCAATACATATAAGTGCATGCAAAACACAGCGCTAACACGCTACATATATGAAAATGGTTCAAACAGATACGTAGAAGTTTATTAATCGGGGCAAAGTTAAATAGCGTACACTAATAAACTTATCGCGACGCTGTCCCTTCTTGAGACGTGCCCGTAACCTGAAGATAGTGCGGGAACGTTGAGATGGCGTAACCGTGTCGCTCGGTCAGCAGGTAATTCCCCGTGCTAACAAACACAATGGTAATGGCACCAGCTGGTACAATAATATTTCGCTTGCACGGTGATTATGGCTATTAACTAACCTGGATTTTGGGTGCTTTCCCGATGCCTTAGTCCTCTACTGACGCAGGTGCTTTTCCTATTGAGCCTCAACGATAGTTGTTTTCTGACAAAGCTGCAACTGCTGCTGATTTCGGGCGCTGGCGTCTCTTTCAGAGGCACATTGAGCCGACGGCGACTAATGCCGGCTACCACAAAATATATCTTTTCTGTTTAGAGCTGTTATTACCCCGCCTCTTGTTGTTGATAATTCGTTAGTTCTATCAGCGAACTCGCAACGACCCGCACCTGTGTACAATCTGGGGGGGAATCCCACTTCTTACAGGCGTCCAATGCTGATTCATTTATCGGCCGGTTATTCCCGCGAGTTAAAAGGCACCATTGTCGACACAGTTTACCACGTATTTGCGGCGCGTTACACTCTATAGTTATTTCCTACGTATACATTAAATATTACTCTATAGTAGCAAGCTACGTGCATAAATACAAGAGTACTTACTGTCAGGCTTTATTGCTAATTATTATATAATGAAAGGCTGTAAAATAAGCAAATACAGGTGGCACGAATTGACGCGTTTCATTTTGGAAACCCAGAAATTGGCAAAAACTACAAGGAACTTGATGCATTCAACGACATTTGTAGTGTTCCAAATTGTTTTTTAAAAGATATTAAGTAAAAATATGTTTTCTGCAATCGTGCCAAATGACAACTTTCTGCACAGTTTCTGGTGGCAAAAATGACCTTTGTAGCACTCCTAATATTAGCGCCCGGATTACGTTTGTAGCGCATAGAAATGCATTGTATGTTTCATTTATTTCGCTACGCCTTCTGTGCGATTTGTTAAATCAGAGAGTCGCTATCGATATACGGCTTTTAATATATTTTATCTACGTCTGCTTAGATAAAAACCTAATATCAAATTCATTTGAGTTAATTAGTGAACATTATTATCTAATTCAATTAGGTAATGAAATTAGATCCATTTATTACGTAACCCAAATTACATTACCTAACTGAAATAGTGTCAAATGGCATTTATCTACTAAAAGATTTTTTAAAACTACAGATTTAACATTTCTCTTTAATGTACTTTTCACAATTTTAGGCAGTTGTAGATAAAATTGTGTACAATACATGTGTGATAATGCATAATTAATATATTTGTGTGCTTACATACACGTATATTAATGATACTCTTATCCGTCTTGTATAGTAAATAGCTATTATTATATTTTGAACCATAATATTGTTTACCGGCCCTGAATAGCGAACATAAAATGGCTTTTATAGCCCTAGGGCCTATAAAGTTGCTAAGCAATACCCATGCCACCTGTTCAAACAAACTAAAATTGTGATTTATGGAGGAACGTCGAACAGCATAAATTCGATGAGTTACGAGTTTTCAATTAATTATTCTAACAATATGTTTTTAGAACAACATATTTATTAGACCAACAATCAGAAATTACATTTTGTTTAAAGTGAATGTGCAATTGCTTGGATTAGAAATCGTAACGCCACATGAACCAACTCCCAAGCTAACGCGTCCTTCATTTGGCTGATGTATGGTTATCGACGCTTCGCCAGAGATGTTGTCGGGGATTTTGATCTTGTTCTGCAGGGAATGTTCTACATAAGACTCGGCTACTTTATCCGATCGCCATCCACCCATTGCTTTAAAGTCCTCGTGTCACCGCCGCTCTCAGCACTCCTGCGGAAGCAATTCCCTGTGAACTTATTTGCATCCGGTAGTTGTAGGAATTCAGCAATCATCCCCGGAATTTTTCCTAATGCATTCTTCCCCACTGGCTGGGAACTGCATCTGCCACCGTGATACGACAAAAACAAACTACTGACTTTGACACGTTTAGGGTGCACACCAATATATTTGTAGTACAAAGCAATGTAATCGACGAGGCCATCGTTTGGAACCATCGTAAACAGCCTCGGAGTGTAGGTTTTAGTCGGACGTATCTTCACCAACAGGACCGATCCCTCAATGGTCACATCCTGAACATGTAAATCATGCAGCTCCTCGCGTCGGCACTCTCCGAACATACCTAAAACTGTAAAAACCTGCAAACAGCAATGTATAATACGGAAATTAAACAATTTGTCAGAACTGTCGTAGCTTAGCCAACAAATACGTAAGATCTGTTGCCTTTAATATGAATTCCTGAATGTGATCTGGTTACAATATCGATGATAGCTTAGCTTCATCACCCAAAGAATTGCTCTTCATAAATTCGGAAAGCAACAGTCACCTCGATAAATCAAAGCTTTCCTAAATCTTAACCACCTTCTTCAGATTAGAGTAGGTACACCAAAGAGATGATGGCTTGTGGACCTGTGACTAGACAAAAAGAAAATTATTAACGAATATAGTAATTATACATTTCTTATAATCCGTTCACGACCTTTTTGGGACAGAGTTGTCTATGATTTTTTCTTTTCATGTTGGACTAACTGATTCGGTTATGTAGCGGATGCAACTTTTCTTTCTTGTCAGTGTCTGTTCGACATTTTATTGCCACCACATTGCCAGATTTATTATTTTAATATTCATAAGAAAATAAATGATTTATCAAGTGTGTAAAAATAATTTTGTTACAACAAAAAAAAATCCATTAGAGAATGCTACTTCCAATTTAAAAAGGACAGACCAGATTTAAAAGAACACGAGTTGATGTGGAGACTAGAGAATATATTTGCTGTACATTAAAAAATGAAATTTTGGAAAGGGAAAACAAACCAGCGTAATGTATAATACGTAATTTACTACCTACCTACTTATTACTATTTTAGTGTTGAATTGTTATGTGGCAGATGTAAAAATCAACATGGAGTAAAATCAGTAAGCCATCCATTTGACAAGATATTTACATTTTTCACATGTTAATTTCTATAAGACCAATATTGCTGAATTGCTCTACTAAATTTATTTGGCATCAGTTTGTGACGTCTTTATCCTTCCACACCAGCAAGCAAGCAAGCATGTTAAATAAAGTGGAATATTCATATAATGTACACAATTACTACCCAAATTGCAATAAACATTAATACTGACTCCTTTTCTTATTCATTATTTCTCTTTTTCGATTCTGACGTCAATTGTCAAATCATTTAAATTTTTCATTCTTAATTTAAACAGAGATTTGGCAACAATGTACCTATTCAGAAAATATAGCCTTAAACTGAAAACCACCTAACCTAACACAAAAAGTGTCAATTTCCATTAGGGAGTTTAGTTGCCGTAGAGGTACTGCCAACAATATTACTAGATGGCCATAGACTCACCTGACTCAAAAAGATCGTGAACGGCTTATAGCAAGGCGGTCTATATTGTTCCAGGCCATGACACTGGCTCTGTTGCCAGATTGTGTGCTAGGCCATTCCAAGACACACTAAGTTTTGTTTGTTTGACATTAAACACTATTTTGACAAGGCACTTCATATAAGTTCCAAAACTGCTTTTGAAGTCTTACTTACCAAGCTGCAAGTCAACTTACGCTTCATCAGTTGCTCCATGTGTTAGCGTGTTCAAGTTTTCATCTAATGGAACGATAGCACAAAAATGGAAAGACATTTTGCATTTAGAGAACTGGCAGATTGGAAAGGCTAGTGTTGTGTGTGAAAAGAACTTTAAAAGAGCAGATATAAAAAGTAATAAGATGAAGAGACTTGTTCTGACTGCAATATCAGTAGCTTCCAGGTAAGATATTTTGAAGAAATTGCGGTTTTAGATGAAGTAAAAATTAGTAACGATTTACTTGCAATCGAAAATTAGGTACGTACCCATTAGGAATTGTTTTTAAATCGAATATTACGGTGAAGTGACGCACTGCGATGTAAGTAGCAGTGATTTGATCGATTTATTTTCAACTGGCATACATCACAATGATAGGGATAGTACACTTACAGATTGTTCATTTTGAAACTAGTTGTAATTTTTTGTTAAAGTTTGGCACAGCCATGTTGCCAGATTGTGGTAGGCCATTCCAAAGGTCACTTTATAGGCTCAGTGTCATGGCCTGGAAATATATAGATCGCCTTGCTTATAGCTATTTCAGATATGTACGCCATAACGAGCCTTTCATCGCAGATGCTGAAATTTTTTGTGCACCTCCACTCACAAAACTTCTCGCACTCTTTTTCGTACAAGTCTTGACTTTGCTGAAATCAATTTCCTCTAGTCGGATTCAAATGCGTCCGCAATTTCCTTGGAACAAACTGGAAAATTGACGTGCTCGGCTTTTTCCATTTTTATTTAAAAACTTAAATTGTTTGTAAACAAACACTATAGTAACACCAACAATCTCCATAGACACTGTAGCACACCAAAAATTCGCAGTGCGAGCACAACGACAACTTACTAGCTTCTGCCCAAAATACTGAATCCTTAACTTTGCTCATTCTGAGAAGAAAAATAAAATTAAACTTTATATGTAGCACGTGCCTAATCATGATTATAGCCCTCGGTAAATTTAAAGCTCTCCGCTTCGCGTCGAGCTTTAAACATTCCTTCCTGCTATAATGTACTGATTACGCCCTTAATACATAAATAACTATTATCCAACACCTCTTAGCTATAAAGCTATTTCTAGATCGATTTGAGACCTCTAAATTGGTCCATAACCCACTGTGGAAGTAAACCTTAACCCACTAGAGAGATAGAGACCATGTCACTCATTACTGTATTGTTGGTAGCACTGTAAAGCTATGTCAAATTAGAGATTTGCAGGTTAAGTTTTGCGTCAGTCTGTGTGAGATAACAAACAAAACCTAACCTACTGTTCTGGAATTTGATATAGACTGACAATACACTTCAGTACTCTCAAACGTATAACACGAATCACAGGCGACTCTAATAATTATAAAATTAGTTGATCTCTTGGTACTTTTTACGGCTAGCGGCTGTCAATAAAATACTTATGTTTTTAGATATTTATTTAGCTGTTGGATAAAATTTTGTATCGCTCGCGTGTGTTATTACAAATAATTCACTCGATAAAAGACCCTTCTCGGCCTGCTCGTAGGATATTTCTAATATAACACACTTACACCATAATTAACTATCTTACTGGGAAAATGAGCATAACGTTTACAGGTTTTTCGATCCTGCAGTAGTTGTCCTTTACGATTTTTCTTGTAGCGATGGACGATGCCACTTATTCTTTATTGCTAAAAACCTATCAAGGAATTGTGTTGCTGTCAACAGAGTAGAAATGTAACAATATTAATACTGAGAAAAATTTTATATTTGGGATTATGAAATAGAGGTGGTACAAATCCACTAGTACGATGGTATTGTTAAGGTTATATGCTTTCCTGTTAGTAATGCTGGGATTATTATTATTTTTATTATAAGTAAGACAAATATGTATTAAAATTACTGAGAAACGATTAGATAAACGATATATAATTTTACAAAATTGAAACAATGTTTAAAACCAAATTAACTTCGAAGCTCTCTATATGCAGTAGCATTTTTATTTTGCAAAAGCAATTAAATTAATTATTATAACTATGTACTAGTAATTCACTTTAATTTAATAGATTAAATAAATTAAGATAAAACTCTTGTTAGGAAGAAATCGAATAATGCAAAATGAGAACGAGTACTTTACCTAGTTATTCTTCAGCAACCAAACGATCTACTATCTTTTATTTTATCGGGAGCACCCTTTCAGAATACAAAAGCTGCTGTTTTTACAGCAATCTATTAATAGGCAGCAGTTAGTAATATAGTCTGCTGGCACAATGCGACTGCTCACTCACTATTACTTTTTCATATAGTATACAGTATGGCTAGTATCTATGGTGAACTGTGTCCTCCATATTTATTGTCAGTATGTTTAGGACTGGCATTATTTAAACTGAAAAAACGAGCTAATGAGATTACCTTAACATCCATAAGGTCTTTCAGTATTTACAAACTGGTCTTTTACATGATTCAGATACTGATACTCTGTATATCCGTTGCATCTGACTACATACGTGTGCTTGTCGATGTACATGGGGTACGTCAGTATGCTGAAGCAGTTAATTCAATAATAAACAAATTCGTTTACATTACTATAATCTTATGCAATGAGTTATATGGTTTACCTGTTAGACGAATATGGGAAAAGCTTCTAATAGTCGAGGAATATTTCAAATCATTCCCCTGCAATAACAACCATAATAATTCTTTTAGAGAGCTATGTATTACCATAATGGGTTTCAAGTTCGTGCTTATTGCAGTACTGATTTTGCACGCATTCTGTACGATTGTTTTTGATGTGAGATCGGCCTCTGGCATTATTACCAACTTAATAATTACTGCTTATAAGATGACGATACAGCTACTATTTTGCAGTCTTCTTATGTTCTTACGAAACAGATTTCAAAAGCTTAACAGTTTTTGGGAGAATGATTATTATCAACTTACAAAATGTGCAGCGATTCAGCGTGTTAATATTTATCACATTGCAAAATTACACCAAGAACTTTTTGAAATTGCTGAAGATATCAATAAAATCTACAATTGCTCACTTTTAGTGATCATAGCATTTCAATTTCATTCGACTGTTTGTCGATCTTTTCAACTACTACACCTGATTTTGGACGTTGATGAAGGTCTAGGAGAAATCAGTTTAACATGCATTCTATTAAGTGAAAACGTTTTTGACATGATGGTGATTATCCTTGTCTGCGGAAGCTTGAGTAACCATGTCAGTAATCTTAAAGTCTACTTTAAAATATCACTTTGTCAGTCTTACAGTACATATGTTGTATTAAAAAAATTGACGGCGTCAATTTGAACAATTACATCTAATCTGTAAACATTGCATGATAGAGGGTGTCCCATAACCTTCCACCACTTTTATTTTGTATGTGTGTTATGAACAAAGTCTAGGCATGCCGAGTACCAGGTACCTTACACACCGCCTGCTGTGGTCAAGGGTCCTACTTAGAATTTTGCTGAGATTAAGGAGGTTCAACAATAGTAATATCTATTACTGATTGTATAAAACTAAGAATCTCTAAAAACTATGCAGTTCTTAATTTCATGGCCAATTAGATATGCATTAGATAAGAAAAGCTGCCATAATTTATCTAAATAAAAGTAAAGTCTGATGCTGCCTTTGGTTTAAAAAAAATTGTGGCACCCTCGATAAATGCGGCAATATAAAATTGTGCAAAATGTTCACTTGGCTATACTTTTGTTATGATGTAAAAGATCCTTTGCCAGATTTAGAACTCCTTAATCTCGGCAAAATTCTATGGGACTTTGACCATACGACCGTAGCGGTCGGTGTCTAAGGTACCCGGGTACTAAGGTACTCGGCATGTCTAGACTTTGTTCATTACATACAATTTAAATAAAAGTAATGGAAAACTATGCGACACCTTCTAGGTATGTTCGCACGTTATATGCTTGCCTTTACGTATGGTGTCTATATACTTTATTCCGTTCGAAAGTAATAGCTGCCGTGAAGAAGAAACGTTCCTTTTCTAGAACAGAAAAAGACAAATCAAAATCTGCGTAGTAGTTTGCATATATAAATACTTAAACACGATGTCGGCAACATTTGTGTACCGACCTTATTAGCAGTTATTTTCTTCTTCTGTATGATGGTAAGTTCCACTGATTCCGTTTGCCCTTTAACTAATCATGCATCACTTTGAAATGTTGTGACTCCTTTTTTAGGGATTTATATAGACGGTTCACATTAAATTAAATATGTGTACTGGCAGTTCTTAACTGAACATATAAAGAAAAGAAAACCTTGTAGGTCAATAAATGCCCTAAAAAAATCACAAATTGTCAGACCTAATTTTTTTTAAGGTTTTATAACGTTAAAAACTGTTAAACCCTACTTAGAAAAATCTGAAAGGCTTAAAGGAATCAATATAGATCACTGAGGATTATACACAAAAGCCTTGCTGAAACACATGGAAAAAGCAAGATCGAGTGGATACAGTGCATTTATTATGCATATCAAGTTAATCGTAAACGGAGATAACTACACGCTAGAGCAACTAAGAGACGATGATACAAAGAGAAAGGAAGACCGATAAGTCAACGTTCCGCACAAATTAATATCTCTGAACTGAAGAAAAAGGCAAGAAGATACCCTGATGCTATCCATTAAAAAAAACAAATAACAAGCTATACGGGGGACGACCGCAATGTTACAAGGATTTACGAATACAACAAAACTAAGAATGAAGAAAAGCTCAACACAAGAACAACCAAATATATAGGAACGTGGACTGTAAGATCAATGTATCCAACTGGAAAGACGAACTTAATCATTAGAGAGATGGAAAAATACAAAATAGATATCGTCGGACTACGTGAAACCAGATGGCTCGGTAATGGCGAAATAAAACTAGAACAAGGGAAATCGCTAATATATTCTGGAAAAACAGAGGCGCGTGCTACACATGAATATGAAGTAGCGACACTGGTGAGCCGAGAAGCTAGAAAAGCACTAATAGAGTGGCAAGGTCTTTCTGAAAGTATAATATCATAAAAATAAATATATGTGCCATGACAATATTAAGTCACAGGAAAATAAAGAAGAGTTTTATGAACAATGCAAGCGATCACGGGGGTTTAAATTAAAAAATCCATATAAGATGTAAATAAACGTCAAATGTCTTACATTAAAACCAACTCGGGAGTCAAATTAATCGCTACACTAGCTCCGTTGAATTCAAATCTACATCAAAATTTATATTCCAAATTATTATTACATAAACTATTACAAAAGATTGCATGCCGGGCTTTTTAGCTCAGTGGTTAAGCATTCTGGCTACTGATCTAAGGGTTGCGAGTGTGGATGTGAATGAAAACCTCTACAGAATGCCATCATTCGGAAGTGATGTAAACCCCCCGTGGGACCCAAGTTGCCACGATGTGTAGCATGTAAAAATATCGCTTGATAGGATTGGCATTCCTTAGTCTCACACAATTCTAAGTAGGACTTTGAGCGTATGCCCATACTGTAATAGCACCCCCTTTGGAGCCCTACTTGAGTTGCCAATTGCAATATATCTAAGCTACACTTTGTAGGTCAATTGTATATATCTCATATCTCGAGTTCCACTTACGGTGTTAATTGTAATATTTATCAACCACACTTGTAGTATCAAATTAAATATACTCTTTTACTAATTATTACAGGTACAGTTCACTTATGTCATGTAATTATTATTGTTTGAGCAACGACTAGCCAGTTTTATAAGCAATGGGGCTCCTAATTCCCAGCAGAATGGTTTAATCTTTAACTAACAACATTTTCTATATCTAAAGACTGAATTACTTTTAAAATATAATAACTATTTGATTTTATGAATCAAATACAAGTTTCAAGTGCGTCATAAAGTTAAATTCGTACGTTCAGTTTGTTAGTAGCACAATAAAGTTTCATCTGACATTACAAAATAAAATACAGATTGTCAAAAAGTAATTTAATCAAATGTTAAATGTATCCAAACTTTTACATTTAAAAATGAAAATTCTAAATATAACCTAATTCCAAGATGTTCAAATCTCAAAATATCATTGTTGAAATCCTTGAGTACTCAAATCACTATTGAATTTAGAAAAATAGTTTTTCTAAAATTAACTTATAAATATAATTGCAATAGAGATTTGCCACACCAAAATTACCTTATAATTTCTTATTACTGTGTAAGAAATTGTCACTAACCTTCTGAATGTTTATCTTTTACCTGAATGCTCTATCTGAGCTCCTAACTGGACAGATTCTAGCCAGCAAACCCCTCCTGGTTATTCCTGACCGAATCAAAAGCTCGTTGTAGCTCTTTTAAAACTCTATTACTTGAATAGACAGTTAAACAGCACACCACAACACTCACTTTCACTGGTTTTACTGGCTTAGAAGTATTTTAACATTTACAATAGAATATACCACGTTAAATGGAATAAAATTATTTTGAATTATATATTTGAATAATATTTGTGACTTGATGTCAAATTTGATCGTAGAGAATGCTTTATTACTACTACGTATCAAATCAGCAATAATTATTTTATCACAATTAATGGGAATTTAACCCTTAACGTGACTATCTCTCGTAGATTCTGATTTCCAGTTACTTTGTTACTCACAAAAACCAACAACCTTCTGGTTGCCTTTACTACCCCACCAGTTAAACATGCAACTGTTATATCACATGATATTTTGGAGGGTGAGCTTAACCATAGCAGTGTGATAATCTCAAAGCAGACGATAATAGGATCATAATGCAAAGAATTGCACTCAATTTCTCAATCAAGAAGACTATACTAAGGAGATGCAACTTCCTATGAAGGCTGTATATAAAAGCGGCCCTTATGTCGGGGATAGCCGTCGCGGCGCTGTCGACAGCGTGTACTGCCGTTCGAGAGTTGGAAGCGATCTAAATTAACCTGTAATGGCGGTTAAAATTCAGTTTACGGTTGTTAATCCAATGGAGTGTATTTCAAGTGTGTTATTAATTGTTAAAACATGGTCCGAATTTCCAGTTACACTCAGCAAATGTTTGAAATTGACAGTTCACGAGTTTTGTGAATGAATAATTGTACATCACGGCCGCCTTACTTGTCAGCTTTTAGCGGTCCGCTTCGAAACGGGAGTTGCGTGTCCTTAGTATAGTGTTCTTGTTCTCAATAAACAACGGAGATAATTTTTTTTAAGTATTTTCCCCATTTTAAGGCTGGATCTCCCTTCCTTGCACTCTCCACAGGGGTGACTATTTTTGGATCGTTCTTTTTGGTTCCGAATTCTTTGTGTCGCCCCCTTTCCAACGAACCTAATGTTAACGTTCTGCGATACTTCTAAGGTATCGAAATTCATTTATAAACCTTCACCACGGTCAAATCTTAAATTGCTTGTATTTCCGATTATTATTGAGATATTTGTCAGTGGGGTTTTTTGCATTCACATTGCCTCATCATCTACTTTCCGTTTCCCCATTAAAACATGATACTTTATTAGAGTATTTTTTCCAAGCACTTCTTTGCTATACTTATTTCTTACATTCTGAACACCTATACAATTTACCATAATCCTCTATCACTCCACTGCTTGCATGAATTGTTTGAATTCTAGGTCACGCTTACTTGATATATTGGTATTCTAACAATTAGGTTTAACCACTGTATTTTTTTGTATCTCGAACTACGAAAATAAGCCTTTCGTACAATAGTTTATTGGAGATATTTTATATAAGACTCGATGGACTAATGGTGATGTTACTCTCGGCTGCAGAGGTCACCGCTGATAAACAGGGAGCCCTAGGTTTGACCTCTAGTCGAGTCATACTTTCTTATTGTGTAAGCAGTTGCAATTTAAGTGGCGATGGGACGTTCCGATATTGACCTTGAAATCCCAGTGGCGGGAGGAGGAAACGACTTTGACCTTGAACTTAACCTCGACTATGACCTCGACATTGATCTCTACCATTGCTATAACCTTGAACTTGACTTCTCCCTCCACAATGGTGTGGAGGGAGGCAAAATCACTCTACTAATATAGTTTACGTATCGTGGGTTTCAGACCTATCAGGTCTAGTTCTACAGCGGTTAACCTGCATATACTTTTTTGTAAGTACGTCGTATAATTAATTTTAATATAAGGAAACTCAACATGTAGCATAAAGAAAACTTTACAATTTATTTATTCCGCAATATAATTGCGCCGGTGCCCCACCTTGCGGTACTACACCGGCCTAATCATAAAAGCCTGAAACAATTTACAACAACCCTAATACTATTTACAACCCTCGGATAAACGACAAAAGTGCTTATACATAGCTTAACATAGCTTACATTAGGTTCTAGCCGAAAAGTACACAACTCTTGAATTTAGTTCATTCCTCTGCCCCATTTTCCTATCATCTATTTACATCTCTGCCCTCGCACTGCACTCGCGCACTGCTCTTTCCTTACCCTCTTGCCTCTCCTAGCTAGTTTCGCTCGATCCTCAGCCGTTCCAATCTCCCCGAAAATTCTCGAAACGCGCCCCACCATTCCGCTTCCGTCGAGAGGGCGGCGACCTCATCGAGGTCTGTCGGCCACTTCAGCCCAGCCGCGACCATCCGCCTCTCGGCAAGACCTCTGTGCTGCGCCTCCAGCGGGCACTCGAACAGAACGTGTTCCGCTGTGTCCGAGCCCCCACCGCAACCGCAGGCATCGTCCTCAGCCTTGCCTATCCGCATCAGGTAGGAACGGAAGCCTCCGTAGCCGGTGACCAGCTAGACCGCGTGACGATCCAGCCGCTCCGCGCACTTGCTCCTGACCTCAAGACTCGGAATCGCATTGCGTATTCCGTTTTTCACCAGGCTCTTTGGGACAGCGTTGAACCTGGTTTTGCCGTCGCCTGTAGCTGCCACCTTTGCCCTCTCGTTGCCCTCGATACCTGCGTGCGCTTTCACCCAGTGAAACCTCCGCCTGAAGTTCAGTCGGGCTGCGCATCTCACGCAGTGCCATCAACGCTGATCTGCTATCGGAGAGCACCAACACTCTAACGAGCCCGGGGGCCCCCTTGCTCGATCATTTCAAGCGCTATCTTGATAGCCAGCAACGCGCATTGGAAAATGGTGCTCCAGTCTGCCAGTCTCGCCGCTCCAATTTGCACCTCTCGTCCCCGGTCGAAAAACACGTACGCCGCTCCTGATTTTCCGTCGTCGAACCTTGACCCGTCGGTGTAGCACCTCGTCTCCCACGCCGTGTCCTGCTGGGTGGCCTAGTGCTCGCTCGTTCGCCGGTCTTTCCACGAGTCTTCCCCCAAGGCCAATGCCCTCGAGGATCGCCTCGTCGCGACCCAGGGCAGCTGCCTTACAGTCGGAGATCTCCTGCAACCTGAAATCAACCGGCAGTAATTCGCTCAAAACTAGGGCAGCTTCCATCGACACAGTCCTATACGCCGCAGCCGCTTTCGCGGCAGTGACGCGTTGTGCGCTCAGGAGCTGCTGCTTTTGCTTTTGTTGCATCCTGCAACCTTCAGCCCAAACTGGCGCCGCATAAAGCATTGCCGGTTCGACCGCTCCCCGATACACCGTCGCCAGGGCCTTGGTGCCAAAACCCCAAGTCAGTCTCGCGGCCGCACCGATGCGGTTCGCGATCTGCTTTCCCTTGCCTGCCAACGCCTTTACGTGACTACTCCATGATATCCTCTCATCTATCCACACGCCCAAGTACAAAATTTCGTTTTTACAGTAAATTCTAACCCCGTTCAGCAGAAAAGTGGGAATTAGCTGACCATTCCACTTGGCAAAAACACGCCTTCTGACTTGTTCGCATTGAACTCCAATTTGGGGTCGGTTGCCCACTCGTGCAGTATCTGTAGTGCCTCGTCTGCCCTTGATTTCAAAACATTGTACTGCCGCGCCCTAACAATCAATGCCGTGTCATCAGAATACCCTATGACTTTGCAACCTTCTGGCAAACATCTTTTGAATACTCCCTCGTATATTAATTTCTACAGGGTAGGCACCGAACATGACCCCTGGGGGCAGCTCCTTCCTATCTCACTTTCAATCGTTTCGTTGGATAACTGCACGCGTGCCACTCTCTCCGAGAAGTAGCTACACACCAGGCACAGCCAGTTCCTCGGAAAGTCCCGCCTGTCCAACTCCCACAAGATGAGAGACCACCATGCGTTGTCAAATGCCTCCGAGATGTCCATCGCGATAACGACGGAGTATTCATCCGCCGCTCTCGCGTTTTTGACCTCCTCCACTACTGCTGCTGTCGCGTAAACTGTAGATTTTCCCCTCGCAAAGCCAAATTGCGCGCTGTTAAATCCCCCCGCGGTGCTAACCGCGTTCTCAACCCTCGTGGCCATTATCCGATTCAGCGCCTTTCCTATCCCCGGCAACAGGCTGATCGGCCTGAAGTTCTAAAGATCCGTCTGATCGTCCTTGCGTGGTTTAGGGATAAACCTAACCGCTTGGACTTTCTAGCATCTCGGGAAAACTCCCAACCTCAGGCACCCATTAAACACCGCCGAAAAAAGTTGCGGCGCAAGCTCGAAAGCGCGAAGCGCCGCGTCGGAAGTTACGCCGTGATCGCGGCCCCCCAGGCCCACGAGTCACGAATGGGCCTCTGTCACGGTGTCTCGCCTCCCGTCATCCTCCGGAAAAAACACCGACAGCAGATAGCCCGCCGTTTCCCTCGCGTCTCTGGTAAGCGTGCCGTCGTCTTTCCTCAACGGAAGTCGCTTTCCCGCACCGTCGTTGCTTATCCCTGAGAACGCGATAAGCTATTCACCCCCGTTCCTGCCTGAAGTCATCTGGCGCGCGTTGATAGCGTCGCCGAAGCCTCCTCGACCGATGGCGGAGTTCCGTGAGCTCGAGCGTCCACCAGGGTACGCTGCTCTAAAATCTCCTTCTCAGCGGCATCGACACCTCGCACGCCGCAACGACGGCCCGGTTAAGAGCCCCCGCCGCATTCTCCACATCTTCAGGAGTCTCGCACTCGGCTCCCTTCACGTCTGCTGGCCCGATTTCGCGGAGAAAAGCCTCGCCAAATTTTGCCCAGTCCGCCCTCTTATAGCAGAACGACCTACCTACGCTGTCCTCGTCCCAATCCGCCCCACCACACTTGGTTTCCCACGCGATCATACCATGATCCGAGAGAGTCTCCTCCTCCGTCACTCTCCAGTTTTCGACTTCCCCGTAGCTTCGGACATTTCCGGCTGTCAAGTAGATATAACTCGTGCCTTGATGTCCCACAAACGTCGGCCCGCTGTCTTTGTTGAAGACCTCGATGCCACTGCTCTCGAAAAGCTCCGCTATGCGCTTAACCCTCGAGTCCTCTACGGCGCTACTAGAAACCGGCCACTTCGCATTGAAGTCGCCGCCGATAACAAACCTACCTCCACATGTTCCCTGTCTAACACCCGCTTCAGTCGTCCTACCAGGTCGTCCTCATTAAACGCTAGCGGGTTCGTTGGCGGCAGGTACACCGACACCGCTATCAACGTTTCTTGTGGCGTCACGATCTCCGCTGCCTTGATCAGTTCACACGATACGTCTTCCAAAAGTAGAAAATTCTATTCAGCGTTCCAGACGACGATAGCGCTCTTCGGACGCCCAACACGCTTCGCCGCGGCGCTCGCGGTGCGGGCAAACCCTATCACTGCGTCGCCGCGCGTGTTCGTTTCCTGAACGAAGATCACGTCTGCGGATTCCCTGACCGCGTCCAGGTTACCCGTCGCTGCTCTACCCTTCCTTAGATTTACCTGAGCGCATCTTATCTCAAGCCTCGACCTTGTAGATGTAGGTGTTGTGCGAGATCTACCCGTCATAATCGATGCTCTGTTGCAACTCTTTCCTGATAGCGTTCGTCGCTGGGCACTGCTGACTCCTCGAGTCATGACCCCTGCTGAAGGGGTTGCTCGGTCGCCTCGCATTCGCTCGTACGCAAACCACGCAGCACACTTCTTCCGACTTACACTCTTTGAAGCGGTGTCCTACTTCTCCGCACTTCCCGCACGTTTCCTTTCTTTTGCACTTATTTGCGTGGTGCCCCGTTGCAAAGCACTTGAAGCACTGGATCACGCTAAGGTGATCCATGACGCTCACTCGTTGCCAGCGAAGGTTTACCGTGTCCTCAAAAAGTGCCGCCCTAACCCGTGGGCTGATCTCGAACACGACGCCTACTCCTCTCCCGCACCCCAGCCTAAACCTTTCCCTCAAATCGATTCTAAGCTGCGCCCGCCCACCGCATGACTCCGGTTGTAAGCCGCAAGCGGCTCAAACAGTTCATCTCGCGTCACCTAGCGGGGCACCCTGGGTAGCACCACTCGCGGCATTCTTCTTAATTGCGCGCCCCCTCAACCCTGCTTCACCTGCCGCCTCCAGCGACTGCTGTAGCCGCTCCGCGTCCTCCCTTTCAGCGCACTCGACGATAACTGCCCCGCGCTCTGTCTCGCGCTCCGCTATCCCGGCGCAAACCGGGTTCACGGCTCTCTCCAGCGCTTTCCTTGTCGCCGCTGCGCTCTGCCTCTCCTGCTCCGCCTCGACGCTCACCGCCACCGTCAACCTCCTCCCCTGGCACCTCCACGGTTTTTTGGTCTCCTCTGCCCCTTTATGGATCGACGACAGGCCCCCATCGCTACCTGAGCCACCGGCACTGCCGCCCTCGTCCCCGTTCCCTTCCCAGCCTTCGTCGCCGCGTAAGACAACTGCCCCGCCGCCGTCATCATTCCACCCCTCGGTGTCGCCCCCCCATGCGTGTCCTCGGCGCCGACGCCTTGGGCAACCCCCCCGTTGCGCTCTCTGCCAGCTCTCCCTTCCCCGCGTTGACCTTCGGCCCTCCCATCGCCTCCCCCGTTACTATCCTCCGCACCGCTGCTCCGCTCGCCGACCCTGCTCCCAGATGTACACTTACCCGGATTAGCTGTTTGATTCTACGCTCTCTCCTCTCCAGCTCATCCCTCAGGGCTCAAACGATCGCATTTAGCACCTCGGCGGCCTTCCGTAACTCGTCCGCTGCCTCCTTGACACGGGCTCGATCTTCCTTCAGCAGTTGGCCGGACCCCGCGGGCACCCTTCTTCTCATGGAGTTGAAGGAGCGTAGCACCCTCATCGCAGCCTGGTTTTCCGGCGTCATCCCCGCCATCGTTGCTCGCGCCGCCGCCCCGCCCTCGCTGCCGCTTCCGGCCTCCTTGGCCGCTGCCTCCTCTTCTGCGAGCTCGGGAAAGCTTAGGGATGGCTCCGGTCTTTCCATACTTCTGGGGGTTGTTCACTCTTCTCTTTCGAAACTTGAAAAATGATACGCTTTCACAGAACGATGAAATAAACGATGTACTGTTACACTTGAAAATTCAGTTATGACATGGGTCTGATTTCACAATGAAAGCGTAGGTGCTTTTATGTATAAAAGTCAGTTCGGTGGAGAGGTAAAAAGTAAATATTATTAATAGTTAGATGTTACTAAGTTATTTACGCTAGTCTGAAGATGTTTGCACAGTGTCAACTTAGAAGAAGGCATCCAGGGCGTCGTAAGGATTTTGGAACCTTATTTTCCGTATCAACTTGCTTTACCTACATGTATTTGGTGTTTGTACCACCTGTAACTGCGTTTGGTGATTTGCCTTACAACGAATAAAATAAAAGCGTAATAGAGTGTTACTGCTAAAACGTTAATTGCAACACACAACATTACAGCCGACAGTCGGGGGATATCTCTTATTAAGCTACCAGCTATTGGTAAGCGGGAAGAGGAGGATCGACGAACACTGAGAAGAATGAGACGCCAACGTAGACATTTGGGGCGATGCGTGAATCTGGTCTGATAAAAATAGATTTTCGTGTTCCGACTGCAATTGTTAACGGAAAACTTACTTCTGCCAAATATATAGCATTGCGAAAATAGAAACACGTAAGCCACAAACTGTACGTGCAGTTGATTTGATATCCCTCAACCTTGTGTTTCACTCGAAAATAATTAGCTGGCAACTTACGCCAGTGGCCTGGGCCAGGTCTAAAATGCCCACTGCAAGCGCAGCCTTCCTACTCGAGGACGAGTTGAAGACTAAAGAGCTTTCCGCGAGGGGGTGAACAAAATGTTAGTGTTACTAACGGTATAGTGTCAGCGGCGGGTTCTTGAAATAGTACGCCTATAGAAAATAAATACAACAATAGAGAAAACATTTCCAGCTATTTTAAATGTAGGACTAAACACTGCGAAGAAAATGAAAATCAAGGAAACAAACAAACGGGTCCTGTAGAGATATACTCAATAATATACATGAGAAATGATACAAACAGGAAAAACAATCTTCTTCTTCTAAAAGTGCCTATCATCTTTGGATGTTGGCGATCACACTAGCCCATTTTATTTTGTTTGCATCCGAGCGAAAAAGTTTTGCGGAGGTCAATCCGGACCACTGCCTCAAGTTCTTAAACCAAGATATTCGCCGGCGTCCTGGTCCTCCTTTACTGTCGATTTTGCCTTGCACAATTAGTTGTAGTAGGCGATATTTACCATTACGCATGATGTGCCCGAAGTAGGACAACTTTCTTTGTTTTATGATGGTCATGACTTCCGGTTCTTTTTGCAAGCGACATAGGACTGTATGGTTGGAGACATGGTATGTCCATGAAATGAGTAGCATTCGACGGTAGCACCACATCTCGAATGCTTCTAGGCGCTTGCAGGAGGCATTTGTAAGTGTCCATGCCTCTGCTCCTTATAACAGTATGGAGAACACGTAACACCTAGGAACACGAAGACGAAGATTAATATTCAGCGAAAGGTTGCACAGTAATTTATTCAGTCTTTTGAAACCGTTTCTGGCATTTTCAATGCGGCATTTAACTTCTTTTGGGTGATCTCAACTATCGCTGATTCTGGTTCCCAAGTACATAATGCTCTCTGCTTGTATTAAAAAACAATTCAGTTAATAATCAAATTAAAGTAACTCATGAATAATTGGTCTCAGAGACAAACTGGATTCGAGAAGAACAAAATATTACGAATACCTTTTTAGTTCCACACCAAACTTTACAATGATGGTAAATAAACCGTCATATAGATAATACAATTCTGTAAAAGTATCCCAAATGAAAAACTCTCAAATTGGTACAAGGCAAAATAACAAAGCACTTGCAAAAGAAAAGCTGCTAGCAAAAATGATTAGGGAAGAAAAAACGTCCCATCAAGTCAATGAAGCACCTTTAGAGTGATATATAAAGAAACAAAAAATGGTATACATATTGAAAATCTATTGAAAAACTCGGCAATACTTCAAATTGATAAATTAGCAAAAATTCAAGGGGGTACGAAAAGATGTACTTTCAACTTGAAACTAAAAAATCCAGTATTTTAGACATAAATCGAAGATAAAGGGCTCTGGAAAATAACATGCGAAAACAGAATGATCTTTTGTTATTTAGCATGTCAGACAAAAGGACAACAGAATATAATCATACAACGTTCGATGTAAGTAGTAATGCGGCACCGTAATTGGAGCAATCAAATTAATTGACCTAATTCCGCGAATTAATCCGCGGATTAAATCCGCGGTTTGACCTAATTAATTTCGCGGTTTGATCTAATTACATATGTGCTACTGATTAATCACATATGAAGTTTGATATTTAATTTACATATGTGCTACTGATTAAATTACGCGGCGGACTTCTGGAATTACACGTCGGCCATCTTGGTTTTCTGGCGCGAATATTTGAATTTTAAATTTTCAGATTTTTTTTCTAAGTTCAATTTTTTTATTTTAAACTTCCCGGGGTGTCGGCCATCTTGGTTTTCTGCGCGCGCACTTCTCACGGCTGTCGTTTTAATTTTGAATTTTCGCGGAAATATTTGAATTTCAAACTGGTAGATCTCTCTCTCTCTCTCTTCTACTCCTTGGTTGTCTCTCTCTTGCATTCACTCGCGGAAATATTTGAATTTAAAAAAGCTATTTGCGTCGGGCCCCAAGTGGGATTTGAACCCTAGTTTTCTGACCATCAGCCTTAGGTCCCTGCCGCTGAGCCAGCGAGGCCTGTTGGATATAAAGGGTTTGAACAAAACGTCATTTCACAGCTCTGCCGTCACGCCGGCCGAATTTAAAACAAACTATTTTTCAAAAATTGAAATTATCAGAATAGGGAATGTTTAGCTTATTGCTGTTTAAAGGTAGATACAATTTTAAAAAATTAGATTTGTAACAGCTTTTGTTAGAAATAATTATTTTATAATTTGCAATATTCTCATTGTTCCGCCCTGGTGGAAATTGCCGTTCGGCCGCAGAAAATTTGAAAAGCTATATGAATAAAAATAATTACTTTATTTTATATAGCAAAACCACTGCATTACTTTATAATATTACGCATTAGCTTCTGTTTAAATTACGCAGCGGTTATTTTCTAATATTTGAGTGACTAACAGTTATTTGTCCGTTAGAGCCTGTATTGAAAGCGCAGGAATAGACATGCTTTGCCCGCAATGTGTAATTAGAAAAGACGTTATAGCCTCGGGCTCGCTCTCTATTAACCAACGGTTGTGCAATCTTTAGTAACCACTAAGATATAAGCCATTAGGCGAAAAACCGATATATTCAAAATTATTTTGATAGAATTAAAATAAACGGTCCGAATTATTCAAATATCTTATTAAGTATGAAAAAGGCCTCACATAATTTTACTATTATTATTCATAAACCATAAAGTTATATAATATATATTGCTACGGCGGTTTTAAACCATAAACATAAAATTTACCGTTTAAACATCAGCCTCGTAAAAATTGTAGTCTTGTCTAATACAGTGAAAAATACGCCTTACGCTGTTGTAATAAAATGCTCAACTTGGTTACTTCAATTAAATGTCTTTATAAATTGACAGCTGTTGCTCTAAAACTTCTGTCAGAGCATGTAGCTGCAATTTGTCATTTTAATTATGACATTTGTCAACTAAACATGCCTACTAATATAATTTTTTGTATGGCTATCTTTTTCTTACTCATATAGGTAAGAAAGGGTGGTGCGTTGCTTTCAGCTACCGTGTTTCGACTACTTTTCCATGTTGGAGTCCGAAGATATCCGAGTCTTATTGTATAAGAATGGTTGTCCCCTCCGCGTTTTTAATTTAATTTGCAAGCCGTCTCCTTAAAATCATGGGAACATATGATTTTGTCGCTCCTGGAAAAAGCATGTTGTGACGAACAGCGATGAGTGGAATTTTTTAAAATATTGCCTATACTACAGTCATTTCGAAAAGCAAAAGGTTTTTATTTATAAGTAAGCGTCTGAAATTGTGTCATTATATCGCTCAAAAGTGTATTTAAATTTTAAAAATTCCAGTATAAATGCAAACGGCCGAAAATAAAAACGCAATTGACCACAAAGTAACATAATTTTGAAGAAAAACACACAATTTCGTTGAAAAAATGTTCTGTTTCACTTAAAATTTTACAAAAACTGACATCATGTCACTTGAAATTATACAAAAAAAACGACATTTTTATCCAATAAGCGATAAAAAATACGCCAACCCACATCATTGCACTTAAAAATGATCACATTTCGTCTTACAAAACGCTTTATAATAAAGAAAATGATGTAAAAACAGTTTTAATAGTTATTTCTAAGCATAATTTTGCAAATGTTTTACACTTTTTTCTCTAACTTGTTGCAATTTTAGCAATATTTAAATAAAAAACAGCAATTTCTGCAGCAATTTTAGTAAGATTTGAATAAAAACACAATTTCAAAAGTTCTAACCAAAAACGACAAAAACAATATTTTTATACAACTTTCATTGAAAAATCTTCTACCACAAGCATTTCTAGAAGCAAAATTCACGCACTTTTGCTGAAAAACGTTCTGTTCCACATCATCTCACATAAATTTTCACAAAAATCGACATCATGTCACATAAATTATACAAAAACTGTCATCACGTCACTTGAAATTATACAAAATACGATATTTTTATACAACACACAATGAAAATTGGACAAAAATCACGCAATAACACATCATCTCACATAAATGTACACAAAAATCGACATCATGTCACATAAATTATACAAAAACTGACATCATGTCACTTGAAATTATACAAAAAAAACTATATTTTATTCAACACACGATGAAAATTGAACAAAAATCACGCAATTACACGCCACCTCACATAAATTTTCACAAAAATCGACATCATGTCACATAAATTATACAAAAACTGCATCATGTCACTTGAAATTATATAAAAAACGACATTTTTACTCAACACACGACAAAAATTGAACAAAAATCACGCAATTACACGCCATCTCACATACATTTTTACAAAAATCGACATCATGTTACATAAACTATGCATAATTTTCCAAATGTTTTACACTTTTTATAAAATGCATCGCTCAAAATTAAAAGAAATAGCAATTTCGTTGAAAAAATCTTTTACCACAAGCATTTCGATAAACAAAATTCAAAAATTCTTGTACTTTTGATAGAAATAGATGTATGTTGATCACAAATTAACATAAACTTGAATAAAACACACAATTTCGTTGAAAAATTTGCAAATGTTTTACACTTTTTATAAAATGTATCGCTCAAAATTAAAAGAAATCACAATTTTTTAAATTATATCACACCATTATGAAATCGTAGATTGATTTTTTGAAATTTTACACTTTGTAGCTGTAAAATAACTTCAAATACTAATATTTTAGCTTTAGATTTTGTAATTATTGCAGATTCGTGAAAAACAAAAGCAGAGTAGAAATAAAAAAACACAAACACTTTGTAATAAACAAATATATTGTTCTTATTTCGTATAATACTTAATAATATAAATATAAATGTACAGCTGAATGTCTTATTTTATAAAAATTTGCTAGCAATTTACAAAACGGTAGTTTGAGGTGCACAACATTTCAAATTAAAAAGGCTGCAAGTAATAAAATCAGAATTTCATTGTGTCATTTTAAAGTTTAAGATGCACCCAATCTAGAATTCCCTTCGTTTTTGGTGTTGATGACATCTGCCTTAGAGGCGTTTTTCTAACGGCCCTTTTTTGGAGGCGTTTCCTTATCGGCGTTCTTCTGACTGAACCTTTTTGATGTGGACTTGGATGAGTAGCTGGTGTTTTTAATTTATATTCTAAATCGGACTCGCAGTTATCAGTTTCCATTTCGGTTTTTCCTGTAGTACCAGTCGGGGTTGGCTTCTTTTGCTTTTAGGTTTAGCTAGCAGCACATTAGCAACGTTAAGGTCTTTGATGTAAGCAGCAAACTGTAGGCGTCCGGGTGGATTAATAGTTTTTCGAGGCAGCAGAGTGTCGTGAACTAAATCGACTATGTTAGACGCCGGTAAAATTTCACCCTTTATAGTAACGGTACCCTTGTGATCCCAGCTCACATCATTTGAGGCACTCAAAATGCGTAGAAAAACTTTAGCTTTTTTCTTAAAAGTTTTGGGAAGTGTAGATAAAATAATGGCATTTGATAGGCTGTTACTGGTTGTTTCAATGGGTATTTTGATTGGCTGCCGTGCCTGGTTTGTGAAATGAAGGTACCTTTGTAAACCCTGATTGTACTGGATCCATTTATCGTGATCAGTTAATTTGGACTTTAAAACTTTTTGCATTTCGTCATCAAGCTGTGATAATATATTTTTCTCCGCATGAGCGCCAGACTTAAGACGTTGGACAAATTCCGGCGATACAATCAACATCTTCCGCTCTTTGTCCATTTTAGTCGAAAAGCAGCGCAGTCGTTTGTTCTGGTAGAGCCGTCGTGAATAAACTAGCTTAAAATCAAGACTTTCATAATAAATATATAAAAAAAATATGACAGGTACGGGAATCGAACCCGTATTCTCTCTCGAGATCAGAGCTTGAATCTGACGCCTTAACCATTCGGCCAACCTGCCTCCCTATATAAACGAGCACTCTCTGCATAATTAAGAAAACATATAGTTTAAAAGCCTTCTACATGCAATTTCATACAATATTTCATATAAATTAAGCCATGTACAAATTTCTAAATCGGTTTTGATATATATTTTATCGAAAGACTTGACCCTCAGCTACCGTTTTATTATTTGTCGTGATGCGTCATCGTTGAATTTACAAGAGCCAAACTGTCTGCTGTGTGACCTATGCAATGTCTCCATCCCTTTTTATTTTAAAATTCTATAAAACCAGAGGCCCGACTGATGCCGCACTAACACGTTTTAAACCATTGTACTCTGTTACCTGAAAATTCAAATATTCGCGCCAGAAAACCAAGATGGCCGACGTGTAATTCCAGAAGTCCGCCGCGTAATTTAATCAGTAGCACATATGTAAATTAAATATCAAAATTCATATGTGATTAATCAGTAGCACATATGTAATTAGATCAAACCGCGAAATTAATTAGGTCAAACCGCGGATTTAATCCGCGGATTTAATTCTCGGAATTAGGTCAATTAATTTGATTGCTCCAATTACGGTGCCGCATTACTACTGATGTATCTTCACCAACAGAACCGATCCCACAATGGTCTCGTACTGAACACGCAAATCATGCAGCTTCTCGCGTCGGCACGCGCCAAACATTCCGAAACCTGTGAGAACCTGCAAACAGCAATGTATAATAGGAAAATTAAACAATTTGTCAGAACTGTCGTTAGCTAACAAATACGTAAGATCTGTTGCCTTTAATATGAATTCCTAGGTGTGATCTGGTTCAATACCAATGATATCTTAGCTTCATCACTCACAGAATTGCTCTTCATAAACTCGAAAAGTAACAGTAACCTCGATATATCAACGTCTTTCTAAATCTTAACCACCTTCTTCAGCTTAAAGTAGATACACCAAAGAGATGACGGCTTGTCGACCTGTGACTAAACAAAACAAAATTATTAATGAATACAGTAAGTGTAATTGTACATTTCTTAACCAGCTGATGACATTTTCTATGCACCGCCACTCACAAAACTTCTCGCACTCTTTTTCGTACAAGTTGTTTGATTTTGCCGAAATCAATTTTCTCTGGGCAACTTCAAATACGTGCGCAATTTCCTTGGAATAAACTGGAAAATTGACGTGCCCGGCTTTTTCCATTTTTATTTAAAAACTTAAATAGTTTGTAAGCAAACACTATAGCAACACCAACAATCTCTATAGACACTGTAGCACACCAAAAATTCACAGCGCCAGCACAACGACAACGTACTAGTTTTTGCCCAAAATACTGAATCTTTAATTTTGCTCATTTTGAGAACAAAAATAAAATAATACGTTATATGTAGCTCGTGCGTAATAATGATTACAGCCCTCGGTAAATTTAAAGCTCTTCGCTCTCCTTCATGCTATAATGTATTGATTACGCCCTTAATACATAAATAACTATTATCCAGTACCTCCTAGTTATAAGGCTATTACTAGATCGATTTTTAATCTCTAAAGTGGCCCATAACTCACTGTTGAGGTAAACCATAACCTACTAGTGACATAAAGACCATGTCACTCACTACTGTATTGTTGGTAGCACTGTCAAACTATGTCAAATTCGAGATTTGCATGTTAAATTTTGCGTCAGTCTGTGCGAGATAACAAACAAAACCCAACCTACTAACCTGGAATTTGACATAGACTGACAATACACTTCAGTACTGTCAAACGTATAACACGAATGACAGGCGACTCTAATTATAAAATTAGTTGATCTCGTGGTACTTTCCAATTTGCCAGTATGAGTTTTTACGGCTAGCGGCTGTCAATAAAACATGTTTTTTAGATTTATATTGAGTTGTAGGATAAAATTTTGTATGGCACGCGTGTGTTATTACAAATAATTCACTCGATAAAAGACCCTTTTGGGTCTGCTCGTAGGATATTTCTAATATAACACACTTATACCATAAATAACGATTTTAATGGAAAAATGAGCATAACGTTTACAGGTTTTTCGATCCTGCAGTAGTTGTGCTTTACGATTTTTCTTGTAGCGATGAGCGATGCCTTTTATTCTTTATTTCTATAAACCTGTCAAGGACTTGTGTTGCTGTCAACAGAGAAATGTAACAATATTAATACTGAGAAAAATTTTATAATTTAGATCATGAAATAGACGTGGTACAAATCCACTAGTACAATGGTATTATTAAGGTTTTACACTTTCCTGTTCGTAGTGCTGGCATTATATATCTTTTTATGCTGATTAACACAACTCTGTATTGAAATAACTGAGAAACGACTAGATCAACGATATATAAATTTACAAAATGGAAACAATGTATAAAACCAAATTAACTTCGAGGCTCACTGTATGCAGTAGGGTTTTGCATTTTGCAAAAGCAATTAAATTAATTATTATAACTATGTACTAATAATTCACTTAAATTTTATAGATTAAATAAATTAAGGTAAAACTTTTTTTAGGAAGAAATCGAATAATGAAAAATGAGTAGGCGAGTACGAGTACTTCACCTAGTTATTCTTCAGCGACCAAACGATCTACTATCTTTTATCTTATTGGGCGCAGCCTTTCAGAAAACAAAAGCTGCTGTTTGTACAACAATCAATTAATAGGCAGCAGTAATATAGTTCTGCTGGCACGATGCGACTGCTCACTCATTATTACTTTTTCATCTAGTACACAGTATGGCAAGTATCTATGTTGAACTGTGTCCTCCATATTTATTGTCAGTATGTTTAGGACTGGCATCATTTAAATTGAAAAAACGAGCTAATGAGATTACCTTAACACCCATAGGGTCTTTCAGTCTTTACAAGCTTGTTTTTTACATGATTCAGATATTGATACTCTGTATATCAGTTGCATCTGACTACTTACATGTGCTTGTTGATGTACATGGAATACGTCAGTATGTTGAAGCAGTTGAATTAATAATAAACAAATTCGTTTACATTACAATAATCTTGTGCAATTAGTTATATGGTTTACCTGTTAGACGAATATGGGAAAAGCTTCTAATAGTCGAGGAATATTTTAAATCATTACCCCGCAATAACAAACAAAATAATTCTTTTAGAGAGTTATGTATTACCATAATGGGTTTCAAGTTCGTGCTTATTGCAGTACTGATTTTGCACGCATTCTGTACGATTGTTTTAGATGTGAGATCGGCCTCTGGCATTATTACCAACTTAATAATTACTGCTTATAAGATGACGATACAGCTACTATTTTGCAGTCTTCTTATGTTCTTACGAAAAATATTTCAAAAGCTTAATAGTTTTTGGGAGAATGATTATTATCAACTTACAAAATATGCAGTGATTCAGCGTGTTAATATTTATCACCTTGATTATTATCAACTTACAAAATATGCAGTGATTCAGCGTGTTAATATTTATCACCTTGCAGAACTACACCAAGAACTTTTTGAAATTGCTGAAGATATCAATAAAATCTACAATTTCTCACTTTTATTCATCATAGCAAACCAATTTTATTCGATTGTTAGTCGATCTTTTCGACTACTACACCTGATTTTGGACGTTGATGAAGGTCTAGGAGAAATCAGTTTAACATGCATTCTATTAAGTGAAAATGTTTTTGACATGATGGTGATTATCCTTGTCTGCGGAAGCTTTAGTACCTATGTAAGTAATCTTAAAGTCTACTTTAAAATATCACTTTGTCAGTGTTACAGCACATGCGTTGTATTAAAAAAATGTACGGGTTCATACTGAATAATTACATGCAATCTGTAAACATTGCATGATAGAGGGTGCCCCATAACTCTCCACCACTGTTATTTTGTTTGTATGTTATGAACAAAGTCTAGGCATGCCGAGTACCAGGTACCTTAGAGCCGACTGCTGTGGCCAAGGGTACTACTTAAAATTTTTCTGAGATTATGAAGGTTCAACAATAGTAATATCTATTACTGATTGTATAAAATTAAGAATCCCTAAAAACTATGTAGTTCTTAATTTCATGGCCGATTAGATATGCATTAGATAAGAAAGCTGCCATAATTTACCTAAATAAAAGTGAAATCTGATGCTGCCTTTGGTTTAAAAATGATCGTGGTACCCTAGATAAATGCGGCAATATAAAACTGTGCAAAATGTTCTCTTGGATATACTTTTTTTATTATGTAAAAGATTCTTTGCTAGGGATAGAACTCCTTAACCTCGGAAAAATTCTATGTGACTTTGACCATATGACCGTAGCGGTGGGTGTCTAAGGTACCCGGGTACTAAGGTACTCGGCATGTCTAGACATTGTTCATTACATACAATTCCAATAAAAGTGATGAAACATTATGAGACATCTTCTAGGTATGTTCTCGCGTTATATGCCTGCGTTTACGTATGGTGTCTTTATACTTTATTCTATTCAGAAGTCATAGCTGCCGTGAAGAAGAAATGTTCCTTTTCTAGAATAGAAAAACACACAAATCAAAATCTGCGTAGTAGTTTGCATATATAAATACTGAAACACGATGTCGGCAACATTTGTGTACCGACCTTATTAGCAGTTATTTTCTTCTTCTGTATGATGGTCATTTCCACATATTTCCGTTCGCCCTTTAACTAATCTAGAAGACTGTGATGCATCACTTTGGAATGTTGTGACTCGTCTTAGGGATTTATATAGACGGTTCACATTAAATTAAATATGTGTACCTGCAGTTCTTAACTGAACATATAATGAAAACAGAAGAATTTCTCTTTGTAGGTCAATAAATGCCCTAAAAAAATTCACAAATTGTCAGACCTAATTTTCTGTAATAACGTTATAAACAGTTAAACTTCATTTAGGAGAATTTCAAAGGCTTAAAGGATCCAATATGGATCACTGGGGTTTATACACGAAAGTCTTGCTAAAACACATGGAAAAAGCAAGATCGAGTGGACACAGGGCATTTATTATACATAGCAAATTAATCGTAAACGGGGATAGCTGCACGTTAGAGCAACTAAGAGACGATAATACAAAGAAAAAGGAAGACCACTAAGTCAACGTTCCGCACAAACCAACAACGATGAACTGGAGAAAAGGCAAGAAAATGCCCCGATGCCATCCATTCAAAAAAACAACCTAATAAGAAGCTATACGGACAACGACCGCAGTGATACAAGGAATTACGAATACAAAAAAAAATAAGAATGAAGAAGAGCTCAACACACGAACAACCAAATATATAGGAATTTGGACTGTAGGATCAATGCATGCAACTGGAAAGACGAACCTAATCACTAGAGAGATGGAAAAATACAAAATAGATATCATCGGACTAAGTGAAACCAGATGGTTCTGTAATGGCGAAATAAAACTAGAACGAGGGAAATCGCTAATATATTCTGGAAAAACAGAGGAGGGTACTACACATGGCTATGGAGTAACGATAATGGTGAGCCGAGAAGCTAGATAAGCACTAATAGAGTGTAAAAATCTTTCTGAAAGAATAATATCATAATAATAAATACAGGATGTCCCAAAAAGAATGGGACACCGATTAGTCATAGATTCCTTTACGTTATAATAAATCGATTAAACCTAATATGTATACCTTCATACAAATTCCCTTCAGTAAGAAGTTATAAGGCCTTGGCGTTCAATTTTTTATTTCTTATTTTTTTGTTGATTTTCACAAATATAGAGATATCGATTTGAATGCTCGTATACATAATTACCAGTATGTACTGCACTCATGGGAAAAATTTCATAAACTAGACGTGACTATAAGGGTCACCTTACCTATCTTTCAAAATTTGTTTAGCTCTAACTTCGTTATCTGTAACCTTTTTTAAAATGTTAGGTTACTATTTGAAAGAGAATTAAAATACACAAGAATAATGTACTCTTTGTTCATAAGCGTAAGAGCAACCGTTTACCTTGGGATACCCATCAAAGGTTTTTGGTTGCCATTAAGACGTGTAATTATCAAGTAGCCATGATTACCAAAACAATGTGTAATGATTGTATTCTAGTAAACAACAACAAGAAATCAATTAATGGCGTTGGTGACATCAGTTTTTCGTCTTTTGTGCTTACGAAAATGCTGCGACATAGCGAACCTTTCAGCATTAGATAATTGGTTATGTAGCGGCATATTATAAAACATAAAAGAACAGATTCTTATGCCACTAATGTCATTAATTCATTTATCATTGTTTTTGACAGACAAGCTACTTGACAATGCACATAAGAGACAAGGGTGGTAATGTACTTAAATCAGAAGAAGAGATAATTGAGAGATGGTTGTAACATTTCAAAGAAATCTACTCTAAACAGCAAAAAATAAACGTAGAAACTAACAACGAAAAGGTTGACGAGCAAATGTTTGAAATTAATCTAAACTTGGGTGATATCTCAAAAGATGAAGTACGAAAGACCATAGAAAACCTGAAAACAGTCAAGGCAGCAGGTTTGATCAACATACCGAGTGAACTAATTAAAACAGAAGCGGAAGCAGGCGTGAATGTATTGCAGTGCTTAATTAATAAGATTTAGATAGATGAAAAGCTACCGGAAGAATGGACTGTAGGATTAATGATTAAAATACCAAAAAAAGGGCAATCGGAAAAAATTTGACAACTGGCGAGCTATAACAGTATTAAACACAACTAGTAAAATTTTAACGAAGGTCATACTAAAAAGGCTAAAGGACGAAGTAGAAAAACTGCTTAGAACCAATCAAGGACGCTTTAGAGCAAGAAGATCTTGCACATATTTAATAGGCACACTAAAGATAATATTAGAAGAAACTATCGAGTGGCAAAAAGATATCCATCTAGGCTTCGTCGATTTCAAAATTACTGTACATGGATACAACACAACGACACGAGAACAGAAACATTTGCTATAGAAACCGGAGCTGGACAGGGACGCATCCTGAGACCCCGGCTATTTCTTATTGTAATCGACTGGGTGATGAAACAAGTGACGGACAATAAGAAAGATTTAGACTGGAGTTATGTATAAACTGGAAGACTTAGAATTCGCTGACGATGTTTGCCTATGAAAAATTAAGTCACATGCGAGAGAGATTAAAATTACTGAATACTATAGCAAGCACGGACGGTCTGGAAATTAATATCGATAAAACAAAACCTTTAAGAAACAACACAGAAGATACAAAAGAAATAATGATAAAGAGTAGTAAAATACAAAATGTTGAAAAGTTTACACATATAGGAAGCATAGCTGACAAACACGGAGAGGATCACGCCGATGTAAAATCAAGAATCTGTAAAGCACCAAACGCGTTTAATGTACTACGGAAAGCATGGGCTTCCAATGAATTATCTAAGAAAACAAAACTACGAATCTTTAAAAGCAACTTACAAAGTGCACTTCTGAATGGATCAGAGACATGGGCCTTGAAGAAGCAGCAAATAAAGGACTTTCAACTATTTATTAATAAATGTTTAAGAATAATACTTAAAATATATTGGCCCGATCAAATATCAAACGCCGAGCTGTGAGAAAAAGTCGAACTAAAGCCTATGGAAATTATTATAAAAAGGCGACGATGGAAATGGATCGGACACACACTAAGGAAACCCACCATAGACATAACCCGGCAAGAGATAGAATATAACATTAAAGGAAAAAGAAAACAGGTCAGACCAGCTTTGACACAGAGAAGAAGTGCTAACAATGAAATTAGAGTGCGTAAAGTATCCTGGAACCAAGTGAAAGTGTTAGCAGGAAACAGAACGGAATGGAAAGAGTTCGTAAAATCACTTTGTAGCCGTGTGGATAGTTGACTCAACTAAAACTCAAGCGGAGTATACTGAGACATAGCCTTAGGTTATGCCGTAAAAACTTTCATTGAAACGCCACTGGGCGCCCTATGATTCCGGGGACGAAGAAGAAGAACCAACCTTACTTAGCTGATAACTGGATTACTATTCAGCTGCAGCCTTATATGCGATGGTAGAGAGAATAAAGCTTTAGAGCGTCAAGGACCTAAGAAGAGTCTGAAGTACCATTGGTAACAGACGCTACTGATTATAAAATAGCGTGAACGATCTAACCAGAATTAAGGGAAAGTAACGGTTCACTAAAAAACCGTTAACAATCATAAATACAGATTCGCAAACATATTAATATTAACAAGAATAACAACATTAGCGTTTGAAGTCGAAGTACATATGTACATCAAATACAATTAAAAGATACGGGTAAGATTCAGACTCCAAATTATTATTACATAAACTATTACAAACGATTCCATGGCGGGCTCGTTAGCTCAGTGGTTATGCATTCTGGCTACTGATCTAAGGGTTGCGAGTGTGGATGTGGACGAAAACCTCTACAGAATGCCATCATTCGGAAGTGATGTAAACCCCCCGTGGGTCCCAAGGTGCCACGATGTGTAGCATGTAGAAATATCCTTTGATAGGATTGAAATTTCTTAGTCTCATAAAATTCCAACTGAAACTTTGAGCATATGCCCATAGTGTAATAGCACCCCCTTTAGAGCCTTACTTGAGTTGCTAATTGCAATATATCTAAGCTACACTTTGTAGGTCAATTGTGATATATCTCATATCTCGAGTTCCACTTACGGTGTTAATTGTAATATTCATTAACCACACTTGTAGCATCAAATTAAATATACTCTTTTACTAATTATTAAAAGGAAATACTATCAGGTACAGTTCACTTATGTACTTACCTTACTTCTTAATGCAATAAGTAGGAATTGACGTAACTCCTAAATCAATTTGACATTTGAAATTATGTCATGCAATTATTATTGCTTGAACCACGACTAGTCAGTTTTATAAGCAATGGGGCTCCTAATTCCCAGCTGAATGGGTTAATCTTCAACTAACAACTTTTTCTATATCTAAGTACTGAATTACTTTTAAAATATAAGAACTATTTGATTTTATGAATGAAATACAAGTTTAAGGTACCTCATAAAGTTAAATTCGTACGTTCAGTTTGTTAGTAGCACAATGAAGTTTGATCTGATATTACAAAATAAAATACAGATTGTCAAACAGTAATTTCATCAAATGTTAAATGTATCCAAACTTTATTAAAAAATGAAAATTCTAAATATAACCTAATTCAAAGATGTTCAAATTTCAAAATATAATTGTCGAACACGTTGAGTACTCAAATCACTGTTGAATTTAGAAAAATAATTCTTCTAAAATTAACTTCTAAATATAACTGCAGAAGTTTAAAGATTTGCCGCGCCAAACTTACTTTATAATTTCTTATTATTATGTAAGAAATTATCACTAACCTTCTAAATGTTTATCTTGTACCTGAATGCTCTATCTCAGCTCCTAACTAGACAGATTCTAGTCAGCAAACTCCTCCTGGTTATTCCCGACCAAATCAAAAGCTCGTTGTAGCTTTTTGAAAACTCTATTATTTGAATAGACAGTTCAACAGCATACCTCAACACTCACTTTCACTAGTTTTACTGGCTTTGTAGTATTCTATCATCTACAATAGAATATATCACGTTAAATAGGATCAAATAATCTTGAATTATATATTTGATTAATACCAGGGAAAGTCAGTAATTAGGTCACAAAAGGCTGTTAAAAAAATACTCGGAAAAATGCCGCCACGTTGTTTTTTAGTGAACCAAACAGATGGTAGTCACTGAGGCTAGAAAACATTTTCTTATGCATATCATTTGCAGGAAGTCCTTTATCCAGACAAAACGGACAACGGTACGCTGCTCTTTCACAGTATACTTTGCCAGCACAGTCGCCATTTTAACACTGCCTACGCACGCATGTTATTGGAACACGGCAACTGTTACTTGACTATCATTAATCTCGATTTACTTTATTACTACTACGTATCAAATCAGCAATTATTATTTTATCACAATTAATGGGAATTTAACCCTTAACGTTACTATTTCTCGTAGATTCTGAATTCAAGTTATTTTGTTACTCACAAAAAACAACAACCTTCTGGTTGCCCTTACTACCCCACCAGTTAAACATACAACTGTTATATCACATTATATTCATTAGATATCTGGATATAAATATTTAAATTAAATGTATCATACATCCTGTATGCTGCATTACAATAGCAGTTGGAGTTTAATGTACCTGACGCTCCACATGCCTAGACATTGTCCATTGAAAAAACAAAGAACAATATTCCACAAACAAACAGTATACGGGTTACACAGCAAACACAAAAATTTTGGTTTAATTAAAGGCGCGCAGATTCGATTAGGCGAAGCATGTTAAGCCCTAATGGATATGAGTATCACCTAGTACTAAAAAACTATTTAATATAATTATCTGCGGATTCCGTTACTTGAAGATGCCGTATTCTTTGCATATGATCACAAAATGGTCCTATTTAGAGAATATAAAGGAAATCATCGCTAAAACGCCAGATTTCGCGTATATTAACGAGATCATTCGCTTACCCCTTTTAGCATATAGAAAATATAACATAAATCCGGAAAATAAGCACAGCACCTTTGCCACGCTACGAATTAAACTATACACACATCTATAAAAACGTAATTCACAAGCTACGCGACTTGGACTGAAAAGAAAAGACGTTGAGTAAAATGCTCATGACTAGTAATGACTGACCACATGCGATTGCAGGAAGAAGGCTAGCAGTACGACGCCAAGGAATGAGCTCCTACCAAGTTTCAACCAGCTGGTTTAGAATTATTTTATTGCTGTAGTGAACATTAATACCCAGTGTTTAAATTTCCGGCCAATGATTAATGTTTTTAATCTAACCTATGTAATAAGTGCATTTGTGCAGCGTGTAAGTAATTGCGTTGGTATTGTTTCGGTTTAAATCGACTTTTACTACACCGCGCCGGAACATACAAAAACTAAACGGCCGGCTCGGACGATATTACAATAAATCGAGCCACTGCCCAACCCGCAACAAGATATGCCGTCTAGGCATCAGTAGAGCGAGGAAGGGTTCTAAACGAGATTACCTACGGGCAACGGACAAAGGGGCGGTAAACATGGATAAAATTAAGATAGGGCGCCACCCGGTTTCATCGACATAAACGAAAATGCAAAGATAGACCCAGAGTGAAACCGGGAAAATTAAAAGGGCCTACCTTCTAACTTATCATCTTGACGAAATCCAATGCTCAACGGGAAAGGAAAATAGATGTGCACAACCTCACGATACTGCAGCGGCAATCGTCACCAACTTACCTCTGACGCTTAAACACTCAGGTTTCGCCTTACATTTATCTTTATACAGTAACCTGAAAGCAGGCATGCATAGACTCGTCGAAAATCATAAGACCTCGTTAGATATACCGTTCTACTGGTCTCACACATGTAAATCAATTATACACAAAAGTAAACACAGGACTAACTATATAGCCCAGCTGGGGGACGCCTTAATTCAACTAGACTGTACTAATTAGCCACATGCTGCTAACTTACTTAGTTTATAATAAGCGGCCTCGGCTAACGGCAATGTAACAATAAATGATCGCACAAGTTATGCATGTACAGTTGAATGGGTTAGTTTAATAAGCAGCCTTCGCAAAGCGGCAATGGAACAATAAATGAACGCATAAGTTATGCATGTACGGTTGAATGAATTAGCTTAATAAGCGGTCTTTGCAATGCGGAAATGTAACAATATATGAACTTATAAGTTATGCATGTACGGTTGAATAAATTAGCTTAATAAGCGGCCTTTGCAATGCGGCAAAGTAACAATAAATAAACGCATAAGTTATGCAGGTACAGTTGAATGAATTAGTTTAATAAGCGGCCTTGACAATAAAGCAGTAATGCCCGGATAAATTATGCACGTACGATTGTATGAATTAGTTAAATAAGCGGCCTTCGCAAAGAATCAATAAACGAACCACGTAAAAGTAGTTAGTTATTATTAATATTCACATACTACCTGATTGGGTCAGCGGAGCGATTACGTCACGGGGCTGGTTAGCCGCCTCTACAACGAACGTGCCGTCGGCAAACGTGAGTGTCGTGTGTCCCTCGAGAAGATTTTCCCCAAAATGACAGGATCTGGTTTAATTCCCTTTTGGAAAATCGGAACGAAAGCTGGTGAAACCGAAGGATAATCAGCTTTGCAGTTTGGATCCCCGCAGTTACTGGGAGAAAGGACCCTCACGGCCCAACGGAATTAACAAATCTGGCGGTCATACGAACAACCCAAGGACACACAAAACCACACACGCCACCTCTCGCCTTTGCAGTCTTTGAAGGACTCCCAACAACAAAGCACAACAACACAGCCGCTCAACCACGCACAAGCGCAGTGGGCAAACAACCCGTCCTATAACGACTGTTTGTTGTAACGGCCGGAGGCTGACTCCTGCCAAAAGAGACCCCACGCCGAGTTTCGCGCTAGACGCGCATTCTCGCTCCAAAAGTTGTAACCAATCCAATCGCAGCTTGCCCCTCGTGACAACAGCGAGGCAAGCCGGGGACGAGAAAAAGCGACTGAAGTTTAATTTATTCAAGGAAGATATCTCGCTTTCTCCCATTGACTCTGTTTTGAAATTGATGTAAACGGGACGAAACACAGTGCAGCTGCAAAGGAGACGGGTAGAGCCCAGACCGGTCGGAGTTGCGTGCGTAACAAATATTTAGAATTACTACTCTAACAGGTAGCATATCGGTAAAATATAAAAATGGTCTGAAAGTATATTAATCAATTCTAAAAATAGGAAGCAGTTACATAATGAATTTCTGTAGCAGGGCGTAGTATGCACACATTGCACACATTTTTCATTAGTTTTTTTCCTAGTGGGAAACATGAGAAACGTATATACTGTGCTTTTTCCTGTATATTTGTTAGCTGCATATTTAGGACTGGGTTCATTTACTGCGAAAAGTCATGCTGAAGGAGGGCGCTTAACAGTTATTACGTGTTGCAGCTTTTAGAAATTGCTTTTTAATACGCTTCAGATAATGATATTGTGCGTGCTCTTTGCATTGGACTACATACATGTCGTTGATGATCAGGAAAGAATGTTCAAATATATTGAGGCAATTGAACTGATAATAACCAAAATAGTTTCTATTGTAATAATTTTCTGCAACGAGTTACATAGTATCTTCCATTATAAAATTATTAATGAAGTTGCAATAGCCGATACCCTGTTTTAACCTTTTTCCTGGAGAGTTAAATATGAGAAATCTGTTAAGAGAATCTGCATTACAGTAATCGCTGTAAAATTCTTTCTTCGGTGTCGGCCTACTTGCGCCCGGCTCATTTGAGCCAACCGCCATTTTCGGTCTATGTGCGGCCCAGAAAAACATTTACAGTAATTAAGGTCTCATTTGCGCCCATGCTTGCAACTCATTAGTCATCACGACATCCGAAGTTGACCGACTAGTGGGGCGGTCTCCTGCATACAGAATGGTTATTGCAAAAACACTAAATTTATCAATTTTTCGTTTAGCTTTTCTGTGCGTTTCTGTTGGTACTTTAATGTTATGTTTGGGATTTATTTTAAAACTTTAAGGGCCGGTCTTATAAAGGCCACTAATCTGAGGTTAACTTTAATTTGTTGTTAAAACAAACAAAAGAGAATCAAAACGTTAGTGCTTATGACATTTTATACATTGGTAAACAGATTTGGATGCGCTTTTGTTTATTTTAACAACGAATTAATGTTAACCTCAGATTAGTGGCCTTTATATGACTGACTGTAAGAGTTGTTATACCGGTGTCAAAATTATTGATTAATAATTAATAAAAATTGAACCACACTCTTGAGACGCTGTATTGTCTCTTACCAATAATAACGACTTTAAAGTTTTTAGGTATTTTTTCCAGATCAATAAAAAAGTGTCGAGCATTTAATAATAATAAAAAGGTACTTATTCTACGCAATAAACAGTACATTCTCTTTATACCAAGAGAAACACAGCTCAACTTCAGCTGGACAATAAAATTATCAGATGATCTAGTAATTTACCCGCAAATAATTTTGTTAATACAAATGAACAAACTCATTTGTATATGAAAGTACTAGATCAGCTGATAATTTTATTATCAAGCTGAACTTGGCCAGTGTTTTTTTTATATAAAAAGAATATACTGTTTATTTCGTATAATAAAGACCTTACGATTATTAGTAAATACTCGTCACTTTTTATTGAATCTGGCAAAAATAACTAAAAGCTTTAAAGTCGTTATTATTAGTAAGAGACAACCTGAATAGAATAACTATAAAGAGAAATTATAAATGACATAACTTTTGTATTTTGTTAAGATAGCAACTTATCGGCCCTGTCCGCTACTCAGTAAAGTTCCCTTTTTACTTCCTTTTAAGCTAAAGGAAGTATTGGATTAAACTAAAAAATTCGAAATTGAGTTTTCAACAGATCTTTCGAGTCCCCTGAACCCAAAAAAACATGTTTTTGTTCATTGGTCTGTTTGTATGTCTGCCTGTGAACAGAATATCTCCAAAACGAAAAGAGGTATGGCGATGAAACTTCATATATAAGTTTTGTGTCCTATCTAGATGCGACAGCAAGCTTTTTAAGAACATCGTATAACCTGAAGTAGGTGTTTACTCTTAGGTTTTTTCAATTTTTTCAATGTTTTCAAAAACGGCTCTAACGATTTTTTTAAAACTTTACATTTTTATTACATTTTTATTGTGTATTGATGTGAGCAAGAAACCGCCAAATTTCAAACAAATATATACAGGGTAAGCACCTTTAACATTTTTTTCTTTAATTTTTGCGTAAATGTTTAAATAGAAGGAAGTAATATTTTTCACATAGGTCAGGCTTTACACTTGCCGAAAATAGGACTCAACGGATGCAGGATAATGTCACAAAAGAATCGAAACTTTTCAACTATAACACCGTTTCCTTAAATAGGGACGCGCACCGCACTCATTTCAATGAGGCTCGATGGCTGAGTTCAACTTATCGATGCAGTTACGATCGATATGCAGATGTGGCGGGTTCAAACTCCAGCGGCATACATTTTTTTAAAATTTGCAAATTGATGTAGTTCGCGCGAGGGAATTCGGTGTAAACCCATTTATATATTTTTTAAGTTTCGATTCGACATTTGCTTTTAGTGACACCCAAAGGATATATGTATTTATTACGTTGATATCAATAATATTACTGAACATCACATGTGATCACCTTCTTGATATTTTACAGTATATTGTCTTGTATGTCCCAACTTTGCTGGAGCTTCGCGGCTGTTGTTCCCGGCTCATCCGTGAAAGTTCCTGGGATCATTCAGCAACTTGCTTGCACAGCTGATTGATTTTTTTTCGTCGTCACCGCGAGAAACAGTGGATGCCACCTGGAACGTCCAGCGGGTGATTTCGGCAATTTTGTCTGCCAAAGTGGACACAGCTTGGAGATTGCTGCTTGCTTGCGTCATCAGGATAGCCTGCAGGCTATCTGGAAGTCGCCCGATCCATAATGTTCGTATGAAGTCCTCTGGTACCTCGCCGCCTGCTAAATTCGGGAGATGCCTGAAAAATTGGGATGGTGTGCGATCGCCTATTTCCTCATGCTCCAGAAGTTGTTTTATCTTCTGTTCGCGAGATGTGGATAGGCGCTTAATTAAAGCCTGTTTGAGCGTCTCGTACATTTCTTGACGTGGCGGGTTGGTGAGGATGTTTTCGACTGCTTACGCATATTTATTGTTTAGATAAACACTTACGTAATACTATTTGGTGGTATCTCGCGTAATGTTGTTGAGGGCAAACTGTCCTTCTAGTTGTACGAACCACAGTGCAGGTTTCGTTGGCCAAAATGGAGGTATTTTTATGTTAGTTCTGTCGATTGAACTGGTTGTTGATTCGTTGTTGGCGTTGTTGGTAGTGACAGATATGTTGCCTTCTGTTGCCATTGTGAAGTAGCGGTTCACTTAATTTTAATTCACTGTTTACCGATTACCCGTTGTCGCGAACGCGAGTTTTTAATGGTCTAATTTATGCTGTTTTCGCGTAGTTCGTAGTCGAGAGTCACGAATTTAGGGTGAATCCGAGGTAAATAACACTGAAGGCCGATTTGTTTACTTAATGTTCTGTTTATTGTCTGGGGTCACCAATTTAGGGTGATATGTTACAGTGTTAATCAGAAATTACACACACGAATAACTATAATACTCCTTATATTCTTTATTAAACGTAACAGACATAAATTAAATGTGCGGATTAGCTACTATACAGGGTGTCCAAAAAATGGCGGATTAACTCTACGGTGCGTTACTTGGGGATGCCTAATGAACCCTGGAAAAATATGAAAAGAATTCCCTGGGCCGTATTTTTCGAAATATTTCTGGTCAAAAATGGGTAGTAAAATTCATTAATTTAAATAACTAGTGTATAATTAAAGTGTAAAATATATCTGGGACTTATTAAAATATTTGTTATTTTAATATTCTTGGAATTTAACTAAATTGTTTTCAATATTTAGGTATTTTAAAAAACTGATTTCCTGTTGAGTTTGTCAATTACTAAATATGGCAAACAGGCTTTGTACAATAATAATATACGAAATCAAGCTTGGCATTGAAATCTTTTTTGTATGAATAATATGTTGGTGGCACTGTAAGTCTATGTCAAATTCGAGGTTAGCAGGTTAGATTTTGTGTCAGTTGTGACACAGACTGAAGCAAAACCTAACCTACTAACCTTGAATTTGACATAGACTTACAGTGCCACCAACATAATAACAACTTACTATGGATACATTTTTGATTGAGAAATTGTTGCAGTATCAATGTTGCCAGATTTATTTTTATTAATTTCGAAATATTTCGAAAAATGCGGCCCAGGGATTTTTTTAAATACTTTTTCAGGGTTCATTAGGCATCCGTCAGTAACGCACCGTAGAGTTAATCCGCCATTTTTTGGACACCCTGTATTGTTACAAGTGCGGAGCGAAAAGGTCGGGTTAATCAGGATACATATGAGCGTTTGCGAATCTGACACTTGGCTCCTGGAACACTCAAAGTGAATGCTTCAGTAAGTATTGAGATTTGATAACACTTTGAGAATCTGACTCTTCGTGTAGCCGAACAACCCAAAGGTGGGCGTTCAGCTGAGACCTAGTACGCAATGCCTTTAAGCTTTATCGCTTTCGTATATATACCCTCGTTGTATAATTTACAAAAAGATTGACTATTCTGGTCGTAACAATGGTATTCTATTCAGGAGACGAAGAGTTGGCTCACTTTCACTTGCCCCGCACAAGAGTTTGAGGTTTATGATATACGCATTACGCACCTACTCGAAAATCACTCTCGATTTTTACAGCTGCAGTTTTATAGCCGTATTGTGCATCCACATTCGCTTCTGATTTAGGAGTGTTTGTCAGGATTTGAGAAACCCTTTTGTTTGAGAGACACTCGAAGACGTTGGAGAGATTTTTTTTTTGAATTCTGCGGCACAAATCACTTTTTGACATTAGACGTTTTTAACTGCATGTACTCTTTAGCTAAAAAGTTTTCAAATGGCACTTAAGCTAACTGCTTTCACTTCTAGAATATTTATAACACGCACTGTTTATTTTATGGGCGAGTTTACTGTTTTTGGAATTTCTATGCTAACTATTGGCAACGATCTTTCTAATTTATTGCTCGGTTACATCTCGTGGCTTAACCACTAGTGAGCAGGTCATGTAGCAGAGCATTAAATCAGGAAGATCGTTGGCAATAGTTAACATAAAAATTCCAAAAAGAGTAAACTCGCCCATAAAATAAACAGTGCGTGTTATAAATTTTCTCGAAGTGCAAGCAGTTAGCTTAAGTGCCATTTGAAAACTTTATAGCTAAAGGGTACACCCAGTTAAAAACGTCTAATGTCAAAAAGTGATTTGTGCCGCAGAATTCAAACGAAGAGAAACTCTCCAACGTCTTCGAGTGTCCCTCAAACAAAACGGTTTCTCAAATCCTGACAAACACTTTCCTAAATCAAAAGCGAAAGTGGATGCACAATACGGCTATAAAACTGCAGCTGTAAAAATTGCGAGTGAATTTCGAGTGGGTACGTAATGCGTATATAATAAACCTCGAACCCTTGCGTGGGGCAAATAAAAGTGAGCCGACTCTTCGTCTTGTGAATACAATACCATTGTTACGACTAGTATAGTCAATCCTTTTGTAAATTGTACAACCAGGGTATATATACGGACGCGATGAAGCTTAAAGGCATTGCTTACTAGGTCTCAGCTGAATGACCACCTTTGGGTTGTTCAGCCACACGAAGAGTCAGATTCTCAAGGTGTTATCAAATCTCAATACTTACTGAAGCATTCACTTTGAGTGTCCCAGGAGCCAAGTGTCAGATTTGCAAACGCTGTATGTATTCTGATTAACCCGATCTATTCGCTCCGCACTTGTAATAATATAGTAGCTAATCCGCACATTTAATTTATGTCTGTAATCTGTTACGTTTAATAAAGAATATTAGGAGTGTTATAGTTATTCGTGTGTGTAATCTTTGACTAACACTATAACATATCACATGAAAGTCGGCATAATGCACGGCCATGAATACTCGGACGGCTGCGTAAGCGCTGATTTAGCGTTTAAAAATAGTATCTGACTTACTGGTTTTCGAAAACAGCGAGTGGAAAATAACAGGTGTTGCTTTTCTGGATGGTATGAACAAAAAAATAAAAAGCATTTTCGTTCGTATCGGTTGTCTGTGTTAATATTTTGCACCAAGGTATTCTCGAATCTTTATGAATAGTTTATGATTAAAAGAAGATTGCTAGCAGGCATATAGGAAAGTGGGCGCCTTTTCCGGAAATTATTTCCACGTCGTGAAATGGATTAAAGAAACACAGAAGGACTTTGTCAAATAAACGTTGCCTGTTTTATACGGGGTAGGTAGATGTTAATTTCGTATTAGATATTCTTGATTCTATGGTCGGGCTACATTTGGAAATTGTAGCGTCAAGTTCGGGGAAAAGTTGTAACATTATTTATGGGGAACTACAACCAAGGCTGAAAGGGGTCGTGCTGGTACCTACATCTCGGCCGTCGCCTCACGTGACGTTTAGCTGTTTAGTTATTCCGCGGTGTAAGCCGTTTGGAGATAATCTATGCTCGCTGCCGGAGAACGTCTCTTCTAGCTATGACAAGCAAATCCGCACCGCAAACGCAAGCGTATTCAGATAAGTAAAGTAAACACATAAGTGATTAACTTGATATTTCGCAAAACCCAAAATTTGATAATCTCTTATACACCCATATTTGATAGAAACTGTACTACTGTATTACGGTCAGATTTGTTGAAGCATATTAATGGTAAAGTATCTATTTGTATAAGTTTTTTGTGGGGTGCTCCTCTTTTATATTTCTCATTTTGTTGATAGTAAATGCATGATATTTATATTGTATGTCTGTACTAGTCGTGATTTTCAACCGCAATTAATAAATCAATGGTACAGCTTTAAATCTTTCCATTTCTTACTGCTGCATTCTAATTTTCAGAGATTGTAATGGTCTAAGCTACATATCTTCAAAGTTTATAAGTTTTCTTACCTATCTAGGTGTATTTCATTGAAATATATAGACTTCATGGCACCCAAATAAATTTAAAGAATCCATCATTTAAGAACTGCACGTCTCCTCTGTAGCTAGTGTCGGAACCACAAAAATACTTTAACAGCGTACAGTTTTTGGATTATAATAAAGGAAGCTAGATTCAAGTTTGAAGAGTGCTAACAATGTTCGTACCAGCCGCCACCAATCTGTATAGTGTTTACTTCATTAAAAATTTTGATCTAGAATTTCGGCCATATGATTCTTTGGCAGTAAAGAAAATGATTTCTATCTCTTCAGGTTTGCTGCGGTAACCATCTGCTCACGGGGTGGCAATGACGACTGTAATACGGAAATTTATAGTTTATAACTAATATTGAGAAAAAGACGAGGAGCATTTCAATTTTTATAGTTGTTGGTCTACCCTTAAACTAAAACAAAGCTATTTCTCTTTGCTTTTCTTCTAAACAATGCAGAGTGTACAATATTGCTATACATGCTCATCCCTTTCAGTAATAATGATCACTCCAGAAAATAGGCCATACTTATACAAAACTAAATTTGGCAGCTCAAATCCTATAATAGATTTTAGTACAAGCCATTACGGCAATTTTTTTTTATTATGCCAGTATAACGGTTCTAAAGCATTATACCATATTTTTACTCTTTATTGCGTTTTCGAAAACTTTGGATATCACTGCCTATGTTAGGTTGCTTACGGTTCTAGAACTTCTTTGACAGACGAATAGAAAGGGTGGAGCTATTTGCGGTTCCCATTTTTGGTCTTCAGTGTGCTTCCTATGTCGTAAGACACTTTTTCAAGGTTTTCTTGGTGGACCCGGCAGCAACCGGTTACAGAATTCGTTTAATGGCTGTGAGTTAAATAAAAAGACCGGCAAAACGACTTTTTAAAAAACACCTTTTTTTACAACGGCAATGCTGCTCGTTGGAGCTCAAAGATACAGGCAGATAATTTCTTACATCTAACGTGTACTCTAAGAAGCTGAAGATAAAATATCATGCACTAGCTTATATAGTATTTCTAATTAGATGAGATAAGCTTATCTTCCAAGTATGCCTCAAGACAGGATGGAGGTGCATACAAGGTTACAAAGTCAGCACTTTAAACAATCGATGATTCATTCTTCGAGGTTGCAAGCTAAGCATTTCTAGACAATAGGAGAATCTGTTCTATACAATGTAGCTCGTCCGTCGAAAAGGGAATTCAACGAGGAAAGACTGAATTTGCCTTGTTGAATTTTACAAAGGTAAAAAGAAAATTAAACTTATGCATTTACATTTTGTGACTTAAAATCTTTATTTAAAAATCTATCAAGTTTAGCTTTCATCGTGTTTTTATTATAGTACATATATAATAAAAATACAATTATTATAAAAATAGTTAATAGTGTAAATATAATTGCAGACACACTTAGATTATTGAACTTATCATAATTTACAGGTTTTAACAAATTTTCATGTTTATTAATTTTAATTCTATCTTCAACTAATTTTTGGGTATCGATAAGAATCAAGTTGATTTTTGAAATATTTATATGATTTGATTCAGAAACTATTAAACGGTCAATATTTAAAATTTTTAAATTAACAATTTTGTTCGAGATGCGTTTAGCAGTAAATAACATATGTTCTTGATTTATTAAAACAACACAGTCTGAACTTAAATGCAAAAGATTAGAAACAGAGATTGCTTTTATAAAATTCTGTTTATTACATTTAACGTCCAATATTGCTTCAGAGGGGGAAAATATCAACCATGTCGCAAATTTATTTGCGATATTTTGGTTTCTGTTAAATTGAACAAATATGGAGTACATGTTTTATTATTAAATGAAAGTAGTTGCGTTTCGCACAATTTATCGTTGAGAATTTCAAAATAATTATTTTGATTACAAAAATAGGTGTCTAGGGTTAAAAGTTTGCAATGACTTATTTCGACAGGAATACTATTTTTAACATTGAATAATAAAGTATTATAGGTATAAATGATCATACGGAATTGATAGTTGTTAATAAAAATTGGAAATGGTATTAATCGTATCATTTGATAATTGTTGATTTTGGCAGTAAGGGGTATTTCAAAGATAAATGTAATTCTATTTTTAATCTGGTACACTTTTGTAATAATAATGGATTCATATAAATGTAAATACTGCGGCTCTGCCGGATACGGTATAGTTAGGGTTTTTTCTGAAGTACTGCTGAGATATGCAGAAATTTCTTTTAAATTTTCAATTAAATCATCATTGTCAATTAGTCACATGTGCATTTGTTGATTTTGAGCAAAAGTTAATGCGTTTTCTAATCCCAAACCGGTATTAATAAGTAATTGTAAAGATTGAACTAATTTCATTAAAACCATGTTTAAAGAGTAAGTGGCAGGATTTTTACCTAATTCCTCATTTTGCTAAATTATTTTATTTATATTTCTGTTTAATAATACTTGACTTTTTGCTATATCGTTTATTACTGATATTGTGTCATTCCAAATTTTGGTTTGTTCTAATATAATATTATTATAAATTTTGTTACTTTCTTGTAATTTAGTAATCATTGATTCGTATCTAACTCCATCGTTGGCGTCGAGGTTGCCAGTTAAAAATTTGAAAGCGGGTCCTAATCCTTCAAAAAGTTAATTAAGAAGACTTTTATTAATTTCGTGTTTAATATTGGGAAATAATTGATTCTGAAGTTTATCAGCTTTTTCTATGTATTGTTTTAGTATTATAAGTAGATTATTATGATTGATAACAACACCGTCAATTTTCTTAAATTTTGTATATTCGACAACATAACTTTTATTTTCAAGCAACGGTATAATTTTCATTAAATTATTTCTAAAAGTGGGTCGTAGTTAATAAGAATAGGGGTATAATCTATATTTCTAATAAGGGATTATATTTTAAATTTCGTTTTGCCTTGTAATATTTCATAAATATTTCTCATGCGGATTTTGTGACCAGATAAATAATTGTGATAATAGACTTCTGTGATAATAGGTTTCTGTGATAATGGGTTTCTATGATACCACAGTGATTAATTTTATATTGATTATTTCCTTCATATCCATAATAATGCGTAATCACCATGGTTTCTGTCAGTTTAATAATGACTAAAATTCAAATGTCAAAATTTAACCGCGGTTAAATTTATGTCAAAATTTAATCGTTTGTGCATAATTTTAACATCATTATTAAAGGTTTACCAACTGAATTTTATCTATTTATTCAGGAAATAATCACGCCGAACATCCCGCGTGCATGTAAACTAGCCTGAATAAATTTTGACGATTTTCTGTGAGAATATTTTGCTCTGAAGAAATATATCTTGTAAATTTTCCGCTTCAAAATCCCTCGTGCTGCGCACTCGGGATTCTTGTTGAGCTGCAAATTTACTTGACAAATTTCTTAGCATATCATTCTGACAGAAACGTCAAAATTTAATCGGCTATTTTAATGCACTTGGGATATTACTGTTGATTATTTACACAATTATGCATTTGCTTTTTAATTGTTCTAAAGGTTTTTTAGCAATATCAATTATAGGGGTATATTGCTGTAAACATTTAGTTTTAACGTAAGAAATATTGTGATTATTAAAATTGCTCGTATTTAGTAGTCTTGTTTGTTAAATATAATTTTTACTTGAGTTTTCTTTTCTGATTTAAATGATCTTAAATTTGTCTTAAGTTGTTATTTTAAAATGCTTTTAATACTTGCAGCTGCTGATTTATTAATGTTTAAATAATTAAATCTGACGGGTTGTTTTTCGTTGTCGGTTTCATAATTTTCTAAAAATAAAGAATTATAAATACATATTAATTTTGCTTAAAGTATTAATTACGTTGTTTTGAACAATTATTATATAGTTTCAATTGCTGAAGGCGTGATTAATTTTTCATTAAATTTTAGTTTTGAAGCTAGTTTACTTCCATTTTTTTAAGTGCTGGTAAAATTACGAATAATTCTGTCCACGGAGATACTGTACGTTCTATTGATAAAGTCTTAATTTTTAAGTTTGGAAAAATTGCATTGATTTCGTTTTTGTTCTTTTCAATTTTTTTTTTATATTTTGTTTTTGTTTTACGAGTTGTAATAAAATGGTATCGTAGCTTTTTCTGTTTGAATATGCATCCATTTATAATGTATTCGTGCGGATAATTTTGAAAGTAAGTCGGATCCAATAAGTCCTATATAGTCTTAGTGAAAATTGAATAAATAACATGTATGCGTTCCGTTTTCATAAAAAAGTTTAGGAATGGGTAAATCTGCGCAAAGATTATGTTGCTAAGTTCTATGAGATGTAACTATCTCGAATTCTGTTTCATAAATAAAATTTGGAAAATGTTGTTCTACAAATTCTGGGAAAACTATTGTTTGTAAACTACCAGTGTCAATTAATTTATAATTTATCTCCGGTAGCGGGAATGATAATATAAGGAAGATCTGATTTTGGATTTATATTAAAAGCTAAAATATCTTTTTCGCAGGCTTTTAGTGAAAAATTTACTGTATCGTTTGAACAATTTCTATCATTTGGACAATATTCGGTGTCATTTGCATGATTTTGATCGTTTGGATCTGGGAATTCATAATTATCTGATGTGATTTCTAAGTCTTGGGGTTCATTTTGAAAATATAGATCTGATTGCTTGTATTCTGCATTTTCTTGAGAAGTTTTGAATAAATTTTCAGTTAAGTTTTCATACTCGTCAAGGGAATTTTCTAATACATTTTTTGTTAGGTTTTCGTGATCAACAAGAAATTTATTACCGTGATAATATAATTGATTAAAATTTCTATTAACGTCTTGAGAATTAGCTCGATATTTATTAGGAAAATTTAATTGTACTAAAATCCATAGGTTCTAGTTTGTTTGTGGGTTGAAAGTTGGATTTCGGTGCAAAAGTATTAAAGCTCGAATATCGGGTTAATCTGAAATTATTTTGATTTTTTAGATTCATAGGACTTTTAAAATAGTTAGAATTATTTTGATTAAAATTATTTTGAGGATTTTGATTAAAAATACTTTGATTTTGAAAATTATTTTGATTTTGAGAACATCAACTATCTAGTTTTTCTTTTACAATGATGAATGCTTGTTCTAATGAATTTGGGTTTCGGCTTCTTACAAAGCTTCCTAAATCTTCGTTTAGTCCACTTGTAAAAGATCGTAATGCAAAATTTTTGTTAGCTTTTAATTTGTAATCTATAATAACTTGAGGTTCTTTACTTAATGAAACTTTTGAATTATAAATTGATAAATGCGGTCTGATTTTATTGTAAAATTCTATCTCTCTTATAGTATTTCTAATCAGCTGAGATAAGCTTATCTTCCAAGTATGTCTCAAGACCGGTTGCAGGTGTATACAAGGTTACAAAGTCAGCACTTTAAACAATAGATGATTGATTCTTCAAGGTTGCAACCTAAGCATTTCTAGACAATAGGAGGATCTGTTCTATACAATGTAACTTGTGTGACTCTCACAACCTTCCTGGTCTATTCAGGATTTGACTGTTTTTCAAAGGTAATTCGTTTTTTGGCCACAGAAAGTCTCAGGCCTTCAAGTATCCTTCTTGTAATATTCATGTGATAAAATCTCTGTCGATTAACCGTTTTTCGTACTTTTTATCTATTTCATTGTACATTTCACGCTGGGAAAAATCTTGCCACTAGGGTACTACGGATCTATTGTGGCTCGGCTGTAACCCTTTCGTCTAGGACGCAAGTGATGGGAGCCTCTTGCCTTTCGGCATCCGTAAACTGATAGTGTGAGCAAATCAGAGGTATTTTACTGTAATTCGTGTAATTTGCTTTGTTGTTTGTTGATTTGCGCCCATTCTCTTGAATCCAATAGTGCTCGTCTCCAAAAGTGCTTCTGGTTTTTTATAGGTTTTCTGATTTTGCATCTAAGGTTGCAAGTGGATCTTGCATAGCTCACTCGGTGCCGGTCGAAGCACTACTTAGCGACGTCTGGCAATAAACTAGCATCTTACCAGTTAAGTAAGGCTTACTGTTTTGAACGTAATAATAGAAAATTATTTGTCTAGCAAGAATAAAATACATTCTTATGCAAACGCAGTTTACATTTCTCTCTAGAGGTGTTTTATATGTAACGGAAATACGATTGGACTTCAATTTTTAATTACATTTATGTGAAAGTGTAACATATAGGTATTTGACACTAATCATGGTTGCAAAGTAATCGCCTTCTTATTTTTAACTATAATGGCATACATCTAGGAATATACGACTTACATTTAATACCATTAGCTTTGAATAAATACTTAACATATTTCATACATCCATGGATTACCAACATTAAGGAATATACATTTTTACGTAAGTAGTGGGATACCATAAATAAGTAATTGCATTTTTGACCAGTTAATTTTAGAAATGACAAATACTTGAATTCGTTCCTTGTTTACATTAAATTTCGTCATTCGGTGTTTTTTAAGTGTCAGACATGGTCAGCATTTATAGTGACTTATCTCCTGTATATTTATTAACAAAATGTTTAGGACTGCCATCTTTTACTATGGAAAGGCATGAAAAAGAAGTTAGTTTAAAACCTATTAAGTACAACAGCTTTTATAAGCTATTCTTTTATTTGCTTGAGCTAATATTATTCTGCGTCGCAGTTGGAATTAACTACATGCATGTAATCCTTGATCAGCAAGGGATGCTACAGTATATCGAAGCAATGACAATAATAATAAACAAACTCTACATTATATCAATATTTTGCAATGAACTGTATGGTTCTTGCATTACCCAAATATGGAATGAAATTTCAATAGTGGAATCATTTCTAAAATATTATTCTCCGAAGATCAACAATAATAACTCTGTTAAGAAAACCTGCATTGCCATAATATTTTTTAAAGTTGCAGTTATAATACTAAGTTATTTGTATGTATTAGTAAAATTCTTTAATAATGCCAGACAAATGGTGGGCAAGAGCGTCTATTTGATTGGCCTGGTGTATATGTTTACCATAGAAATGATATTTTGCAGCTTCCTTGTACTAATCAGAAGTAGATGTCAAATGTTGAATACTGTTTGGATGAGTAACTATACATTTTTCCAATATAATACGCCTACTAAAAATTTTCAGATTGATGATATTCAGAAAATTGCAGAGTTAAATCAAAAATTGTTTGAACTTGGTATACGCATCAATCAAATTTATACCTTGCCAATTTTATTGCATATGGGAGCAATCTTTTATTCAACCGTTACTGAATTGTTTCAAATAGTTCACTTTGTTGTCGTTTTAAGTGAAAATCCAGGAAGGACAGTTTTTGCATTCGCTTTGGTAATGATTAACGTATTTGATCTGATGTTGGTTATTATCTCATGTGGAACTGCCATCAATCAGGTAAGAAGCCTTAATATTCATTAGTTTATATACTATCTATAGTTTGTTTGTGATCGTTTTTAAATTGGTTTTATGCGAAACAGGTTAGAAAGTAAGTTGGAAATAGAGAAAAATTGCAGGCAGCAAAAATATAATAAGCTCATTTCCAAACTTACTTTAACGCTGAATGGCATTGCTCTCTCAGGCAAAACAACATACAGATGGGAAGATAAAACCTGGTTTAATTGCTAAAAATAGTGCATTATACAATCTTTCTCAAAACCTGTAAAACTTTGCGTGTCATGTTACTATGACAAGCGTGCAGTATGTAAATTATCCCTTGTTACCAGCCTCTACAGAGCTCCTACCATACTAATTGTAGCACTTGTTTTATTTGGTTGTTCTTAATACTTACATTTTACCGATACTTAACAAGTGACCAGAACAGACGATACGTTTATTTTCAAACCCGTATAGGGTAGTTGGGGGCAAAACCTTGCACGGGGCAAAGCCACTCACCGTATTTTTAAATAGCCCGCGAACGATCTCAGCGCCGGCCGCCAAGCAGCAGATCGGCCTTGAAGATGTTTAGTGTGACGTGAAATTTGAAGCGAATCGGATGGTTGTAAGCGAAAAAAATGAGGTTAGTTTATTTTTCGTTCTTTTGATGTAAACATTTTATTAACGCAGTAGAAAAAGTAGGTGCTTGTGATTATGTTTTCTCTACATTGAATTATCTGTTGATTGTATCACTAATTAGCTTCCTTCTGTGTGCATGCGATTTGCATGACTCTGTTTAGAAAAGTTTTGGGAACGATTTATTTTAAAGGTGCTGAATGGGGCAAAAACCCGCAGCGTTTGAGAGGCAAAGCCACGCGTGCGGGGATTTGCCCCATAGTGCGGAACTTTCCCCTTTATTTATAATATTTGAGCACTAAGTTTGAAATATAACATATGAACGATTTCAATAATAAAACTTCATTTCAGAACATATAAATGGAAAACGAAGTATGTAGCGATGTCTACAGATAAACTCGCTGCTGCACGAGCACTAATCGAAAGAGGGGTTTCCATCCGGCAGGCAGCAAGAAAAATCGGCTTTCATGAGTCGACTCTTAGGGATCGACTGAAGACAGGGGGAGTGGAGAAGCTTGGGCGATTCCGAAGAACATTCTCCGAACAACAGGAGGAAGAAATAGTGTGACATTGCATAGAACTAGACAAACGATTTTTTGGCCTTACATTAACATCATTAAGATTTCTTCTGTTCAAATATGCAGAGGCGAACAATCTTGTGCATCAATTTTCGAAGAAAGCTCAACTTGGAGGAAGATATTTTACGCGGGAATTTATGAAAGGGAACAAACTATCCCTGCGGATTCCCCGCAAAACGAGTGTTGCTAGAACAATGGGATTTAACAAAACACAACTTTCTCAATATTTTAGCAACTTGGAGGCAGTATTGAAGAAGTACAGATTTACTCCCCGTCAAATCTTCAATATGGATGAAACGGGAGTGCAAACGATCCCCAATATACTACCAAAACATGTTGCTCCTACGGGAAAATGAGAAGTAGCGAAGGCAGTAGCAGCGGAGCAAGGACAATCAGTAACCGCGGTGTGTGCAGTAAATCCTGTAGGCTATTTCGTACCTCCTTTCTTCATCTACGCTAGAAGAAGAGAAAATCGGCTTTTAATTAAAGGTGGTCCATTAGGATGCGACATGGCTGTAACCGATAAAGTTTATATGAACACATCTACCTTCATTAAGTAGCTGAAACATTTTCAAAAGTACGCCAAGCCAAGTGAGACTAACCCAATCTTATTAATACTCGATAATCATGTTTCATACACAAGTTTGGAAGCAGTTACTTTTCAAAAATCAAATCATATCGATCTTCTAAGATTGCCACCTCATAGTAGTCATAAGACTCAACCTCTCGATCGATGTATTTTCCGATCACTCAAGGCTTTTTACGATGCGGTTGTGGATTCGTGGGACATTTCTCATCCAGGGGAAACCTTCAGCGTTTATAATGTTGCTGAATCATTCAAGCTAGCGTTTGAAAAAGCAAGCACTGTTGAAAATGCAGTAAAGTCCTTTAAGTCTACTGGAATTTATCCCTTTAACGCGAACACCTTCTCAGACGCTGATTTTTTACCATCGGAGGTTACAGACCAGCCACCACATGAAGAGTTGGACGACGATCATAATCGAATGATAATATTTAATAATGATAATGAGATAGCAGATCTGACTGCAGTTTCCCAAGAAATATTCCATGATCAACCGTCTACTTCAGCTTCAGTTGAAGCTTCAATACACCAGGATATTATACAAGAGAACGGCAGTCATTCGGTTAATAAAACACCTTTAAAAGAAAAATCTCCATCCACTTGTTGTACAACTCCAAGATATATTATTGCTTTGACTAAAATACAAATAAAGAGGAAAAGCAAAGGATTGAAGTCTCAGCTGCTGACGTCAACACCTAATAAAGAACGCTTAGAAGAAGAAATGGCTGAAAAAGAAAAACAAGTTACTGAGAAGGAGAAACGTTTCGTAGAAAGGAAAACGCGGTTGAAAGAGAATGCAACTAAGCGACTTTTTTCCGCCAAACCAAAAAGAGGAAAGAAAAATGCCTGGGCGCTCTCTTCTTCAGACTCCAGCTCAGATTATTCTCTTCATGACAGTAGCTCTGATTTCGATTTTTCGTCTCAGGATGGGGATGAACCTCAGGAAGAAATTGAAAACTCACAGCAAATTTGTGAAACTTTGGTACCAAATGATTATGCTGTAGTAAAAATTCAGGGCAAAACAAAGAATTTCTTTCTACACTACGTAGCTAGGATTATTGGTGTTTATCAAGGAGTATTTTACAAACGACTACCAAATACTTGCAAGTTTTCGGAAACGACTGAAGAGTCCTTCATTGCTGACGAGGATATAGTTTTAAGATTGTCAAAACCTACTGAGATAAACTCTTCAAGGTTTCATAAAGTAATTTCTTTCACAGAGGACTTGACCTCGTATACTATGTTCTAAACAACCTAATAAAATATGTTCATTTATTTTTGTGAAGAATAAACATTTATTTCATAAAATTGTTTCTCATTTGACCCTTTTCTCCACTGTTGGGGTAAAGCTCCGCATCGCGGGATTTTGCCCCATTTTGTGGGGCACGGCCCCGCAAAAATTTTTTTTGTAAATTACTTTATTTATTTTTAACTGATAATCATAGGGCTCATATAATTTAACAAAGTTGCAGGTAAGATCCCTACCTAATACTCCCGCATAGGAGAGAAACATACATAACTCCCTCTTTTAACAATCGTTAAAAAACAAGAATTTGCGTGGCTTTGCCCCCACCTACCCTACTTCATTTAGATATAGTCATGGTCTTTTCGTTATTAGGTTTAGGTGTAGCAAAACCTAAAAACTGTTATAGGTGAATGTAATAAGTCACAAATCTTATTTTCAAAATGGAGGGAACTATTTAATATCCAGCGGCCTTCCTATGATATGCATGTCACGTATTCGTCGGCACCGAACCGGCATATTTCATCTTCAATTGGCCCTGACGCTACCGTGTGCTTCATAATAAAAGGAAAAGCAAGTGGGTGAGGTGGATTTCTTTATTCGAGCTTGTAAAGCGTCTAATTAGCAATCAGATTGCTCATGCCTATGGTGCAGAGTTAAATTTATACCTTTTGTTTTGTTTTTGAAAGAATATAGTTCACAGTGTTCAGTGTTTCCTTTAACTTTTCAGTAGAAACATACTGTTACCTAGTTTGTACATAATTTTGAACACTCTTCAACCGTCATTGAATCTGAGAAAAGTTGTTACCCTGCTGTCTTTATTAAATATGTTAAAAACATTATCTTCTGTACCTTACTGATTTATTTACAATTCAATTTAAAAATTACAAATTTTATGTAATTAGAATAAGTCCACATATCAGCCCAGTTCGCAAGTGCTGCAACACCACAGATTCTCATTCAATAGGTCATAAAGTAGTACATTTACACCAATTTAAAGCTTTTTGCCCTGTAGTACTATACTTTCGTAAAAATCTAGAAATATTTGTAGTTCATTTCCTTAGAAATCAGTCAGCAGGTGTTGCAAACGAATCAATGTAGTTGATTTTCTTAGTAACCACAGTCAACAGATATTGCAAATCAATCAAAAAACAATTTTTCAAAATAACCCCATGAAGAAAAATTTCAGAAAAACGTCTTGTAAAGAAGTAGTTTCCAGTTTTAAAGGTTAAATGGAAGGAAAATTGTATCGACAATTGACATAGACTGAGACTCCGAGAGAGTCCTCTTCCATTATGATCACTTCTAAATTAATGGTACCAGTGTAAGTCAAAACCGTGTATTAAGGTGGGTCACCCAATTACCAATAACGTACTTATTAATTGAATAATAACTACTAGTAATAATATTTAAACATTAATCGTTGGTTCAAGCGATAAATGAAGGATTAATCTAAAAGCTATATGTTTATTTACAATACGGAATAAGAAAATCAATTAAAGTTATTGTTAACGAAATACACATTTCAGAGATTCTGTAAAATGTAAACATGCAATTTAATCAAACCTTGCACATACCTGGCACCACAAAACAACAAGTGAACGTAATCGATTACCTTTATCGTTAACTACATTGGTGACAAATCTTCACTTAACAGAATGTACAATGAACATAGTAATTCCCATTTAAAAAAGGGAAATAACATAACATTTTTGTAATTCTGAATTTTCTGAGGATTTTGGTCAGGGCACTGTAAAGACAATCTTGAACTCAAATGGTTCAGATCAACAGGGTTTCTTATTAAAGTAATTCCATCGTTGATCTTAATTCTAATAACCCCGTCGAAGGTTCGAACATTTCTTAGTCTATATTTACTTGCAGCAATTTTTATAAATATAATCTCAGTTTAGGGAAATCCTCTTTTATGTATATATAAACGGGGCTGCGCGCGCTATTGCGCGGTCTATTCTATTCAATTTACAATTTTTAGGCCTATTACGTTGGGCCATTCTGTTCTGTTACACATCCCTCCCTTGCCTCCCCCTGCCATCCACCTGACCAAGAAGGAAGCCCTAGGGGCTCCGCCCCTCTCCAAGGTGGCCGTCGGGAATCCGCCTCTCTCCAAGGGGGCCTTCTCGGCTCCAGCTTTCTTCAAGGGGGTCCTCGGTGCTCCGCCCTTCTCCAAGGGGGCCCTCGGTGCTCCGCCCCTCTCCAAGGGGGGCCTCGGGACCCCGCCTCTCTCCAAGGGGACCATCAGGGCTCCGCCCTTCTTCAAGGGGGCCCTCGAGGCTCGGCCGCTATCCAAGGAAGGACTCGGGACCCCGCCCCTCTCCAAGGGGGCCATCAGGGCTCCTCCCTTTTCCAAGGGGGCCCTCGAGGCTCCGCCCCTCTCCAAGGAGGCCTTCGAGGCTTTTCCCCTCTCTAAGGGGGCCGTCGGGACCCCGCCCCTTTCCAAGGGGGCCCTCAGGGCTCCGCCCTCTCCAAGGCCGCCCTCGAGGTTCAACTCCTCTCCAAGGGTCCCTTCGGGGCTCCGCCCCTCTCCAAGGGGCTCACGGGGCTCCGCCCCGGTCATGAAATTGAGGCGACCGACGGCGAAATGAATGCAAACGCGTCGGCAATTGTCGTGACGGACACACACGTTTGGATCGTTCACCTTTATTTATATGGTTTGCATTTTTTGCACTTAGAAATATGATCTTTATTCTTGTAGCTTGTAAACTTGATAATAATGGGATGCGGTTTAATACTATTTTTCTCCGTGATAGCACCCATCAATGGCATTAGATTTGATACCGATATTGGCTTTTTCTTTGAGGATGTTGATACTTTTTTCCTCAACGTTTTTCTCTGGCGATTCATTAAGGCTTAGGATTCGAAGATTGTTAATCCTCGCATACTGCTGCAGACTATCCAGTTCAGTAGATAGGGTTATACCTTCACTTTTTATACGATTTAATTCAATGTTGACAATTTTTTACTTCACGGAGTCTATGATCCACCTTATAGATAATTGTGTTAATTTTTATTCTGACAATAACATGGTAATCGTCTGTTTGATAATCTCAGTAATTTCGTGTTTTTGGCATCGCGTGAATGGCATTATTAAATATTAATCACAACTTCACAATTAATAAACTCCTGCTCACACATCATACACTTTTGAAATAAAAACGATTTCAGTCAGTCAATATTGCCGGAACAACAAATACGTCTACACCTTGCGAGCTGCAGATATCGAATCGAAAGTGAGGGGGACTTTGTTGATTGATTTGTGGCTCTTTATCTTTAGACCAATAGTGGTTCTCCTCTAAAGGTGCTTCTGGTTTTCTGTTATTGCATCTAATGTTGTATTGGATCTTGATCCATCACACTCTGCTCTAGCCGAAGCACTACTTCGTTAAGTCTCACAATAGACTATATCTTACCAGTGAAGTAACGCTTACCATTTCGAACGTGATAATAGAAAATTATTTGTCTAGCACGAATAAAACACCTTGTTGAGCAAACGATCTATGGTTTAAATTTATCTCGATATACGACTGAATTTTTAATTTATTACTATTTACCCGGCAGTGTAGCATCTACTTGCTTCTAAAAATGATTGGAAAGTAATGAGAATTGTTTACATATACGAATATATTACATAGATCTAATACCATTATCTTTGAAAAAATACTTTATATATTTAATACGCCCATTCTTTACAAACTGTATGGAATTATCAATGATTCCCGCTGGCTATTCATTGGGTATACGACAAAAGCGTCGAGAGTTTATTTAGTTTATTTTTAGAAAATACAATAAAAGACTCGTATTAATAGCTAAATGTAAGAAAGTATTTGTAGTTATAGGCAAACAAATATAAGATGTTTCATCGGACTTTTTCCACAATCTTGGGTTTTTATCAAACGACGTTAAGGAAGTTTTTGATCTACTTCCGTCCCCAGGTGAATGAACTGGTTAATCTTGAGGACTGATTTTTGTACATCCTTTAACGTACACTTCTACCCCGGGGGCATACCAGGATTTCATTCACCTGACGACGAAAGAAGGTCAAAAGCTCCCTAAACGTCGTGTGATAAACACCCAAGGCAGTAAAAAAAGTCCGATAAAAAACTTCATAATAGACCATTGTCAAAAACTGACATGGTTAAGAGAACCACAATTATAAAACTTAGCGAAAGCTTTTGCTTGGTTTAAATCAGGCGCGAAGCAATATTTTTCGCTGCTATTAGGATATAGCAGGACTTGCGAGTGCTATGATGATATTTTAACACATGGCCCAACAAGAGTCGAAACTATGTTGAACTGTGATAGGCGATTGGAGGAAAATAGAACGAAGCGGCGCGACAATCAAAACAAACAGCCAAAAACCACGAGCTCATTCGAAACTTGATTGTAAAAGGATTAAGCAGTTGTGGGGTTTGGAAATTAATTAGTAGGAGCGCTCTGGCAACAAAAAATGTTTGCCTTTGGTTGGTCACTCCGCGATTCGGAATGGAGAGGTTTTCGTAATTTGTACAGTGAGCGCCAAAAAGCATTGGTCAGTTTCAATACCTAATAAAACCCATACGCTTCACCTATGGAATCAATGATAATTTCTTCATAAATAGAAAACTTGGGAGTTTTGTTTAAATGTTTGACATCCTCCGAAAGTGACAGTTTGGTGCGCTGTTTCATAGTCAAAGGTTGTCGGGGCTCATTTTTTCGGGGAAATTGGTGAAACGGTAACGGTTGCATCTCAAAGACATTACATGCTTCAAAGATCTTTTTATAGCAAATAGAAGAGGAGATAGTAAATGAATACTGGTTTCAACAGGACGGTGCTACCAATTACACCGCAAGAAATAACACGAATCTCCTACGACAATCGTTTCCAAATAAACTGATTTCTTGCTAAGGTGACCTTCCTTGGCCTTCGAGATCGCAGGACATAACCACTCCTGACTTTTTTCTTTGGGATTACTTGAAGAGCAGAGTATTTACAAGAAAAATGAGAAATCTGGAAAAGCTTAAAATGTTTATTCGAGAAAATATTGAAGCTATACTGCAGGATATGCGGCAACGTGTGATGAGGGATTTCGACCGGCGTTTAAAAGAGTGCATTCAACAAGAGGGGACCATTTAACCGACAGAATTTTTCATAAGTGAATCTCCCATTCTTAGTCTTTAAGAAATAGTTTTGATTAACTGTGTAATGTAAGCAAATAAATTGTTATTACAAATTGAAGCTGACCAATGCTTTTTGGCGCTCACTGTATAAAATGCATCGGAATAGGTCTGCAAGAAGAGAAAAAAGCAAGGTCTGGTGCATGGGATGGCTCTACGAGCAACAGATCACAACTTTTGTAACTCTTACTGTTCTAGCTGAGGCACAATCTGACACCACAGTTATAATAACTATTAATAAGATTGTACAACCGACTCTATGTCTCACTCTTACTCCTTTAGTTGAAGCACAATCCAACACCGCAGTACTTGTAGAAGTAGGCAGTACATATACACTTGTTCCTAATAAATAATATTAAACCGCCATGACGTTGTTTCTTTTCGATGTGAGATGCACACAGTTTTCTAGCTGCAACCAGAGCAAGTACCATAAGTACCACCGTCTGGAGTAATCGTCTGTAACCCGGCCGAGAAACCAGAAAAACATACACAACGTAGGTACATCCACACATTAATTCCGAATAGGGTGTTCACCCTTACAGTGTCGTTATCAAACGGTACTCTAACTGATAATGGTAATAGTGATAATTTTTACCAAAATGCAGAGTTTTACCGTAAACTTTCGAAAATTACTCCACATATCAATAACATGTACAATTTTCCCTTGTTGTCGAACTTGGTAGTTGGAGTGCTTTCGACTGCCACAAATACTTTTTAACTATTGCACCTAATTTAAGATCTAATGAATGTCTCGGGAAAATTACATATTTTCTTCTTCACTTAATGAGTATAACCTTGTTTGATTTGATGTTGGTTGTTGTCACCTGTGGAAGTTTTAGTATCCATCTAAGTAATCTTAATATCTCTCAATTAAATTCGCAGTTCGAGATTTTGACATTTTATATTATTCGTATTGATCTTTGAGTCTTTCACGGCCTTTATGATTAAGTAACAAACGACTTCCGGGATTGGACCGTGTCATGATTGAGATCGACGAACTCAACGCTTCGCCCACTTTCGTAAGGGGCTTCATCAGGAAGAAAAAAACAAATGAGCACGGTAACTCAACGTGTTAACTACGCCAGAGGCGAAACTCTTTGCAGGGAAGGGACAGAAGAGAACGGTAACTCAACGTGTAAACCACGTCAGAGGCGTGGTTAACACTTTGAGTTACCGTGCTCTTTTGCTTTTTTCCTCCTGATGAAGCCCCTTACGAAAGTGGGTGAAACATTGAGTTCTTCGATCTCAATCATGACACGGTCCAATCCCGGAAGTCGTTTGTTACTTATTCGTATTGTTCGGTTCAATTCTTATTCATCAATTACCAAATTTTACTTTTGTCTGTTAATGTAAAAGTGTGTTTCAGGATCAATTAGTACTAAACAGTACTACTTATATAAGGTAATCGAAACGTCTGCGAAAATGGTTTCTTAGGTTCTTTTGCATTCTCTACTATAGAGTAGAGATCAAGTAGAATTGCTAAATATTTTAAAGCGTAAACTTATAATACCTTATACGCATGTGGAATGCGCTCAGTGCAGGTAAATTTACAAAAGCAGCTTCAAATATTTCATTTCTGCTTTAAAATTATACAATTTTAATATTTTTATGGCAACACACAAAACACATAACTCAAAATTAAACAGTTACAGGCATTAATTAATAAATAGGTAAGTAATTAGATATTAAAATTCGCTGCAACTGGCAAAAGCGACGTCTTTTAGGGCAATTTCAATCTCTGGGGTAAGTAGGTACACGTGGTCATTTAATCTACTCTTTGATTGTTGCCAAGTTGATTCAACGTTCGGGGTATTTCTAGTTGTTCTGATCTTGTAACCAGCTGTTTCAATCCCGTATCGAAGTGAGATGATTCCGCATACAGATGCTCATGTATCGTGCATGTGCTGTTCTGATTCAGTTAGTTGCTCCAGAAACTTGCCGTTTGACCAGAGTTGCTGTCTAATTTCTTTGATGCTAGGATTTGCGGAGTCAGGCCCCTGAGGATCTTATTTGTGATATAAGCTTGACCTGTTGCAGAGTGTGCTATTGCTGATTGTCAAAGAAACGACTGTTTGGTTGTACACGTAGGTATTTTATTACTTTATAAATCTTATCAAGTGCTTGTACGTCTTGGGCTGAATTCTTCAAATTTCCCATCAAGTTTAACTTATGCTCATTTTGACTGAGATTATGTGTCTGTGAAAAATGCCAGCATATTGAACTGAATCAATTCAAGCTTCTTCAAACTTTACTGTTGCTTATCTATATATTTAAAACGTGAAGCGTTTTCTTTCGACATCTATTTTGAGATTTTCACTGGGCCGATTGCAAATAAGCGTATAACTCTTAGAGGAAAACCAAAATATTGTAGTGCGCGAAATACGTAGTTTGCGGCCCTGTAGCAGTGGAACAAGTAAGCTTTCGAAGTCGACCCACGGTGTTCTGCTGATTTTTGCAATGAACCACTGTACTTGCTTGCATTTGTTTGTGAAGAGCATGTCGCTTATATAAACTATTTTCTAGCCATTGCTACCAGCGGGTCTCAGAATTCTCAATTTTAGACCTAAAAAACGAACATTGCTACGAAATCAACATCAAAATTATATCTCTCTTGCATGAATATGAAAAGCAATATTTGAGTGTGAATACAATAATTGTATCACATACTGACAACGTTTTATAATTTTCTATGGAATTTCTAGATTCGTTAAATTTCAGTGGAATATATCCACATTGTTTAAAACTCAAAATAGGATCAATACATATTCCCTTGAAAATTTTAAATGTGTCTACAAGTTTAGTAGACGAGATAAGATTAATGGTACGCCATTTATTGGAGAACTGCTTAGATTTGGTATTAAATGGACAAGCTACAGGCAGAAGAGTATTATTACCGCGTATAGATTAACACATTCTATATTGCACTACCTTTTTGCCTTCGGAAAAAAAATCTTGTGCACCTATCATTTGCTATGATAATGTATAAATTACAAAGACAAACAGGGGATAAAGTGGGATTATATCGTATATACCACAATCCCAGTATTTAGCCATGGTCAAGTATATGTAGCAATATCACGTGTGAGTAGTTTTAAAAACTTAAAAATTTCAATTTTACCTAATGAATCCTGCCACACGTTAGAAAGGAGTTTTGTAACATGCAAAATATTTTGCAACGGGTCCACTAGTATGTATAGCTAGCTGACCCGGAAAACGTTGTACTGTCCAAAGCTAATTTGTTTTTGTAGACACATCTTCCGAATATGAGCCAAATTAGACCATAAATACACATTTTCGTAAATATCTTGACTCCAGCGCCATCTACCGGTTCCATTTTTTGCCTTTCCACTTAAATAACATATATTCTGAATATGAGACAAATCGGACCATAAATACCATTTATCGAAATATCTCGACCCCAGCGCCACATATGGCTGCTCATAAACCTTCGCGGGGTGCGCACAACAACTTACCAAAGTTTCGTCGCAATATGATGAATGGTATAGGAACGCATACGGGGCAAACAAAGAAACATTTATTTTTATATACAGCGTGTACAATATAAGGAGCGCCAGTATGGGGATCTCGTTAGTTGTACGAAATACAAATTTGGTTAAATGGAAAAAAATTGTCCAATTAAAAAACTAACAAAATGACGCCTAGAAATCCTTGATATGATTTTTTTAATTATCTCAAGAAACGAAATTTTTGGATTTTCTATTTTATTTTTTTCTGGCGTTATAACAAAAGTGACAAAACTTCTTTATAGCCACTTTTTATGGACTCAAAGATTAAGTTATCAATTTATCCGACGTTTCGTCTTCGACTAACCATCATCAACTTCATTTTTTAAATACGGTTCTGACATTCTGATGCCAAATTTGTGAAACCCTTTTTATTATCAATTCAATAATGTACCACACATTGTAATAGTGCTTTCTGTCCCACGTTAGTAAAAGACAAAATGTAATACACTCACCGGCACGAAAAACGGAGCACTTGCATTTTTTTATTACATTTAAAATTGTATCCCTTTGTGATGTTTTATTATTACATTTATTATTATACATTTATTATACATTTAACATTATAACATGTATAATAAATGTATAATAATAAATGTAATAATAAAACATCACAAAGGGATACAATTTTAAATCCAATAAAAAAATGCAAGTGCTCCGTTTTTCGTGTCGGTGAGTGTATATCCCTCTTTGTATATCAATATAAATATGTTGCAGTTACACTAACTTACCTGCATCTATAAAGTAAACGTCAATGTCAAACTTGACTTGAATTACACTGATATTTTGTCACATTGTAATTATAATAATGTTACCTTCTATTACCTCGAACTAGCTCAATCAGAGACATTTAAGATTCCGTTCTTTCAGCTAAATGGGTGATGATTTATAATAATATTATTAACTCAATTCCAATGAGTTGTTTTTATATTTACTTATAATATTATAACAACGTACTCAGGTATCTTTACTTTCTTATGAAACCAATTTGAAACTGAGTTTTGATATGAAGTTTAGTTGACAAGTATAAAATAATTAACAGTCAAAATCAGAAGTTTAACAACTTGATCATATTTTGTAACTTTACATTCCGGCTAAATATAAACTAAACCCAAAATATGTAATTTATAGTTATTAAGGTACCAAGTGTATTATGAGTAAAATAAGAGCCCAAGATTGTTAGTGTACTAACCGAGGGCCTTTGGCCCGAGGTGTGTACACAATCGCGGGCTCTTAGCTCATAATGCCCGTGGTGCCTTCAAGGTTTTATGTCCTACCAATTTTCTTACCCAATTCATATTCAATTCATATAATTACTATGATATAGTATTTAAGATTGATCTAGTTAGCTGATCTAAGTTAGATTTGTGACATTAGCTGAGCTGTCATTAATTTTCATTGTGACAGTGGTGCATAATAAAGTTGTATCCATGGAAACCAATACTGTTAATTTTTCATAATAACCCTAGTGTTCTTATGAAGAAAATAATTGCCCTGGAGCGTTATTTTGTATCTAAGATACCTTAAAATAGAGTCATTAATTTCAATTAATGTACTGGTAGGACATAAAAATTATAATAGGCTAATACCGCAGAGTACTTAAATCAGTTATTAATTTAGAAAGAGTAAGCATAAAGTTATTTTCTAAATACAATATTTCTTAAATTAATTCGATATAATTTAGCCTTTCACTAAATTTGTTCAAAAACGTATCTTCGAAATCTAGTAATTAAAGTTTACTAATCTTTCTCAGTTGATTTTGATACCTAAATTCACTTCGTTGATGTCTCGTTCTACCAGTAACAATACTAGCCCAAGCTCTGCTAAACTCTGACTGCAACTCTAACCGCAACTCTGACTGCACAAAGCTCCTTGTAGATATTTCTATCTTCCAGATATAATTTTCACAAAAACCACAACACTCACTGAAGCACTGAAGCTAAGTTAATGATTGAAACTGATTGCTTTTCAATACAGTTTCAATATCAATACAAAAAACAATATTTATATTGACTCTTTGCAAATAATTATAATGTATCTGATTTTATATCAGACTCCACTCACTGGTCATTCCTGTGTAATGTTATTTCAATTAAATAAAAAATATTCAGCAATTGTATGGAATTGAACCTACAATGGCTTCTAACGTGTATCGAGTCCAATAACAAAATTTGTACTTCTTGTTTATTATCTGAGCTAGGAACGTTACGTTCCTTTTCACAACTGCCCCCCGTTATATAAATTTTATTTTTATAACTATTTGGATTTAAAATATATATTTATTACATGCAGTATGCATGTATGCATGTGACATTACAACATTATGATTTAATTACGTTTCGAGTCTTTGGAGACCACCATTAAGACATTTTTGGTTACGAATTTTAGGAAGTGTGATTTTACTATTTCATCAGTGACAGCAATCAATAAAAAACATGTCGGGCGTCTTGGCTACTGTCAGGCAGACAACGGTGCACAATTTTAACATTTAATTTGGTGGTTTTTAAATTATCGTTGCAATTAAATTTAGTATTTTGCAATTCATTTTTTTTTATTTTTGGTCATGTGACCTATACCCAAAAATCAGCTTAACGTAAGTATAGAAAATGCGTTCTTTCAAATTCCGTAACAAAAGAAGGGGGTTTCCATTTAAAAATAAACATGGATAACGTCATACTTCCTACGCGGGTCACCCTGTAAGTATACATTTTATTTGAAAAAATGCGCAAACAAAAATAAAAATCGACGGATTCCAACGTTTTTTCAAAAAGTCATTGCTGATTTTTTTTTACGAAATTATCTACTACTTTACGGATGCACTGTATTTTGTGCTGTTGCAAAAGTTTGTAGCCCGTACGAAGAACGAGCGTCTTGCTATTCTATTATAAATTACAATAGCCTCTCTTTGATCTCTTGCTTTTTCCAATTCCACTATAGAAAATGATATAATTTCCATATATTATAACCGAAAATTTAGGATTTCAATTTCTACTAGTGATGGACCGTAAATTTATTGCCTCAACCCCAAACCTGGAAGACGGGGTGCTTCTCTTAGTCTGGAATTCAGCCAGGCCATGATCCGTAAAAGATACGTTACCAGTAGCTCTTAGGATTACCTAACACCTGGCAAAATATGCCTTCATCAACGTAGAGGTACCATCAAGAGGTTGGAACAGATATAAGAAAACCACGAATCTGAGACAAAAAACTTATAGGAGTTTTATATGTTACAATGCAGTTCCTGGGGTAGCACGGTCGAATTAACTAAATACCCTATATAAGATGATATTCTATTTTGCGTGAATGGGTAGCTAAAAAAGTATGCTAGTAATTAAATTACATTTCTAGCACTTCTTTAAAAAATGTAATAATGATAAATGCACGATTTCAATTCATAGAAGTATTCGTTATCATCAAATTCAAAAGGTCGATCTTCGTTTTTCTTTATTTTCTTTCACTTTCGCAAATAGGGTAACAATATTGCTTTTGTTTGATATTTTCAGTTAAAAACTGCCCGTTCGTGGGTTAGCAATTGTATTTTCTTTTAATTTCAGTATATAAAATTATACCATGCGTTCTTTTTAAAATTATATATAGGGGATACTCGTATGTATACTAAACAGAAAAATCCCCTTATTTTTTATGGTTTTTCCATATATGTCGGCAACCAATTATACAGCAAACTTAAATTTTAAAAGTTGTAATTTAAAATGTGGCAAAAATAGGGACATTTTTCTTTTTAGTATACATACGAGTATCCCCTATGTATACTTTTAAAAAGGACGCACGGTATATTTTGAATCTCCAAAAATAATCTTGGAAGTAACTATTAATGAACGTGAATAATTATACTATTTTCAGCATTACTTAGTTAAACATCAGCAATCTTTCAAGATATAAAGAATTGCACTTTGCATCCAATTAATGAAAAACAATTGCATACCTCTACTATTTACTTCCATCATTGGTTTTTCCTCTAGTACAAAACATGGCATATATTTATACTGAGATGTGTCCTGCATATTTATTAAGAACGTGCTTAGGGCTGGCATCATTCACTGTGAAAATACATGCCAAATGCATTACTTTAGCACCTATAGGGTTATTTCGATATGTTGAAGCATTTTGTCACGTCATTTTGGTATTTTAATTAGCCACCTAGGCTTTAGGGCAGCGTGCCCGTATGCTAAACCCTTTTAGTTACTTATTTGGCTCCATCGCCTAATTCCATAATAATGATTTTGCACATATTTGGCCCCAAACGCAGTATTTCTCGTCAGTTGGAGCACCCCTTTGCTGGTACTTTGGCAGCCGGGTGTTATCGCTCGCAAGAATTCCGAACCTTCTAGAAATCACGCCGTTGAGGCGTGCTGTCTTCGTTACCGGAACTTATTTGTTTTATTGAGCGCATCGCCATTGGCTGTCGAGGGTCACGTGGTAACGCCGTTTTGGCTCACGCCACTGCAGGGGTCGTAACACTGCTTGCTTGGGCATTGAGCCGAGAGCCGTTGATCGAAGAAGTCGCAGAGTGTGCCGTTTTGCGGCGTTCCCGCCATTGGCGGGGACGCCAGCCTGTTTTTCCCGTCTCGTGCTGTTTCAGCGAATGTTGTGTAAATTACCGTTGCTGTGAAAGCCTTCCTATTTCCCGTGCTGTTACAACGAATATGCCGTAAACTGTTTCGCCTTTAGGAGGTCGCGTGTGACTGTGCGAGTGGCGAGTCTTTACGCCAAAGCGTAGGTGTGTGAAGGGCTTCACGGGGCCAGTTCTGCGTTTGTGAGAAAGGGGGCTTTCCCTTTGTAACTCGCTGTTTTCGAGGATCTTTCTAGGCAGGACGAAGTAGGCCTCTTTGCCGCCGTAAGTGTGCTCTCAGGAGAGCGTCCTAACGCCGCCATCTTGGCGGATTTCAGCCCGTTTACCCCTAATGCCGTGTTTTGGCGATTGAGCTGCCACAGACTGCCGCCTTCTACCAACTGACTGCACGCAACTCTCATAGACCGTCTACGGACTAAGGTATTTGTAATTACAACCATTTAAACATATTAACTGTTGCTTGTGCGAGCGGCGGTGCTTTTGTGCTCAACTTTGTGTGGGCGGATGCCATGCCTCTTGCTTGCTTGTCGCGGCTTTTAATGCCGGTTTGAGGCCACCATGCTCCAAGACGCTACTTTGGTAGCCTACTAGTAAGTTCATGTGCGCGAGTTTCGCGTTTCATCGCCTAAATAGCTAAAGAACTCTGCGCCTATGTTTTGGTGCTACGTTTGTGCTAACTTTTAATTCAGTAACGTTAGGTGCGCGAGTTTCGCTATATTGTACCGATTAATACATAAATGGAATCAACGCTTTGCCGTGCTGAGCCTGGCGCGCCCTAATCTGTTCGAGCTCTTTGTTTATGTTTGCGAGGGCTTTGTGCTTTGCTTATCAGGTGTTAACCGCAGCCAACGACTGCGTGGGCGACGTAGCAGGGGCTGGCAACTATTCCAAATTTGCATGCTTTAGTGAGGCTATGTTAGCCCCTCTTCCTGGTCAAATATTGCAGTCACGCTGCCCCGCTGCCTAACGAGTTAGGCCTTCAATTAAATCGTCGCGCATTTGTGCGGCGTCGTGCTTTGCTACTAGCTACACTGCTCCCGTTGCCTTTGCAGGTCGGCGTCTGTTATCGCGAACTAACGCGCCCTTTTCCGGAGTGCGTATTTCTAAACTGTACTCTAATATGTAAAGTGTCGAGCCCACTGCGGCCGGCCACCCATAGTGTGTTGTTTACTAGCATAGCGCGTCTATCAGCTGGTGCTTAACGTAAGAAATAACATAAGCTTGGCGGCACGATTTGCTGCCCAGATGTAGTTATCGACCAATAGACGCATATTTAATTAAGGGACGTATTATTCCTATTCGACCTGTGCATGCTTTGTTTCAGATAGCGCCTTTTACAGTGTAAAGATTGGTGTACGGCGAGACGTGAGAGATCAGAGCGTGCAGGTAGGTCCAGTGGTTGCGCAGTCTCGGCCCAAAGAGTCCCAATATTACCATTCCAGTATTTGCGATCACGAAATTGTTATTTGAGCTTGCAGCTCATGAGAATTCTTATCGACGGAGTATCTTGAATACTTCGCCCCCGTCTAACCGCCCAGGTCCGGTTAGTCGGGTTAAGACAGGCTTGGTGGCGCCCTCATTATTTTACCGTTAGTTACCGACCTTCTGGCCGTTACCCTCAGATAATCTCGTTAAAGGGCCCGCCCATCTCCACTGAACGTTTAGCTCGGCCTAACTTGTTGCGGCGTGGGTGGCGGCCTAGGAGATATTTCGTCCCGATTTCGTCAGTTACGGCCCGCGCCGGCCGTTTCGTTATTGTATGAGCCGGTGCGGTGTCGTAAAGTCAGTTTAAGACCGTAACAATTTGAAATCTTAGTAAACAAAGTAGTTGTTATTATAATAATATTCTGCAATGAATTATATGGTATCTCTATTATGCGAATATGGAATACAATTTTAACCGTCGAGGAACCTTTAAAACGATTAGTCTGGAATATGAAGCATAGTAATTCAGCCAGAGAAGTATTCATTATTACAATACTTTGCAGGTGCACACTAATAACAGTAACCTATTTTTATGCAATAAATACGTGTTCTTTTAATGCAAGAGAGTTCATTGGCATTAGCACCTACTCAGTAATTAGTTTTTATAAGTTCACGGTACAGATATCGCTCTGCAGCCTTATCGTGATGCTACGATGTGGATTTCAGATGCTGAAAGGGGATTTTGAAAAATGACTATCAACTCGCTAAATCTATGCATATTGTACGTGTTAATGTTTATCAAATTGCAGAGATATTTTAAACACCTTCTGAAATTACTGCACATATCAATAAAATGTAAAAGTTTCTACTTTTGTTCTACATGGGAGTTGGATTTCAGTCGATCGTCGCAAATACTTTTCAAGGACGTCACCTAATTTGGGGCACCTATGAAGGTTTCGGAAAAGAAATTTCTATTTTTTCCTTGGCTTCCATAAACGTGTTTGGCATGATGTCGGTTATTGTCACCTGTGGAAGCTTTAGTAACAATGTAAGTAATCTTAATGTGCCCTATCAAACCTCTGTTTGCCACATGCATCCATTACCGGATATTAAAAATTATGGCGTGGTGCTTGAAGCTGTAATCTTTTGAATGAACTATATACAACGTACAATACTGTTTTTGATTCTTAAAGAGTTAACACAAAGGGTGTGTTTACTTCATATTGTACAGTCATATGATATAAGGAATTCCCTATGCTGCCAATTAATCGCGTGGTATGTTCTCCATTCATAGGTTGATAGTACGGAGAATTTTGTAGTCTCCCATAGTATTCACATTGCTTTTCCCCTGTATAGCTATGTGGCACAGGTCCAGAAAGGTCGCCAAAGTAGCACTGACGTTATTCCTATTACCTTTGCAAGCCGTTGTACATTGCTCAGTGTAACTTCATGGTTTATTGCTTAATTTTTGGTCACTGCAACCAGACCATATATGTACGTACTACTTAGCTGGATTTATTGTTCTTCTAATTCCAGTTGTTACAGTATCAAAATGACTTAACCACACCCACAACGGTGTGAGTATCAAATGGCTAGACAAGTCCGGGAAAAGGGTGGCACGCTCGCCCTGCAAATCGTCAAAAACAGTATAAAGGCCTCGGCTGGTGCGCTCAGGGAGATGGGCGTGGTTCAAACGGTACGTCACCCGGCAAGCGTGTCGAGGTATATATAAGGTGTTACTAAATAAATGGGCGACCGAGCTCCGTGGTCTAGTGCGGAGCACGTCCACTTAACATTCGGGAGGTCGTGGGTTCGATTCCTGCGGCCGCCCGCCTTGATTCAGGTTTTTAGGTGGTTTTCCTGAGTCAACAGGGTACCTTCTCTGAGGCGAATGACGGGGCAGTATTTCTCCACCTTTCCTGACCTTTCTTCCAGTCTCCACCCCTCCTTTCTCTCACCCATCCCGAGTTTCCCGTTCTTGGCTGAAGAGGGACGAAAGGTCCCTATAGCAGCCCGCCCCCAGTTGAGGTAATTGAAATAATCTTTACCTTTTTTTAAATGGGCGCCATCAGATCTAACTCAAAATACCCACGTTCACCCGGACCTGGAGGGTTAAACGGGGTGAGAAGTACTCGAATAACTATTTCGGGACTACTGATTCTGGGGGAACAACAGCGTAGCGACAGCTCGCCGACCTACCTGCATCACTCACCAACCGCTCCCAGGCCTCGCCTCACATCCATCTGGACATAAATACGGGATCACCCTGTAGACAAACATGCACACAAAACAGGGATAATCATACAACAAGTATAGTAAATCGTTCTATTAGGCCTAGCACCGGCCAACAGTTACAAACACAAATAATAAACGACGTCGTTCGTTTCACACATAATAAATACAGCGCAATTGCGCCACCAACTCATCCTACTAGGAATACAATCGGTCCAGTAACTCAGGGGAGAACACCCAAGGTCTCGAACAACGGTTAATAGCCAGCCAATTAGCTAGGCTCGCAAACGTGAAACACTGATCTGAACGTACCATACTTTCATTGATGCACAAAGGTTAATTTACAACCGCGGGCGCTCCACGCCTGTGCTACCGGCCGTAAGACAATAACACTTAATTACGAACGGTCAAATAAACTTTATAAGAGCAACTATCAGCTAGCGCTGAATCAAATGAGTAGCGCGCCAGTGACCTAACGGAATGAAGGCACACAAGGCGACGCGTAAATTTAATTTAAGTACCTGTGTAGGTATATGCATACAAACGTATTATCGAAACAAATGTATTATCTGAACAGATGCGAGCAGTGCATCGAGTGAATCTAATTTAGTAGTCTGTAATTACTAGTACACAAGCGTATTATTGAATAGATGCGAGCAATGCATCGAGTGAATCTAATTTAGTAGTCTGTAAGATTGGTTACACACGCACTTGATCTGTCTGCACCAAAAGCGCGAAAGGCGACGCTTTAATGTAATTTTAATAGCGTATAAAACTAGGGGCACATTAATAAGTTATCAAGTATCTTATTTCAGAGCAGCTAGGCCTTTGGACGGAACTCGGGAGGCGGCAAGCGGTGGCGATCAGCCACCACAGCTGTTGGTCAGTAGATAAGGGGAAGAAGCCGGTATAATTCGATCATAATCACAGATGATTCCATTAATTATTCAAGAAAGGCGGCATAACACTACTGCATGCCTGGGAAGCCGTCAGTGTAAGCTAAACCAGCTCGTAAACGACGGAGCGAGCGCCTCGGCAATATAGGGCCTCCTTTTTCCTAACCACACCTTACGCTCTTTGTTTGACACCGTCCCTTTCGCAACTGCCTCGAGAAAAACCGCTCGTGAATCCAGCTGTGTCTGGCCAGATCTACGCCGGCCAATCATCGCCCAGCGCACGACATAATTCCTTTACGTTTCACTGCACGCGGGCGAGTCTAACAGAGGTTGTCCTTGTTGCTCCCACGGGCTGAATATTAAATAACTCGAAATCAACGCGCTCACAACTGCTGGGGTATGCCGGTGCAAGGAACACAGTGAAAGGAGTATACACAGTTTATGAATCAGAAACAGCGGTACCAGGAATGTACAAAGTTTAAGAAAGGCTAAGCCTGATGTTAAATTTGCAGTTTTCTGCGGTGGGCTTTATGTAGTTAAATAAATTACTAAGGGCTACAAAATGGTCTGACACAGTAAACTAAGACTTGGTCTCATACCATATGACTTGCTTAGTCTAACTACAGAAAGAATGGTTTTCTACTTTGTAAATTGTCCATATTTGGGTTCAGAATTAACTTAGAGTCCACAATAACCTTGAACTATTTTACTCCTTCCAACAATTTGATTTATTGCCTGCTAAGCTAGAGATAATGTAAGTCCTATAGGTCGTTTTTCCGCATAGATGGTACTATACTTTTTGGACTCTTCCGTCCCCTAGCTATATCAGACAAGAGCTGCTGCATGCGTTTCCTGAATGTATTGCTGAATCTACTTTTATTAGAATAGCCAGTGTATACATGTACTATAAGCTAATAAATTATTCGCTACTAAAGTTTCTTAGAAAGCGGTTCATGACAAGGTTCCGCTAAGTAAGGAAAAATACTGCCAACGTCACCACCGGAGCTTATTGATGCAAAGCTCAATCGCCCAAGCAGCATCCAAAACGACAGCCTCTGACCAGCATATGGCCAACCACAGTCACTACGGGTCGTTACCCTAATTGGCCAGGCGCGAACTGGAGTACCCAAGCACGGAAGTAGTGTCGAGGCACTGCTGTATCCAGGGCTTGCCGACCTTCCGTAGTACTCGACGAGTAAAATCTCTACTAGAAATTTAGCTGCTAAATATTTCTTCAGTTGCAAGGTTTATACTTAAGGGATCCTCACTCATGACTGCGCAGACTACACAAAATCTCGCATGTGTAAAACAGGGTATCCCGCCAAGTACTTTTACTGGGTGAACTACCATGGGGCCAGCTTCGGGACGCTACTCTAGGATACTAGTTCTTCAGTAGCCTGAACGACACCTCAAATGAGGGTTTGACGCATCTCTGGTACTAGGATTACTCTTGGCTCAACAACTCAAACGTCTGCTCGACTCCTCGTGCACACTATTACATCAGATTACCTGACTGACGCATCCAACGGTGGCTTTGATATCTCACGCATCTCGGTTACTAGGCCAGGATTGCTGATGATCCGACAGCTCAAACGGCGGCCGGTGTTCACTCCGTCGATCTGTTTTCTTTTGCTCATCAAGCTGTGTATGAGCCCATTCGTGCTCCTTCCTGGTTGCTCTGGAGGCCTCCCCCTTACGAGTGGCTCTTTAGAGCCAGTATAGGAGCAACAGTACAATTTACTCCAGATATTGTAGTGACTGGCTGTCTTTATGTTTTATGGGATAAAATTAATAATTTAATTATAGCAGATCATTACAATGCTCAGGGATTTTTAATGTGTTAAACTTTGCCTGTCAGTATCTTAAGCTTATTAAAATGAAATATATTTATTACTTTACAAATAAAATGGTTAATTGCCCCGTTCTATATTTTATTAAACTGCAATAATGATTTAGGCTAGCTCCGGCAAAACACAAAACTTTTCTCAGGTGGGTTTACATCTGAGCTTTTAAAATTATGTTTAGAAAATTTGATTTAAAGTAGCTCACATGCGCGATTCTAGTACATTCGATTTACACGCTCCAATTATTCATAACCTCACAATCTGACATTTGAACACAGAACGGAGTAAGTGCAAAATAGCGTTTATTTGAATATTAAACAGTGAAATTCTGCGAGGAAACGTCAGGTAAATTGGCGAAAAACTTCCGCCTAGCAACAACTAATTTGGCTTTGTTTTAGGGATGACGTCAAACGACGCTCGCAATAATTAATTTGTTTTGGATTTCCTGTAATGGCTCGGAATTATTGCAAGAACCGCAAATTCTAGTGACGCCACGCAAATTATTCAAAGCGGGACAGTACTGAATACTTGGAAATGCGATAAATCTTTTCCAGAATGTGTATTCTTCAAGTTTAGTAACCCTCCTGGCTTCCTAACACTCAAGAAACGTGAGAAATCCTACTTCAGATCTGGCAAAATTTCGCTTCGGAGCTGGTGCAAGGAGACGCTGACGGGTTTCTTCGCTTGAAGTCGCCTCCCTGGCAGCAAATCCTGTTCAGGAGGCTCGTGCACACCTTCCTGGGCCATTGGAATGGAGAACCCTGGCTTTGGCAGCTCAACTGGAACGTAGTCGACGTTGGAAGTTCTCAGGTGTCCGCTGCCGTTTCACAGTCGGAAGTCGATTTGGTAAAATTTATAATTTTATGTCGTGGAAACTGCCACAAATAAAACCACCGCTGAACAGTGATTTGTATAAATAACTGGTTCACTTTTTAACTTAGTAAGACCACTTTTATTATGTGAAAACATACATTTTATGGAGATTAATTTTGCCCCCAAGCTTTCAATTTTACAGCAATTGTTATTCTTTTTTTGACAAAACAGCATCGCGTTGCTAGGTAACAGCGCTCTTATATTGTTTATAGAAAATTAGTTTTAGTTATTAATTTATATAAATGAAATATAATTTTATATAACATTTGTCTAAAATCTAAAAATTTCTTAAATATAAAAATTGTCTTTTTGCACTTCCGGGACTAAAGTTGATACTTTAGTCCCCGTAAACAGAAACTAAAGTAGATCATTTAATCCCTAGGGACTAAAGTAACTCATTTAATCCCTAGAGACTAAAGTAAAAATGAAACCGTAACTATGGTAAAATTATGTACACACGAGGTTAGTAGGTTAGGTTTTGTTTGTCATCTGACACACACTGACGTAAAACTTAACCTGCAAATCTCTAATTTGACATATACTGACAATACACTTCAGTACTGCCAACTGATTCAGGCTATCCAGGACCTGCTGCAATTCAGTTTGTAATCAATTATAATTGTCAGTTTCCAAATTGACATATTCCAAATTTTGGAAATGTTTGATGACAATGTTCCCAAAAGTGCAAAAAATAGCGTATATACCTCGCCCTCGAGGCAACAAACTCCACTCGCGGGATTAAATGGTGCACTTTAGTCCCTCATGATATAATATACTATTCTTTCTTATATCTAAAAATTGTTCTTATTCGTCACACACAACCTTTTTATAATCACTACTCTGCTATAACACTTATTTTTAAAATGCACAGAAGTTGAATTCTATTTAACACACGTCATTGTTCTTCAATTCAGTTGCCCTCGTTATCTATTGCTCTTTGCAATTTTTATTTTATTGTGCGTCGATTTCATTTACCTTTCAGCTTGTTTGCTTTTCACTGTCTCATACTTTTATTAATAACTCTACTCTCATTCAGTATGCACATAACCAACCGTTTGTGCTATTTATTTTTATTTGGTCTGGCTTTAAATATGCTCCAACCTATCATATTAATTATATTATTTTACTGAAAATTTAAATTCAAACTCTCTGAAATCTGTTTTGCTTCTGCGTGCTTTTATTCCTCTACTTATGCTTCTTGCATCTCGTTACGAATGCATTTAATAACTTCAATTACTGTTTTAAATTGCAATTAAATAAAACAGTTTAACTTTGTGCTTTAATTGACTTTGTTCAATATTTCTCACTGCATACAGAGCCAAATTGTGAGCTTAAAACTGTCTCAATATATATAATTGATATTGTCCTCTGATAGTACTCAAACATTTGTTTGCTAAACAACACAGGCTGAGCACAATTTATGTTGTAATCATTTGTGCTTGTACTAAATTTAATGTTTACTTTTTCATTACATTTTGGGTTTCAGTCTCAGTCATAGGCAGTTAAATATTTACAAGCCTCCGACTACCATATGAACATTTTTTGAAGTGAAAACCCCTAAAAACCAATTTCGCTCTTTAACATTTGTTGCGTTAAAAATTTGCTCCCGGGATCGCGTTAATGACTCATAATACGGAAGTCTATAGTTATAACTGGTAGTAAGAGGACAACTCAGGGTTAGGATGTCTAGGCTTCTGGTCCTTAGTCATTCTAGTCCTTAGATATATGGTTAACCAGGGTAGAGGTATTCTTGGTTAGCATGTTTGGAAATTTCGGTTTTCAGTTTACTTCCGATGCAAGATGCTCCATTATTGTTAATTTGGGTAGACCTTCATAAAGCTCATTTAACTTTAACAAGTCAGGAATCGGAGTCAGAGCTGGCATAATAGCGGTTTAACTCTCTGCATTGGTCGATCTAGAGCGCTTTATTAACCAGGCAAGCTTATCCCACTAGATTCTGTGTCACAGGGATTTTAGCGCCACGCCGTTGGCTGCGCTGACCGGTAACCGTGCGTTCTGTCGTTTGTCAACCAAGCAAGACTAGAAACCGTTGGAGTAGGTACTGCTCGATCCCAATGAACACTGCATGCTAATTTTAATCTTGGTGCATTCCATTACGATGCTAATTATAATTAGTCTTCATCCAAGTGTGGTTATTTAAATCTATATACAGTGTGTAAGTGTTGTTCTGTGCTGTCAACTATATCTGTCAGTTCTATTGAGTTCTGTCACTCGTCACTGTTGTTTGAACTAAGTAAAGTTCTCTAGTTTGAACCACGTGCGTGTTAACAGTGTTTTATGTTTCGATTTTGTCTGCTTGCTTTTTATTTGTTTAAAAACCAATCTCTTTTAAGACGGTACAATTAAATTATATGATCGTTGTTTTTTCTACTTACCGTATGCTAATTGAAAAGTAACTAGAATTTGAATTTGCCGCTACTTCCAGTAACTCAAAATGGCGGACGAGCTTGCTCGTATAAATATAGTACCTTAGGTCGATCCAATATTTGACGGTATTTCGGATGTAACTCACTATTTGGCCGTAGAAAATCCCAGGAATTCAAGTGATTTAATTTCAATGCCGTTTAAGCCATTTTTATTAACTACTTTTTCATTGTACGCTTGGTTTCTTTGAAATCCACTACAACAAATTTTTATATGTGTATTTATTTGGTGGGACTTTATTGCTTAATAGTAAGATACCCGTTCTTCGTACGGGCTACAAACTTGTTTCTTCTAAATATAAAGTATATAGCGCCCCCCCCCCTCTCCCAATATACTAAACCAACAAACTTTCTAAAACAATTGTAGATAAGGGAGAAATAATATTTTTCCCAAAACAGTTCTCCGATAGCAAGATCTAGAATGGCGAAAGGGAATTGACAATTGTAACCAATTATTCTTTTTAAATTTTAACTCCGTTTACTCCCTTTAGGAGCGACATTTTAAAAACCCTTAAAACGTTTCCTAAAGATTTTAAAAATCCACCAAGGGATATATTAAGAAATATAACTCAATTAACAGACAAAATGTGGAAGGTAGTATAACAACATCGATCAAGTTGCTTGTGGGCCCATACAGGCCTAAAAATAGGTCGCTGAAGCAGGATTCCAAGGTCTGAAGCACTTTTTCCTACAAATTTAGTGAATATTTCGGTTTCGTTCTTTGCGTGTGTTTTGTTTACAGTTGTAATATTTACATACGATAAATCACCTAGCCGAGGCATCAAGAAATTATAACAGATGTAATTGTTAAAAATAAGCTTATTAAATTTGTACCTCATCACATATATTGACATTAAGAAATTTCCCATACTTTCAATAACTTTGTACCAAGTTATTACAATGGTTAAATAGACCATTAAAACGAGCGCATTTGACTAAACGATAAAAATTTATGTAATTAAGCCAGTATATTATCAAATAACATATTCGCAGAATGTAGAGACCCAACCCATTAGGCAGAATAATTAATATAAATTAAGAATATTAAAAACTATAAGCTGAGCTGGAGTACATACAACACAACACCTAAGCCAGCACGATAATAACAATGTATTTTATTTTTGCACAATTACTATTGATTTTAAGAAAAAACTAATACAGCTCAAAGAGTTTCTAAGAAAATCAGGCATTTAAGTACATATGTTTTTGTAATGAAATTCTTGTCCGTCGAAAAGTTTTAATAAAAACATTTTCACGGTTTGCTAATTTCATTCCTGTGATGCCATGTCTAAAAATTAAAACATTTCATAAATAAGCCTTCTTATTGGTAGAAAATATCTGCCGATTTTCAATCTTCTATCAGTTTCCAGTAAAATTAGAAATACCTAACTTTAACCCTTCTCCAATATCTCCGTAACAGTGACGAATCGAACTTAAATATATTGGTTTATTTTTCTACTTTCACCTTCTGAACACATTCACAGAATATTTCCCTTTCTTTCTGACTCACCCTCTCACCCTGTATAGATGATATAGATGATAGGGGCTTCTACAGCTGCTACCGCATCCTACATCTCAATCGCCATTGCTTTTTGTTTTGCCACTCTTCGTCCTGTCTTTCTCGTGGCCTCATGGTCTCTTCTATTCCTTTCTTCCACGATGTTTGAGGACTCCCTCTGTTTCGTATGCTTTCAGGGTCGTACATAATTGCTGTGTTGGGCCATCCTTCTGCACCGATTCTCATGACGTGGCTATACCATAGCAACTGGCGTTGTCCAGTCCCCTTCATTATCGTTTCTGTGAGGTTTGCCCTTTCTCGGATTTCATCGTTTGGGATATGCTCTAGTCGAGACAGTCTGAATGCTCTTCGGAAGTAGACCATTTCAACAGTTTGCATTCTGGCATTGTTTCTCTTAGTAGGTGGCCAGCACTCTGATCCAAGGGTAGTAATTGGCTCTACAATGGTTTTATATACTGTGGTTTTTAGTTAAGGCTTATTTTAGACGACCATAGCATGTATTGATGTTTTTCCTTGAGTTATCCTGAACTGGATCTCTTTTTCGCATGTTCCATTATGTGCAATTATACTTCCTAGGTATTTGTATTATTGACACGATCTTATTTCGCCTGTGTCAAGTAATATGTTATTGGAATTTTTTTCTACACATGTTTTGTGCTTTGCTCAGATTCATTTTTAGGCTCAATTTCGAGTAGGTACTTCCCAATAAGTGTTATTGTCATATAGAAAACATCTTCTTCATCGTTGGGTACAAGCACCTGGTCTAAAGTATACAGGTGTGACTCGTCAAATTTTATGCTTGTTCTTGAACATTTTCCGCTCCACGTCTTTGGTGACTCCGGGATATACATTTTGGATAGGGTGGGTGAGAAACAGCAGCCCCTTAGCTACAATCTGTTACGACTACAGTCAGAGGGCACCGCGAGAAGGTGGCAATAGGAATTGCTGGCAGAGCTGGTGAGAAAGTCGCAGAGGCGTTTGTGGAAATTTATTGGAGTGTGACCCCTTCGAGACCATACCAGCCTTTACCTTCCTATTAGATAATTTAGGTTCTAAAGCGTTATATTTTTAATCAGTGACATTTAAAGACCTTAAAGCAGACTTGGTTTTACTCGAATTGTTACCATTGCAAACATAATTGATACAAGCTTTTTTTATTTCTTAGAGCTGAAAGAGTTCTGTTGCAAAGTTGTTTATACCAAACCCTATCTGCAAGTTATTTTGTCCTTGAAAGAGCTAAGGAGCCTTAGGATTGGTAACTCGTACAGTTCTAATAGGAACATGAGCGTCAAACAGATTCCTATTAAAACCTGCTTCTCCGATTATGTTAAACCAAGGTCAGTTTTAAAGATCTTCAAAAAAGCTATTATACTAAAAAAATTGAAAATCGCGAAAGCTTGACGTCAAGTAAAATTGTTAATTATTTCGAAAGCTTAACCTTATAATACCTTATAAGCCTGTGGAATGGGCTCAGTGCAGGTACATTTATGGAATCGGTTTCAAATATTTTGTTTTTGGTTTAAAATTTTAGTATTTGGAAATGTTTAGGGCAACATACAAAATATCTAACACAACAATATTAGATAGTTACAGACATTTAAGTAATTAATTAGAAATTAAAATTGGCTGCAACGGGCAACAGCGCCGTCTCTCTAATTTTGCCCGACCTGTCGCCGAGGGCGCTTTTGTGCTTTCTTCGGTGATCGCTGGCGCACTCCCGCCTAGTTTAGCCTGTCAGCATTAAGATGCCTGTATTTATCAGCCCAATTTCAATTTCTAGCGTAAGTGCACGTGGTCATGTACTATGTTCTCTGGTTCTTACCAAGTTGGGTTAACGTTCGGGGTATTTCTAGTTGTTCCTATCCCGTAACCAGCTGCTATGATCTCGTAACCAACTGTTTCGTTCTCATATGTGATGATTCCGCATACAGATGCTCTTATATCGCGCACATGCTGTTCTGATCCAGTTAGTTGCTCCTGGAACTTGCCGTTTGACCAGAGTTGCTGTCTAATTTCTTTGATGCTAAGATTTACGGTGTCAGGCCCCGGAGAATCTTGGCTGTGCAAAATGCGTACATATTGAATTGAATCCATTCAAGCTTCTTCGAACTTCACCTTTACTTTAATCTTGTACGTTGCATTTTGTGTTGTGCGGGTGCACCAACGCTGTCGATGAGCACCCTGACTAATTTATCGGAGCTTTTTTTGACTTGGCGAAGTTATAGATCCTCTATCTTTTAGCAACCTAGTTTGTCTACTGCACTTGAGTTTAATTGTATTTCTACACCTATTTGCTTACTGTGGTTTGTTTTCGTTGGCCAGCTGATTTTAGAAGATCTGTGATATTTAGGCTAGTACTACTGAATTTGACACGCTACAGCCAGGTGTGATAGCGAGGATACGGAAGCTCTGACCTTCCGCCTTGCAGGCCAAGCTCCTTCATGGGGTGTGAGTGCCTCACCTTTATTATTATTATTATTTTAGATCATATGCTTATTGGGTTCCCGGCGTACTGAGCATTTGTATTAAAGTACCATATTATTGTGAATATGTTTTTTTAGTTACTGCAAACTGAGTTATGCCATTTCAGAGTATTGTGATTTTGACGAAGCTTTGAGTTTATGGGACCTCGTTTCTATAGTAGCGCATTTGTTGTGTAAAGACCCATTAGCGCTTCTTTGGTAAGGCAGATTGAATTTAAGCTTTTATAACGCACCCATGTCGCTTTTACTGTTAGCTGGCAGGCCCTCAAACATGCCAATATGTAGTCACGATAGTGTTTCTTTGGCATAAAATTGGCATGACGGTATCGACATGAACTATATCCACAAATACAACAAATAATTTTATCGAGCAACAACTGAGGTATATTTATAATAATTGGTCAAAGCAGTCTCTAATGGTACCAATAGCAACTGTATACGTAAATTATTGACAACTGGAATACCTTAATTGTAACGAGGATTTCAATGAAAATACATTGAACTAACATTATCAAAAATTGCATGTTTCGGATGTGGATTTGTTATCTGAAAAAAACTGAAAGCCATTTGCAGGTATCGCTCGAGCGAGGAACAGATTCCTGAATTAGGTCAACCTTTGTTTTTCCGAAAAATGGTATTTATAACGTATGAAGTAATAATGTGAAAGTAAGCTTTATTATACATATTATGAAGATGTGATCCTGCTTCCCTGCATCTGATGATGCAGTCATTTTACTCTTTGTGTACTGAGATACTACAGTTACATTGTTAGGTATTAGAAATGCGTTGTATAATTCTTTCCAACGCTTCAGAATTTAATATAATGTTTAATACCGTTTTTGATTTCCAAAAGTTGCCTTAGAAAAGCTGCTTACTTGGTATAATACATACATATGAAATATGGAACTCTCTATGTTGCGTATTAATGTCACAGCATGATCTGTATACATACTATGATTGTACAGAACATTTTGCAATTTCCATATTCTTCTTCTTGCCTTTTCCCGTATCACTATGTGAAGATCTTGGAGGTCCAGAAGAGTAACCAAATTAGCGTAGACGTTATTCTTATTACCGTTGCCATCTGTAGGCACTAGGCAGGCCAACCATTGTATTTTGCTTAGTATAAGCTTCATGATTTTCATCGCTCAACTTTTGAGCACTACGACAAAGCGGCATATGTAGTAGCTGGTATTACTGCTCCAGTGTTATGCCAGTAAACTAGGCTTGGTCTTGTACCCTATCACTTGCCTCGTCTATTTACGGCGACGGTGGTTTCCAACTTTCTGAAATATCCAAATGTTGGTTCAAGTTAGTTTAGAGTCCAGAACAACCCCCATATGTTTTACTCCTCCCAAGAATTTGATTTATATCTTGCTAGATGGTACTGTAGTAATGTTTGGGGACTACCTCTAAGGCATAGCCCGTACGTCCGCTAGCTAGGTATAACATCCAGGAGTGGGTTTCTTGAATGAACTATTGAATCTCCCTTTATGAGAATGGCCAGGTTATACCCGTCAGAAGGGAGTAAGTCATTCGCTACTGGGGTTTTTTATGAGCTGGTCGTGTCGAAGATCCACAAAAAGAGGAAGAAGGTTTACCAATACCTTATTCAGTACCGATATGTACCACCCTTTTTCTTAGCATACAGTTGTTACGTAAAATCATAGTTTTAACGCCCTATTAAATTTATGGCTTTGCGATCTTATTTTGTAGGCTATTTTTTAAGTTGCTTTCCCAGTCGCAAAGTGGTGCGAAACTCGTAGAAAGAATATTATTAGTACTGCATGTGATCATCAGGCCCCGCCGGCGCAGTTCCGAATTTCCGCAAAATAGACGTTTCGCCATTATCGAATTAAACTATAGGACTTTCATTCCTGAAATGTCACTTACGTACCACCCAACTTCAAATAATCCCATGGGGCGCTGTGCCTTCGAATTGCTTTGGGATTGCCTGTCTGAACGCTTTTTGCAGTTATAGTGCATCTACCACATGTCTCGCGTACTTACCTCTGATGCAACAGCTCTTCTCGTTTTCACCTGCAAGAATGAATTTTGCTGCTGATTGTGGGCGGAATTCAGAATGAGGAAAAAATCGGGCCGCTAAGTTTTATGATCTATATAATACACACCGTTTTGAACTATACACGACCATGATTCTTCAGTTAATTATAAATACATTAAGGCCATATCGCATTGAACGGCTTAGACTTTTTCGCATTAGTGTTTTTTGCAGGTGTAAGACTGTAAAAGTGTAAGAGGCAATACAAGATAAAAAGTTACACATTGCGTCAACGGCCGCAATCTATTCTTTGTTGTACTGTAAGTCAGCGTAACGTCATTTTGATGCTTGGCAGGCAAACGCAATTATAGGTTTGTTCTTCTCCTTATGTGGCCCCCATTCAGCTTGTGATGTCTTAAGATAATTTCAGACAACATAACCCTTGTACCTGAAACGTGTTTTGTACGGGCGAGGTAATAGAACAAAAAACCCAATTGATGCGAGATAGTAAATTGTAATTGTAATTGATTAGCAAGGAGATGGCTAAGTATCCAATCAACTGATAAACCGATGTTTGTCTTTATTCTGGCTTATGTAACACTATATTGGTGCGACAAGGATATCACTTTGGTTAACTATATAGGTACTTTAATATCAGTGACCAAACTTTTATTTGCTAAATGTGAAATATACCCTGCTTTTTGTGTATATGACATATTATATTGATGATATGTCAATATAGTAAATTGAGTTACTTTTTTTATAAAATGAACTTTCTTCCGTTAGTTACTGCTTCATAAATCATATGAAACGTATAAACTAATCTAGCCTACTCCCTTTTTACCTCCATTTTAATCCCCTTTGTAGTATAACATGTTGCCAGATTGTAGTGTGATGAGGCCTTCTTTTCTTCGGATTTCAAAGAGACCTATTACATCCCATTTGATCTTCTCTGCTTCATGGCTGGCCACATCTCAAAGCAAAGAGAAACCTTATTCTTAGACAAATGGGTATGTTTACATTAACATTTCTTTCTTAGACGACCTTTCACTTTGGTAGACACTAATTATAACCAATATAATAGTATTTACTGTAAGTATTTATTCAATTCAAATACCTTCAAGAATATTCCTTTTTAACGTTTGAAAACCTGACAGTTATTTCGTTTGATCAAAATTAAAATTTGAAGTTTTGATCCAAATATCTCAAATTTTACATTAGTTATTAAAATTATAAATTATCTAAATAAAACCAAAATGCTAATTTCGAAATATAAAACGTAAAACTACCAAGATCTTGATTTAACTTTTTATTTAGAATATAAATTGAGATAGTTATGTTAAATATAATTACAGTTCTTCTAAACTTTATATCAAATCAAAATTGATAAACACGCACATTAAGATCTCAATAAAATGTTCACTTACCGTTGCGTCTTTCAGAGGTACATGAGTTAAATCTGCTGTCCTTTTCGGAACACCCCCACTTGTTATCTTACCGATTGGCTCCGCTCCAAAATCTCGTTGCAAAACGTCTTCAAAATATTTCTATTCTCGCAATAAAACCCATTTAATTGGTACCCACTCACTGATGTTGAATGAATGATGCACTCTATTGTATATACAATAGACCAATATGACTTTCAAAATTGACTTCTATTTTGAATCATAATAATTTGATATTATTATATCAAAAATTATCAAGGGAAAGCTATTTTGTCACTGTGTAAAACATTAAAATTATTGTTTATTCACAACTGATATGGAATTCAACCTTCAGAGCGATTTCAAAATTTTCAAGTAAATATTATTTACACATAGTAACCTGTTGCTATCTCAACTGCCACCATTCATTCAAACGATTGTTTTTTTAATATCCTTTGGAACTGACCGGATTTAGAAATAAAAATAATTACTGCATGCAATTGCATGTTGCAATACAAGAGCAATCCGAACACACATTATTTAATCATATATCTACAGAAAAAAACCTGCACGATCTACTGCGGTATGTTTAAAACGAAAGTCAATTAGCTCAAATACCATATTTACTTATTATGTATATGTTTTTCATAAAAATAATGTAATAAACAATATTTTTATTGTTTATACTGTAAATTCTGAGCAGTGTACAACTAAATGTTCCCCGCACACATTTTGCTACATTTGGTTCTAGTTCTTTTATATTTCTTAGATAGGCAGGTGATGCAACGTCCTATCTTCTATGGTGGCTCTTCGTGACTCTTCATTACCGTCAACGGTTCTTTGTTATCATATTTTCATTGCGCTAATTGTTTTTCCAACTCTCTAGTAAAATACTTTCTTTTTCTTCACGAAGAAATCATCTTCCGAGGTTTCTTCAGATTTTCACGTTTTAGAGTCTCTAGTTGACGAAAAGCAGGTTTTCTCAATTCCGTCTGTGTGTCTGGCGGTATAACTCAAAAACTATTTGTCGAAGGAAGATGATATTTTTCATACACTTTTGTATATACCTGGCATAAAACCGTGAAAATTTCAGACAAATATATACAGGGTGAGCACCTTTAAAAATGTTTTCTTTATTGTTGCGTAAATTTTTAAGTGAAAGATAATAATTTTAACATTTTCCGTTAAATAGAGGCGCGCGGCGCACTCATTTCAATGAGGCTCGTTGGCGCAGTTCAACTTGTCGATGCAGTTACGATCGCTATGCAGATGCGCCCGGTTCAAACCCCAGCGGGATACATTTTCTTTTATTTGCAAATTGGTCTAATTCGCGCGAGGGAAGTTCGGTGTAAATCAATTTAAATATTTTTTAAGTTTCGATTCGACATTTGCTTTTAGTGACATCCAAAGAATATATGATATTATTACGTTGATATCAATGATATTACTGAACATGACATGTGACCGCCTTCTTGATATTTTACAGTATAGGATCTAGTCAGTTTTTCCATTGTGTTCATACCACCTTTGGTACTGTTGTAGCACAATATAATTTCGTGTCTTTTTCGTCCCGTTGTCCAATTTGTTGTCATTATGCATGGTACTCAATAGCACTGCAATGTTTCATTTCTTTGAGCAATGAGAGATTATTTTTTGTCGTTTCCGAAGCTAATTAATGTTGAAAACGGTTGACGACTTTTGATATTTCTAAAACGAACCCGTAGCTCTGGTTTATTTCTTTCTTAGTGTGCCAATTGTGGTCAACTTTTTGTGTGCAAATATTCAGACATGTTATAGCACGTAAAAGATCTACCATATAATATTTAGATTAGATTTCTCTGTTTCTCACCAACCTTTTTCTCTACGGTCTCACCTTGCTTTTTTCTGTTCATTTCCTACTTTTCCCTTGTATAGCTCCAAACCTCCAACGCTGTCACATATTACCCATGTTTTTATATCATATATTCCAGGTTTTCAAGGAATCTATTGTTTAATTGAACATCTTCCTCTGAAAGTTACTAATTTTTCGTCGACTTTTATAGAACAGTTGGGAATATATGCTTACTGTAAGTATTTATTTCATATTCGAAGCATTCTCGCATTGGTTGCACCGTATCTGCAGATCTTCCTTTACGTCTTTCGACAGCATGAAGTAAATACCAATGAATGAAGTACGTCCTAACCTGCAACGCTGTCACATATTACCCTTGTCTTTATATCATATATTCCAGATTTTCAAGGAATCTATTGTTTAATTGAACATCTTCCTCTGAAAGTTACTCATTTTTCGTCGACTTTTATAGAACAGTTGGGAATATATGCTTCCTGTAAGTATTTATTTCATATTCGAAGCATTCTCGCATTGGTTGCACCGTATCTGCAGATCTTCCTTTACGTCTTTCGACAGCATAAAGTAAATACCAATGAATGAAGTACGTGGAACTTGATGGTACCAGTAAAAATTTAATAGATGTTGATTCAAAAACACACTGTGTAATTTCGTGCAAATGAAAGAAATGAAAATTCCACAGGCATCTTGTTATAGAGCTTACTAAGGCATTCGCCGATAAATACTAATTCAGGTAAAACCAGACATCGTCGAAGCACTTACGTACAATTTAGGGTAATCCCACATGTATGTTGAGGAATACAAAAAAAATAAGGCCTCTCCAAATATATTACTAGTAAAGCGTAATTAAGTGGAATATAAGTTTACATAATGCACGGCCATGAATACTCGGCTGTGTAAACGCAGATTTAGCGTTAAAAAATAGTATTGAAGTTACTGGTTTTCGGAAACAGCGAGTGGAAAATAACAGGTGTTGTTTTTGTGAATGGTTTGTATAAAAAATAAAGAGCGTTTCCGTTCGTATCGGTTCTCTGTGGGAATATGGTGCCCCAAGATATTCTCAAATCTTTATGAATAGTTTATGATTAAAAGAAGATTGCTAGCAGGCATATAGGAAAGTGGGCAGCTTTTCCGGAAATTATTTCCACGTCGTGAGATGGATTAAGGAGACACAGAAGGACGTTGTTAAATCAACGTTGCCTGTTTTATACGGGGTAGGTAGATGTTAATTTCGTATTAGATATTCTTGATCCTATGGTCGGTATACATTTGGAAATTGTAGCGTCAAGTTCTGAGAAATGTTGTAACATTATTTATGGGGAACTACAACCAAGGCTGAAAGGGGTTGTGCTGGTACCTACATCTAGGCCATCGCCTTAAGTGGCGTTTAACTGTTTAGTTATTCCGCGGTGTAAGCCGTTTGGAGATAATCTATGCTCGCTGCCGGAGAACGTTTCTTCTAGCTATAAGAAGCTAATCCGCACCACAAACGCAAGCGTATTCTGATAAGTGAAGTAAACTCATAACTGATTAACTTGATATTTCTCACAACACAAAATTTTATAACCTCTTATACTCCCATATTCGATAGAAACTGTACTATTTTATTACGGTCAGATTTGTTGAAGCATATTAAAAAGAGTAAAGTATCTATTTGTATGATAAGTTTATTGTGGGGTGCTCCTCTTTTAACTGTGCATTCTTTTATCTTCCTCATTTTGTTGATAGTAAATGCCTGATACTTATATTGTATGTCTGTACTAGTCGTGATTTACAACCGCAATTAATAAATCATTTGTACAGTGATACGCTCATTTTGTCGTTTTTCATGCAATAGTGGAAATAATAATTAGATTTGGCAATTCACATTGATTTCGTAAATACACAATACAATTTCCCCTAAATGGTTAGGCAACCCTATTAACATCATTCTCAATTTTAAATAAGGTACAGCTTTGTCTTTATCAGTTTAAACCACACTCTGCATTCCTCAGTTTTTCTGATGTCACACTTTCAAATTTGGAACATTGACAACCTGAGTTAGACTGTTTTTGAGCAATTTTCGACCATTTCCTGGCAAGTCTTGTTTCGTGTAAGTTAAATCGCTCTTCATGGGGTCTCTGTCTCATCGGCTTTGGAGGCCAACATTATTTTCGGAGGATTGAGAGTCATCGTAACCCCTTTGAAATGTTCCGGTAAATTTGGGTTATGTTACCGGCATTCGTTTCGTCACTGACGGATTTGATTGGAGGGTTCTTTGTTGCACGCTAGATTGAAGGATTTGGCTGCATTACATTTTAAGGTTAGTAGTTAGTAGTTGCCTACGGTCTCCTCCCTTTAGCGCCGTAATGTACCTGGTAATTTGAATTTTTAGCTTTTATTTTACTACCCTGGGGATGCGTTTTTACTTGGATTGGTTCTCTTCATATTAGTGTGATTTGATTTACCTGGAACATGCGGTGCTTTTACGATCCGGCTGGCCGCCCGTTCCTGCAGCTGAGATCTGCTGTCATTCTCCCTGCAAACGCTGTAGTGATTTAGTTTTGTATTGTACGTTAATCTGAGTTAATTAGTATGACCTTTCTTTTGAATTGCTATAATAGTATTTTGTGTATAACGATTTTTGGTGCCTACTTGGGTAATTAGATATTTGATTAATTGGTTTACTTACCCGGTTGTTTAGCAGCCACGTTTCTATTGTTTTGATTTGTGTTGCGGCTGCTCTAGTAATCACTTTAACTATACGTAACATCAGCGTACATAAATCAAACAAGTAGAGACACTCTCTGTCGGTCGGTTCCTTTGATGTCAACATTCCGATTTGGATTACGTTGAACGGCTCCTGGGTGGTACTTTCCAATTATTCTAACAGATGGCGCTTCTACTTGAACACATCATGATTGGTAGCAAAGCCAGTACCTGGCGCTGATTGGTAGAACTTTGTGCTGCCATCTGATTGTCAAGCTTAGAAATACCTCCCCAAGGCACTGTCCCAGGCACTCTAGACAGGTTTCAACATTTGGCATGAGTGTCTCTACTACGCTGGTAACATCGTGTAGTGCATTAACCTCGACGTCAACGCTTTAGCTGTCAAATTTGTTCTATTGTGCGGCTGTGGCTATGCTACCGTCGACGGATTTATTTCTGAGTTTAACTAGCTGCCCGTTTCTAAATTTTTATAGTCAAGTTTAGGGTTTAGAATGACGTAAGTAACTACTTGGAGCTTCAGAGATTGCCCTATGAATTTCTTATAGGTCCTAGCATCCCTAATCAGATCTCTCGAACTGCAGGAACCGCCCCGTCTAAATTTTGTGTGCAGTAAAGTCAATTTATTAAGCCAACCGTCGGGGTTGAACGTTGGCCTTACTTTGTGCTTGCGCTATCCGCACCCTTTGTTTTGCTCTCCGCTTAACGGAGAATAGTTGAGTATCTAGAGCTTTTTGTGTTCTTGATCATAGGTTACTTTAGTCATGTCACGCGTTATGCCGATCGCCGCTTCACAGTGGCCGCCGCTGTATTAGTGTTTAGACATGCTTCGGCGTTTACTTAATTGATTTAAGATTTGAGCACTATCTAGGTGGTTACTAAGTATCTAGCGTCCTTCTAGCTGGACTAGAATTACATAGCACTATTCGCTACTCTATGGGTCAACTTTTGATGTTTATTGATGTTAACTATGTATTGGTTGTGATATTTATTTGTGATAATTTTGTATTGGCTGTGAGTTATATTGTTATTTGATTTGTTTTACCGATATATGTATATTGTTGATATGTGTGCAATATAGAACCAAATTCGAAATAAATATTGTTACTAGTTATTGGTTCTGCTGTTATTTTGATTTGCTTAGTATATCTCTGACCTTAGGGAGGTCCGACCCAACGATTTTTCTACGTCGAAGACCTGGCGCCCTCTCCCATAGTTTTGTTACAGCTTTGCTGGAACCCCAACCCTCTCGAATAGTTAGCCAACCTAGGCCGATATTTACCAGCTGGCAAAATACCTAATACAACTTTCGCCAACAGGTAAGAGCCGCCCTTCGCCATCCTTCGTTGCAACAGCTTGAAATCTTTCCATTTGTTACTGCTGCCTTCTAATTTTCAGAGATTGTAATGGTCTTCTCTACATATATTCAAAGTTTATACGTTTTCTTTACCTATCTAAGTGTATTTCATTGAAATATAAAAACTTGTTGGCACTCAAATAAATAGAAACATTCTATAATTGAAGAACTGCATTTGCCTCCTCTGTAGCTAGTGGTCTTCCCTCAAATACGCTTTAACAGCGTACAATTTTTGGATTATAATAGAAGAAGCTGAATTCAAGCCGCCACCAATCTGTATAGTGTTTACTTCTCCATTAACATTTTGAGTTAGAATCGCGGCCATATGAGTCTTTGGCAGTAACGAAACCGATTTCTATCTCTTCAGGTTTGCTGCATTAACCATCTGCTCACGGGGTAGCGATGACAACTATAATGAGAGAATCTATAGTGTATAACTGATATTAAGAAAAAGACTAGGAGCATTTCAATTTTTATAGTTGTAGGTCTACCCTTAAACTAAAACAAAGTTATTTCTCTTTGCTTTTCTTCTAAACAATGCAGAGTGTACAATATTAGATTTTAGTACAAGCAATATTATTCTTATTAACCCATTAAAACGGTTGTAAAACATTATACCATATTTTTACTCTTATTGCGTTTTCGAAAACTTTGGATATCACTGCGTATGTTAGGTTGTCTACCGTTCTGGAACTTCTTTGACAGACGGGTAGACAGGATGGAGCTATTTGAGGTTCCCATTTTTGGTCTTCAGTGTACTACCTATGTCCTAAGACACTTTTTCAAGGTTTTTCTTAGTGGACGCGGCAACAAACGGTTACAGAATTCGTTTAATGGCTGTGTGACTCGCACAACCTTCATGGTCGATCCATGATTTGAGTGTTTTCAAAGGTAATTTGCTTTTTGGCCCCAGAAAGTCCCAACCCTCAAATAGCCTTCTGGTAATATTCCTGTAATAGAATCTCTGTTGTCGATTAACCGTTTTTCGTACTTTTTAACTATTACATTGCACATTTCACGCTGGGAAAAATCTTGCCACTAGGGTACTACGGATCTATTGTGGCTTGGCTGTAACCCTCTCTTCTAGAACGTAAATGATGGGAGCCTCTTGTCTTTCGGCATCCGTGAACTGATAGTGTGAGCAAATCAGAGGTATTTTACTGTTTGTTGATTTGCGTCTATTCTCTTGAATCCAATAGTGCTCGTCCCCAAAGGTGCTTCTGGTTCTTTATAGGTTTTCTGATTTTGCATCTAAGTTTGCAAGTGGATCTTGCATAGCTCACTCGGTGCTGGTCGAATCACTACTTAGTGACGTCTGGCAATAAAGTAGCATCATACCAGTTAAGTACTGTTTTGAACGTAATAATAGAAAATTAGTTGTCTAGCACGAATAAAATACATTCTTATGCAAACGTACAGTTTACATTTCTCTCTACGGGTGTTTTATATGTAGCGGAAATACGATTGGACTTTCAATTTATTAATTAAATTTATGTGGAAGTGTAACATACAGGTATTTGACACTAAACATGGTTGAAAAGTAATAGCCTACTTGTTTTAACTATAATTGCATACATCTAGGAGTATACGACTTACATTTAATACCATTAGCTTTAAATAAATACTTAATATATTTCATACACCCATCGTTTACCAACCGTAAGGAATATAAATTTCTAGGTCAGTAGTAGGATACCATAAATAAGTAATTGCATTTTTTGATGAATTAATCTTACAAATGACAAATAGTTGAATTCGTTCCGTGTTTTCATTAAATTTCGTCATTCGGTGTTTGTTAGGTGTCAGACATGGTCAGCATTTATAGTGACTTATCTCCTGTATATTTATTAACAAAATATTTAGGACTGCCATCTTTTACTATGGAAAGGCATGAAAAAGAAATTAGCTTAAAACCTATTAAGTACAACAGCTTTTATAAGCTATTCTTTTATTTGCTTCAGCTAATATTCTTCTGCGTCGCAGTTGGAGTTAACTACATGCATGTAATCCTTGATCAGCAAGGAATGTTACAGTATATCGAAGCAATGACAATGATAATAAACAAACTGTACATTATATCAATATTTTTCCATGAACTGTATGGTTCTTGTATTACCCAAATATGGAATGAAATTTCAATAGTCGAATCAGTTTTAAAATATTATTCTCCGAAGACTAACAATAATAACTCTGTGAAGAAAACCTGCATTGCCATAATATTTTTCAAAGGCGCAGTTATAATACTAAGTTGTTTGTATGTATTAGTAAAATTCTTTAATAGTGCCAGACAAATGGTGGGCAAGAGCGTTCATTTGATAGGGCTGGTGTATATGTTTACCATAGAAATGATATTTTGCAGCTTCCTTGTGCTAATCAGAAGTAGATGTCATATGTTGAATACTGTTTGGATGAGCAACTATACATTTTTTCAATATAATACGTCTACTAAGATTTTTCAGATTGATGATATTCAGCAAGTTGCAGACTTACATCAAAAATTGTTTGAACTTGGTATACGCATCAATCAAATTTATACCTTGCCAATTTTATTGCATGTGGGGGCAGTCTTTTATTCGACCGTTACTGAATTGTTTCAAATAGTTCACTTTGTTGCCGTTTCAAGCGAAAATCCTGGAAGGACAGTTTTTGCATTCGCATTGGTAATGATTAACGTATTTGATCTGATGTTGGTTATTATCTCATGTGGAACTGCCATCTACCAGGTAAGAAGCCTTAATATTAATTAGTTTATATACCTACTATAGTTTATAATCGTTTTTGAATTGGTTTTATGTTAAACAGGTTAGAAGGTAATTTGGATATAGAGAAAAATTACAGGTAGCCAAAATATAATAAGCTCATTTCCAAACTTACTTTAACGCTGAATGGCATTGCTGCAAAGCAACATAAACATGGAAGATAAAAATTAGTTTAATTGATAACGATAGTGCATTATACAATCTTTCTCAAAACATGTAAAACTTTCGGTGCCATGTTACTATGACAAGTGTGCAGTATGTACATCTTCCCTTGCTACAAGCCTCTCAAAAAAAATCTACAGAGCTCTTATCATACTAATAGTAACACTTGTTTTATTTGGTTGTTTCATAATATTTAGATTTTACTCATACTTAACAAGTGACCAGAACAGACGATAAGCTTATTCTAAAAATAGCGTGAACTAATATCCAGCGGCCTTCCTATGATGTACATGGGTGCGTGAGTCATGTATTCGTCGGCACCGATCGGGCATATTTCATCTTCAATTGTCCCTGTCGTCACCAAGTGCTTCATAATAAAAGGAAAAGCAAGTACGTGAGGTGAATTTCTTTATTCGAGCGTGTAAAGCGTCAGATTAGCAATCAGATTGCTCATGCCTATGGTGCAGAGTTAAATTTTACCTTTTGTTTTCTTTTTGAAAGAATATAGTTCGTTTGTACATAATTTTGAACACTCTTCAACCATCATTCAACCTGAGAAAAGTTGTTACCTTGCTGAATTTATTAAATATGTTAAAAACATTATCTTCTGTACCTTACTAATTTATTTACAATTCAATTTAAAAATTAAAAATTTTATGTAATTAGAGTAAGTCCACATATGAGCCCAGTTAAAAAGCTAGTATCTACAAATTTTTGAGTATACATTTACTTCTTAATTGTTTTCCAGATAGTGGCTATATTCCACCTCGCAAGTGCTGCAACACCACAGATTCTCATTCAATAGGTCATAAAGTAGTAAATTTACACCAATGTATAGCTTTATGCCCTGTACTACTATACTTTCGTAAAAATCTAGAGATATTTGTAGTCCATTTCCTTAGAAATCAGTCAGCAGATGTCGCAAACGAATCAATGTAGTTGAATTTCTTAGTAACCACAGTCAACAGATATTGCAAATCAATCAAAACAATTTTTCATAATAGCCCCGAGTAGAAAAATTTTACAAAAACGTCTTGTAAAGAAGTACTTTCCAGTTTTAAAGGTAAAATGGAAGGTTATAACCTGACAATTGTATCGAAATTTGACATAGACTGAGACTCCGAGAAAGTCCTCTTCCACTATGACCAGTGCAAGTGAAAACCGTGTATTAAGGTCGGTCACCCAATTACCAATTAAGTAATTATTAATTGTCTGATAACTACTAGTAATAATATTCAAACATTAATCGTTGGTTCAAGCGATAAATGAAAGATCAATCTAAAGGCTATATGTTTATTTACAATACGGAATAAGAAAATCAATTAAACTTATTGTTAACGAAATACACATTTTAGAGATTCTGTAAAATGTAAACATGCAATTTAATCAAACCATGCACATACCTGGCACCACAAAACAACAAGTGAACGAAATCGATTAGCTTTATCGTTAAATACATTGGTGTCAAGTCTTCACTTAACAGAATTTACAATAAACATAGTAATTCCCGTTTACAAAAAAAAAGCAAAATAACATAACATTTTTGTAATTCTGACTTTTTCGAGGATTTTGGTCAGGGCGTTGTAGAAGGCAATCTTGAACTCAAATGAGCCAGATCAACAGGGTTTCTTATTAAAATAATTCCATCGTTGATTTTAATTCTAATAACCCCGTCGAAGGTTCAAACGTTTCTTACTTTACTTGCAGAAATTTTATATAAATACAATCTCAGTTTAGGGAAATCCTCTTTTATGAATATATTTGAATTGTTTGCACTTAGAAATATGGTCTTTATAGTAGCTTGTAAACTTGATAATAATGGGATGCGGTTTGATACTATTTTTTCACGTGATGGCACCCATCAATGGCATTTGCTATGATACCGTTATTGGCTTTTTCTTTAAGGATGTTGACCATTTTTTGCTCAACATTTTTATCTGGCGATTCATTAAGGTTAAGGATTCGAAGATTATTAATCCTCGAACACTGCTCCAGACTATCCTGTTCAGTAGATAGGGTTACATCTTCACTTTTTATACGATTTAATTCAATGTTCACAATTTTATTTACTTCTCGGAGTCTATGATCCACCTTATCGAAGACCTTATCCATAATTTTGTTAATAAAATCGTCTTCCGACAATAAGATGGTAATCGTCTGTTTGATAATCTCAGTAATTTCGTGTTTTGGCATCGTGTGAATGGCATTATTAAATATTAATCACAACTTCGCCCTTGATAAACTACTGCTCAGGTAGCACAAATATCTGAAATAAAAACAATTTCAGTCAAACAAAAAGTATTGTCGGAGCAACAAATACGTCTACACCTTGCGAGCTGCAGACATCGAATCGAATGTGAGGGGGACTTGGGAATATTACTTACGTGATAGCTTAAAAGCTCAATGCAGCATTCAATTCATCAATTGCCTCACTCAGCCAATGCTCAGATGAGTCACTACCAATCGTTAATTAGAGGTCGCCGGTCAGCTCGTATCCGAAGACGGCCGTGGGTTCATTGGATGGAGGTGCGACGCCACCAATTTAAGGGGAGGGGCGAAGTCCCGAAGGCCCCCTTGAAGAGAAGCGGAGTCCCAAGGGCCCCTTGGAGAGGGGCGGAGCCCCGATGGCTCCCTTAGAGAAGGGCGAAGTCCCGGGGCCCCCTTGGAGAGGTGCCGAGCGCCAAGGGCCCCCTTGGAGAGGGGCGAAGCCCCGAGCGCCCCCTTGGAAAGGGGCCGAGTCCCGAGGGCCCCCTTGGAGAGGGGCGGAGTTCCAAGGGCCCCCTTGGAAAGGGGCGAAGTCCCGAGGGCCCCCTTGAAGAGAAGCGGAGTCCCAAGGGCCCCTTGGAGAGGGGCGGAGCCCCGATGGCTCCCTTGGAGAAGGGCGAAGTCCCGGGGCCCCCTTGGAGAGGTGCCGAGCGCCAAGGGCCCCCTTGGAGAGGGGCAAGGCCCCGAGCGCCCCCTTGGAGAGGGGCCGAGTCCCGAGGGCCCCCTTGGAGAGGGGCGGAGTTCCAAGGGCTCCCTTGGAAAGGGGCGAAGTCCCGAGGGCCCCCTTGAAGGGAAGCGGAGTCCCAAGGGCCCCTTGGAGAGGGGCGGAGCCCCGATGGCTCCCTTGGAGAAGGGCGAAGTCATGGGGCCCCCTTGGAGAGGGGAGGTCCCGAGGCCCCCCTTGAAGAGAAGCGGAGTCCCAAGGACCCCTTTGGAGAGGGGCGGAGTCCTCGAAACCCCGAAGGCCCCCTTAGAGAGGGGCGAAACCCCTGGAGCCCCGAGGGTTCCTTTAGAGAAGGGCAAAACCCCTGGAGTCGCGAAGGCCCCCTTGGAGAGGGACGGACCACCCAGAGCCCCTTGGAGAGGGGCGGAGCCCATTGAACCCCCTTGGAATGGCCCAACGTAATAAGCCTAAAAATGGTGGTAAATTGAATAGAATAGACCGCGCAATAGCGCGCGCAGCCCCGTTTATTTTACAATAAACAAGGAGCTTACTTAACGAACGTCCGCCATACTCGTAAAACCATTTTTGTTATGGACAAGGTCTAGGTACCTTAGAGGCATTAAGCAGAACATAATTAATAATGAATTATTATAAACGTCAAACATCAATGACAAACAAACAAACAGCACGCATTTGCGGCATTGGCTTGTTTCAATAATTCCATGGCATCACTGATTTTTGTAAAAATGCTAGTTTGTTTTTTGCATTCCTTCGGTTCCGGAATATTAAAAATTATTAGCAACAGTATGAATGGATGCAGTATTTTTTTCTCTACAAAAAATGCATTTACACTTTAACTCTAAAATAATTAGGGGAGCAAATAATTGAACATACAGAATTTACTATGCAAATTCCTATGGTGCGTCGCGCAAGTCAGCACCCGGTATAGATATGAAGGGCGGACGTAAATGCATATAAATACCCCAAAGATCCTTGTTTACAGAAAAGATTGGCCAATTAAAAACAACAAATCATAAAAATGGGGAAATTCCTGGAAGATCCCAAGGAGTGAGATCAATTTAAATTTGTGAATTGCAATCGGGAGATCGCCTCCAGGAATTTCTATTGAACCCTCCACTGAACAACTAAACTCGCATATCCTAGCTAAAAGTGAACAGCTTACAATGTGGCGAGGCCTCGTATTTAACATGTTAAAAATTTGTGACGGACGACGGCAATAGTTCGTACAAGAATTTTCCGAACGACGCGTATTACTCCGAAATCAGAGCCCAAAACATTAATAAATTTTACGGTAGTATATCGCGCTAGTCCCAATTTCGATTTAAATTACTGACGGCAGTTCTTTATCGATGGAACGCACGCACACACGTGCAACAAAGTTCACTCGCTAGTAGCACTGAAGCACAGATAATCACACGGCAATTGTTACCTTCAACTGATTTCGAGAACGTCTTGACGTTGACGTTCCACAGGGACGGACTTTCGTGAATTTGATGGCTGAACCAGAGAGTCGGTAACACGCCATTTGCGCGCTCCGATATAAGCGCTATCAGAAAGCTCGAAGGATACGCATGGTGCAGCAAGCCGGGGTAGTCGAATCTTATTTGTGGCCCCTAACGTGGTGGGGACTAAATTATTGAAGTAACTGTTACGGGTAATCGAAAAGGGGCTGAAGACGGTCATACTCACACTAAAATCCCCAGATGTCGTACTCGGACAGTTTTGTCGTTAAAAAATCTGCCCCAGGCAGTATCTCTATATCTATACTCAAAAGAAATGCCGAGACGCGCACAAATCCTCTATAATAAAGGGTAAGAAGTGCCTAGACATCAATAGGACACCTTCTTTGCCAAAATCGCGACTTCGAAAAGCGCTAAAAACTCTCAAGGACCTTCTTCGATCAAACGCCGGAACAAGATTCCAAATTTCCGCGTCGCAATTGCTCAACAAGGTGGGGACGCAAATATGTCGAAAATACAGTAAAGCGAAAATTTACTGTAACAAGTGCTTCTGGTTTTTTGTTATTGCATCTAATGTTGTTGCTGAATCTTGATCCATCACACTCGGCTCTAGCCGAAGCACTATTTCGTAAAGTTCAACAATAAACTATATCTTATCAGTGAAGTTAGGCTTACCATTTCGAACATAATAATAGAAAATTATTTGTCTAGGACGAATAAAACACTTTGTTGAGCAAACGTTGTATGGTATAAATTTATCTCGACATACGACTGAATTTTTATTTTATTACTATTTACCCGGCAGTGTAGCTTCTACTTGCTTCTAAAAGTGATTGGAAAGTAATTAGAATTGCTTACATATACGAATATACATCTAATACCATTACCTTTGAATAAATACTTTATATATTTAATACACCCATTCTTTACAAACTGTATGGAATTATCAATAATTCCAGCCAAACATTCATTGGATATACGACAAAATGGTCGGGTAGGCCCCAAAAATTTATTTAGTTTATATTTAGAAAAGACAATAAAAAACTCGTAGTTTAATAGAATGAACTCCTGGTTAGTCTTGAGAAGGACTGATTTTTGTACGTCCTTTAACGTACACTCCCGGGGTTCATACCAGAAGTTCATTCACCTGACGACGGGAGTAGATCAAAAACTCCCTCAACGTCGTGTGATAAACACCCAAGACAGTGGAAAAAGTCCTATAAAACATCTCATAATAGACCATTGTCAAAAATGACATCATTCAGATAAACACAATTATAAAACTTAGCGAAAGCTTTTGATATTAAAATTGGCTGCAACGGGCAAAAGCGAAGTCTTTTAGAGCTAGATTAATTTTGCGTTTATTTCTAATTATCGACACCGTGTTTCTGATTTTGCCCGCCTCGTCGCGGCGTGCGCTTTCGTGCTTTTTTTGGTTATCGCTGGCGCACTTTCGCCCATTTTAGCCCCACGACTGACAGCACTAAGATGCCTGACATTATCAGTCCAATTTCAATCTCTGGGGTAAGTACCCGTGGTCATTTAATCTGCTCTCTGATTCTTGCCAAGTTGGTTCAATGTTCGGGGTATTTCTAGTTGTTCTGATCCCGTAACCAACTATTTCGATCCCGTATGGAGGTGTGATAATTTCGCATACAGATGCTTTTCTATCGTGTATGTGCTATTGTGATTCAGTTAGTTGCTCCGGAAACTTGCCGTTTGATCATATTTTCTGCCTAATTTCTTTGATGTTAGGGTTTGCGGTGTCAGGCCCCGAAGGATCTTATTTGTGATATAGGTTTGATCTACTACAGAGTGTGCTATTGCTGATTGTCAAGGAGCCTGTAATTAACGTCAAGGAAACAACTGTTTGGTTGTACACGTAGATATTTTATTACTTTATGAATCTTGTCGACTGCTTGTATATCTTGGGCTGAATTCTTCAAATTTCTCATCAAGTTTAACTTACGCTCATTTTGACTGAGATTATGTGGCTGTACAAACTGCCAGCATATTGAGCTGAATCAATTCAAACATTTTCCAACTTCACTTTTGCTTAGATGTATAACTAGCTGACCCGGAAAACGTTGTTCTGTCAAAAATAATTTGTTTTTGTACACACATCTTCTGAATATGGGCCAAAATCAGACCACAAATACACATTTTCGTAAATATCTTGACTCCAGCGCCATCTACCGGGTCCATTTTTTGTAAAACTGTTTCTTTCTACATAAATAACATATATTCTGAATATGAGCCACATCGGACCATAAATACAATTTATCGAAATATCTCGACCCCAGCGCCACCTATGGTTGTTTTTGTATGTGCCGGCGGGGTGTCGTAAAACCCGTTTTAGACCGTAACAACTTCCTTATTTATACAATAAGATTATCTTTAGAACTGATGTTCATAATATTGGTACTAGATTTAGGGGCCAAATTTAACCACCTCTCTATAGAACAACCTTATTCGAACAGTCATTCGCGTTTCAGATATATGCAATGTATAACAGTTTACCTTCTAATTATAAAGTCTACAGTTCGAAATTATATAAATCAAATTTGCATTTAGACCTTTTGCAGAGACAATTACTTGTTTACCTAACTGTCCGCAAGTTAATGCAATTTTTTTGTGCGGATAGCAGTACATCTTTTCAGCAGTAAATATTTTCAGCATAAATTTTTTACCATCACAGAATATCTTTAGTTTTTATAAGGTTTGCTTTAGGGTTAGGAATTCATTCTGTGTCATTTTGTTCTTTTTCCACTCGAGCGAGGTTTAGATGGTAGAGCAGGAGTAGGGCTAACTAAAACTTAATCTCGCCTTGTGGTTGATGTGCTTTAGCAATCAATTGTTTTTTTTTGTACTCATGTGTATCTGCTTATTGAAGTAGAGCATCAATAAAGTTTATTATTATTATTATTATTAGTCAAAGCTTTAGCATTCTTTTATATATATCCTTTAATGTTTATTTTCAGGCAAAAATCTCAAAGAAGTGCAGCGATTCAAATAATGGCGCAGGTATTGAAGTAATATTTGGATCTTTATACCTTTATAACATTTAAAACAAGTGATGTAGGCATCCGAATATTACTGTAATATACACGCTACTCCCCTTTGGTATTTTTTCCCAAAAACGAAAATTAATGAATTTCCGAATTCATGCTTTACTTAATTTCCATAATGTACTACTAGTCCAGTCATTAGATACATAATAATAGGGTTTTGGTGCAAAAGGTTGCGGAGTTTTGAAACTTGGCAGACGTTCAGACTTGGAGGTCCTTAACATGCACCTAAGTTTGCAACCTCATGCGACCGTCGCTAGCGCCACCATTTTGAAAAAAATGGCGGCCAAAATCAGTGTTTGGCATATAACTCGGTTCCTGTAGGTTTTAGAAAAAAATGTCGAATAAAAATTTAAAGAGGATCAAATTTGCTACAAAAACTTTTTTATACATTTTTTTGACAGACTAATATCTTCCGAGTTACAGGGCCGAACAGTAGGGAAAATCTTTTAGAATCTCGTATAAGCGGCATTTGTATGATACTTTTTACCAATTAATTATCTCCAAACTAGTCTTCCTAAAGTAGTCTAATCTATTATATAACTGTTTGTACAGTGATATATGCACCTTGTCTGTTGTCTGTATATGATTGGTGGTACTATTAAAGGTAATTACTTGGTAGAGTAATAAAAGGATAATTTATTTATATAAGAATCAACACGTGGAAGCGTGTAAACTTTGTTGATCTAAAAAGTAGGAGGGATCAGCCGAATAAACTTGGCTGTCCCGGCTATGTCTTCCAGTGAAATGTAGTTATTTGTGTGTTGAAAAACTTAAAACAGCTTAAGTATGTTCGGAACTGTCGATGTGCGAAGTCGACATGCGACCGAGCATTTAGTTAATAACAGTGTTTCTAAATATTTTGAACCGTGGGTCAATACAAAAAGCGCCGAAAGATATCGACGCTCCAGAGCACATGTGTCCAGTGATGTAATTTTCGATCAAGCGATGATTCCACCTGTTTTGCAAGAATTCTTGTAGAGCGATGCTAATAAAAGGAATTTAATTTCCATGTTTTCATTACGAAGTTTGAAGAACAAAATTACACAGCAAAGCAGGCAGTAGAAGGTGCGGATCTGCTCATCATTCAGACAGCCATCAACATGTCGTCGTCGTTTACTCGTGTTTTAGTTGTGGGAAAAGATATATATTTGTTGTTTCTTCTAACTGCAAAGGCGAGAGATCAGGAAAACATTTTTTTGCTAAAACCATTGATTGGAAAAGTTGCGGAAATGCTGTATTCGACGAGGATCCTGAAATACAAGGAAGCTGTTGCGAAGAACATTTTGTTTTTACATGCAATTAGTGGTTATGACACAACCTCTGCCCTTTTTAACCAAGGGAAATTGAAGTTCCTCAGTCTCATGGATACAAACGACTCGTTGCTTGAGACTGTAGCAATCTTCCAAGAACTCGAAGAAAATGTTAATGCTCTCGCTACGTCAGAAGCAGCCCCCAACGCCATTTTAAAATCAATATCTTGTAAATGTAAGAAAGGCTGTGCAGGAGGGTGTGAATGTCGGAAAACAAGTTGAAAATGCTCAGTGCTGTGTCTATATTGCAAGGGGACAACATGTGAAAACATTCCTGATTCGGTAGTGGATTCCGATCGCAAAGACCCAAACGAGTCTGATGACTTTGATTTGTTGGAGTGGGTGCTGGAAGAGACGGGGAACAAGCAATATTTGACAGATAGCGTAGAGAGTAAACCAGGCACATCCCATAATACAAAATGGCTGAAACCGTGCTTGTAAGTTTGGGGTGTGGATTAAGCCTACTGGGGATACCAAGTTAAAAAAAAATGCGCCGCTCAACTCTACCTCCTGGGTGGTGCGGTCACGAGTTGATAGCAGATGTTTTTATTACTTTACTGCACTAAACTGTTTTAGGTGGGCTAATTTATAGATAATTGATAAAAAGTACCGAATACGAGGTTTTTAAAAATTTGTCCTATTGTTCAACCCTCTAACTCGGCAAGTATTAGTCTGACAAAAAAATTATACAAACTATTTTGCAGCAAATGTTATTCTTTTAAAATTTTCATGGCAATTTGGTTTTCTAAAACCTACAAGAGCCGGGTTATACGCCAAAAACTGATTTTGGCTGCCATTTTTTCAAGATGGCGGTGGGAACGGCGGAAGCTTAAGGTCGCAAACTTAGGGTCATACTTAGGCCCACCAAGCATACAATCGTGCCAAATTTCAAAACTCCACAACCTTTTGCAACCAATAAAGTATCTAATGACTGGACTATATGCAAGACAAAAAAAACTGGTACAACTCTTGATAGAGATTTTAGCATAATTTGATTAGCTAAAACGAGGCTTTGAACAAATACGTTTATTATATCCATAGCAACGTCTAAACAATTTGACGGCTAAGTTAGAAATACCTAGCAACTGTCCATATTAAAGCAGTCACATTCGCAACAGACCATACTTATTGTACCAGTTTATTTCCTTGCATAGTACATATAGATTATCAAATTAATTATATATGTGATAAAAACTTGAAAACTTTCTGGGAAAGAAAAATTTAATAATTACAAAGCTGCACGATGGCTGGTCTATTAGGTATTAGGGTACTTGCACTGTTTAACACCTTAGTTTAAAAAAGGTTAATCAATCCCTAATGACTTAATTACTCAAATTGACCACTAATAATAGATAGGTACAGTATAATCAAAAACTTTTATGTTCTAAAGGGTTGTGGATCTTCTTTACATTTAATTTATGTTGGTAGTGATGAGTAAAGGTACAGTCGCGGAATTAAAAATACGGGCGAGTCTTATAGAGGATTTTTGCAATTTTTGGGTAATGTAAATTGGGCTTCTAGGTTTCTAGATTACCAATTGACAGTTAAACAATGAGGCATGCTGTCATATACGAGTAATTATTTTAACATTGACTAATTTCACCAGGTAACGTGATAAGTAAAGTAAAGTAAGATATACACTGAATCATTTTAAGTGACCTAATTTTTAATTTCGCGACTGTACTATAACCTACTTAATGTTGACAGAATCACTTAACAAAATGTTTAATCCTCAATATAATGTGTTGCAATATATGGAAAATTAAAGAAACCACTTTGAACATATTAAAATTTTTATGAATTTTTAGGGTGATATGTTATAGTGTTAGTTTAAAAATTACACACACGAATAACTATAACACTCCTAATATTCTTTATTGAGTGTAACAGATTACAGACAAAATTAAATGTTCGGATTAGCTACTATATTATTACAAGTGCGGAGCGAATAGGTCGGGTTAATCAGAATACAAATGAGCGTTTGTGAATCCGACACGTAGCTCCTGAAACACGCAAAGTGAATGCTTCAGTAAGTATTTAGATTTGCTAACACGTTGAGAATCTGACTCATCGTGTGCTGAACAACCAAAGGTGGTCGTTCAGCCCTAAGGCTTAGTACGCTATGATCCCTTTAAGCTCCATCGCTTCCGTATATATACCCTGGTTGTACAATTTGCAAAAGGATTTCCTATTCCAGTCGTAACAATGGTATTGTATTTACAAGACGAAGAGCCGGCTCACTTTCACTTGCAAAAGGGTTCGACGTTTATGACCCACTCGAAATTTACCCTCGATTTTTACAGCTGCAGTTTGCATCCACTTTCGCTTCTGATTTAGGAAACTTTTGTTTGAGGGACACTCAAAGACGTTGGAGAGTTTCTTTTCTTTTGAAATCCGCGGCACAAATCACTTTTTGATATTAGGCGTTTTTAACTGCGTATACCCTTTAGCTAGAAAGTTTTCAAATGGCACTTGCACTTCGAGAATATTTATAACACGCACTGTTTATTTTATGGGCGAGTTTACTCTTTTTGGAATTTCTATGGCAACGATTTTTCTGATTTATTGCTGCGCCACAAATTCAACAAATCTGTATGTATTTGTTAAAATGACATTACTGCTACAACCTTAAATTGACAGATATAAAATGCCAATGTGACTTTTACTACCATGACTGCCAACAAAAAATTTTAACAAAAAATTCCACAGCACTCTAGATGTTAAAAGTTTTCGACCATACGGTATAATAAGTAATACTGCCCTATTTAACCTAGAAAAAAAGTTTAAAAAGCAGCTATACCTAACTTTTTAGGTGTAGTCGATTTCAGTGAAACCAAGTGTACATTTCATGGTGGAGAAACCCCTGCCACTTCGTAGTATCGAATCTGTTTTGGCTCGTTCGTAAACCCTTACCTAGCATGAATGTAAAAGGGTTCTCCTGTCTTCCAGCACTTATGGATAGGGGAACAGAAGTGCATTAAGGAACTTCGGTCGTGCCAGGGCTCTAATCGGAATACGACTGTGGCAATTGAAGATCAATTTGATTCTATATGTGGTTGGACAGCAATCACATTTTTACTTTTCATGATAATTGTATACATATACGAGTACCGTATGATCGAAAACTTTTAACCTGTAGAGGGCTGTGATTTTTTTTTAAATTTAATTTATATTGGCAGTGATGAGTAAAGCTGCTTAATAATATAACCTACACAATTTTGACAGATAAACTTAACTTTTGCAGGATGTTTAATGCCGAGCAGAGGTGGTGCTGTGTATGGAAAATGCAGCAAATCATTTTGAACAGCTGTAGTTGTTTTTGTTACTAACATTGTTATGTATTGAACAAGAATGTTTGTATTTGTTGAAATGACAATCCTGACATAACCTTAAACTGACAGATATAAAATGCCAATGTGACTTGTACTACCACGACTACCAACAAAATTTTTTGACAAAATAATTCCGCAGCCCTCTAGAGGTTAAAAGTTTTCGGTTATACTGTATATGACATAAAGTACGTTTTTTTCCTATAAACACTTTCAATGTCAAAGAATTTAGGATTTATGTTGGCATAACTTGGATTCCTTTAAAAAAATTTATGTTGGTAGAATTTGTTTTGGTAACTTTTTAGAACTAAAAATTGGTAGAAAATGTAAAATCTGGCATTAAAGTTCTATGTACTTCAGAAGCTCTTCTTGCTAATGTTTCGTAAACGTCTTCTTCTGGTATGTTAGGATGCAGATCCAACAGTTCTTCTGCACACTTCAGAAATGTTTTTTTACATTTAATTTTAAAAGATTCCGTTTTTACGCGTATTCAGTTTCAAAAATGTCAAAATGACACAAGTCGTTTACAGAAAAACCTGACGAAAATAAATTTTCTAATAATTTTAGAAAGCAGTTTTGCCAATTTTATTTTGACCTTGAAAATTTTTCTAGGAAAAAACGTACTTTACATATTCTGCCATTAGTTTTCAGTAAACACTTTATGCATTTAATACATCAATACTTATATACTATAAACCCGAATGGGCTACCAATTTCTACTGAAGGACTAGGGTACGTCCAGTAAGTAATTGAGTTTTATTGATCAATCAATTTTGAAAATAACAAATAGGAAATTATGTTCCCATTCACAATAAATGTCGTCATTTGTTTTCTAAGTTTCAGATATGGTCAGCGTATATAGTGACCTATGTCCTGTATATTTTTTAACAAAATGTTTAGGACTGGCATCTTTTACTGTTAAAAAGCATGCAGAAGACATTATCTTAAAACCTATTAACCTGAATAGCTTTTATAAACTATTCTTTTACTTATTTCAGCTAGTGTTATTCTGTGCTGCTGTTGAAGCTGATTACATGCATGTAGTCCTTGATCAGCAAGGGATGTTACAGTATATCGAAGCAATGAAATTGATAATAAACAAAATGTACATTATATCAATCATTTGCAATGAATTGTATGGTTCTTCTATTATGCAAATATGGAATGAAATTGCAATAGTCGAATCATTTTTAAACGGTTGTTCTTCGAACACCAACAATAATAAGTCTTTCAAGAAAGCCAGCATTGGCGTAATATTATTTAAAGCTGCAGTTATACTACTAAGTCAGTTGTATGTATCACTAAACTACTCTCAATATACCAGACTAATGATGGGCAGGAGTACCTTTTTGATAGGGCTAGTTTATATGTTCGCAATAGAAATGATATTCTGCAGTTTCCTGGTTCTCATAGGAAGTAGATGTCAAACGCTGAATAGTGTTTGGATTAATAACCTTCAAACTATGCAATATAGTAGGCATACTAAGAATCTTCAGATTGATGATATTCAGCAAATTGCAGAGTTATATGAAAAATTGTATGAAGTTGGTGTACGCATCAATCATATTTATACTATACCAATTTTACTTGACATAGGGGTGATGTTTTATTTGACCGTCACTGGATTGTTTCAAATAGTTCACAGCATTACCATTTCAAGTGAAAGTCTAATAAGGGTAATTTTAGCATTCGTTCTGGTATTGCTTAGTGTATTAGATCTGATGTTAATTATTACTTCATGTGGAACTGCTAGCAATCGGGTAAGTAGTTTTAAGATCTAGATCAGTTATTTGTTTTTATTAGATTAGGGATTTGCTACAATTATTTATTTGAAGCGTCCATTTTAAAATTCCTAATAAAAGACACAAAATTGCTTGTGCGAAGAATTCTAATAACTAATTCCTTTTATGTATAGTAACCTTGAATTTATGTTTAATTGGTTAAAAAATGGGCTGAACATGGAGAAAATCTGTACACGGCCAAGCAAAACACAGTAAAGACATTTGGTGAGATTAATTTGTTTAGCTAAACATGATTGGTAAAAACAGCATATTATCCAATGTAAGTCAACCCTTTCTTGATCTTCGAAGACATTCTATAAAGCTCTATTATATTAATAGTAACCGTTGTTTCATAGGGCATTTACTACTTAGATCGTACTCAAAATAAACAATAAAGCAGAGTAAACGAAAATTTTATTTGGAAATCCTTATGCTTGCTTTAGATGTAGCCTTTACCTCCCCAGTATTAACTTGAATCAGAACCCTATATTTATATAACTGACACGCTCAGTGACTACTCTCTTTTGTAGTTGTAATTCTTGAAATCGAATGCCTTTTTTTAATCTAGCAAAATAAAAAAGCACATAGCCTTTCACTAATAGTAATGAGAAAAGGGGAGAATGAAGAGAAGGGAAAGTAGGAAAAAGATTACACTTTTTCGAGTGTTTGTGTTACCTGTAAAATAACTCAACGTTACTTTTCTCCACTTTTCTTATAAAGAAATCAGAGCATACATCGCATTCCGGAGGCAAATTACCTTAGAAGATCGTTACTCGATATTGTTTAAATATTAATTTACCCATCTCAAGGCACAATTAGGTCAATAATTGGTTAATTCGACCTTGCTGTGGAATGCCACACGGGCATGTTCTGAAAATGTAGGTCAGTTAACCGGGAAAACTTGGAATATTTCAAAACAAGTACACTTTAATTAATATAGTAAAAATGGGCAGTAATACTCAGGTGTATTATTAAAACCCTCAATACCGTGAAAACTGACGCAAAGGGGCGATAGAGAGACTCCAGACTCGAGCCAAGGGATTCTTACTTGTTACCAAGCCAGAGGGACGGCGAAAATTTTGGGCTCGAATTTGGCTTGCGGACTCGATAATATTAGGAGAAATTGGAAGATAGTTACAGCTCGAAGAAGCAGCGAAATTCAGATCGTTGCTGACTATATTCAATACTTCAAAATAGGGTTGTATCTACAGACCGTCTCAAAGTGAGCGTACAGTACAAGGTCTTATGGAAACAGCAATGCCTTATCTCTACAAAAAATGTTTTTGAAGTCTTGTCAGAAATAAACCAATCCTAAACAGACCTACCAGCTTGTTGGCCGCTCAGAATAGGTAACACAAGATCAATAACTCCCATAAGATTTACTTTGTTCTATGATTGCTGTACTGAAAACTCATCTTAAGACGGTCTATAGGAAGCTTGTAGATCCGGCTACAGTTGCGGAAAAAGGTTCAACGTATTTATCCCTCTCACAGACATACAGCTAGTGGCTGCGTACGCATTTAGAGTAGGCATAAAAGTATGAATAGTCGTCGACATCGAAAGATAAAAGAGACTACAAATTATGAATGTGTGAATGAATAGCGAAACAGGCACCACCAATGTTTAAACATAAAGAGTGGTCAGAATGAGAATACGAACTGTGGAGAGCAGTATATGAACGTAATATGGTAGCCTGTCTAACTGAACTAATAGTCGAAGAAAGAGTATGCAACCTGTTAGAACAATTCTATTAAAGCAGTTACTTTTGGCACTTTAGCCTCCAATCCTAGTATTTTTACGAGTCACGCAAGCAAAAATTCGTAGTTCCGTGGTAATTTTATTAAAATTCATTTCCATAAACATTATTTCCGCGTTGTTCATTTCAAAAATTAACGCATGACAGTTCTTGCATATTCACCGAGACTTAATTTTCCGTTGCTAACGTGTTATCAACCCTTGACCCTGCTGCAAGCAGTAGTTTCTTTGTTATTTTAAAGTATTAGGAGGCCGCTTATCAAAGCAGCTTTGTTCTGACCTTGCCTTCTGCATGGATGATGTAATCTTGCCACTATCACGTTTTAAGTGGTTCTTGACGCAGAACCGGCGGTTGTAATTTTACGTGTGAATCTCCTGGTTAAGTAAAGTTGTTTCAGTATTTCGATCCGTCTTATTCTTAAACGTAACGAATGGAACAAGGAGGTAGATAAGCCGCGTCTGCGCTATGTCATTCTTCACGCTTGCCGCCTGGCAGGAACTTCACTTCGCTACCGGCTGTTGAACTAGAACAAACGTTTTTGGCTTCTTCAGCCCCCGGCTCGCATCGCTTTGCGGCAGGGGGACGCTGCTCGAACTTTCGTAATTTTCGTTGTGAATAGGTGTGTGTTTTAGGTGCATCGTGTTGTTTGTTGTACCAATTTAGCGTTTTCGAACTGTTTCGTTTGGCAAGAAATCTCCGGCGTTGGTGGTGGTGAGCTTTCCGTTTGAAGTGCATCTGAAGCATTAATTAATGGGGTCAAGTCAAGAGTTTTTATCGTCGAAGGTTGCGAGGCCCTTGAATATATCGTTTATACGGATTCTAACAAACTCTTTCTATTGAACCCAACGCTAATTTGAATTTAACGTCGTGTTATCGAAACGCGCACGTCGAGGGTGTACCCCGTGTTATCGTTACGTCGACTTCGCCCTTCAGGGGACTCTATTGCATCATACCACCCTTAGTTGTTGCCAGCATCTTCGAGGCTGTGCCCGCACCACGTCATCACCTGTCATTTCGCTGTCGTCCGTTCTTTCCGGCAGTTTGTTTGGGAAGCGACGTTACATACGGTATCGCCCGTAATTATGCAGCCAGCTGATGTTCTCCAGGTAAAGTTCTTGTAAATTAGTTTTATTGTGTATAATTAAAAGTGAACGCCTCGTTGAGTGTTGTACGATCAGCGCATTTGTTATTAACGTTGTGCTTTGCTGTTTGCGAAATTTAATGGTTTACCGATGCATTCTTTTGTTGTTTTACGTAACTCGTGGCAGTTTTGTTTGCCTTGACCCACATTATTGTAGTTTACAGTTAAGCTTACCACTTGCTAACTAACCTTTTTGAGTACTTTTAAATTCCAACTAGTCAATTTCATGTTTATTGTCACCTATATATATATTTATTTATTCTAATAGAGTTCATGGTCAAGTACTTCTGTTTTTCATTTGTGTTCGTGATTCTTGTATGCGTTTTATGTGTACTGTTTCAGTTGTAAGGAGTGGAACAGCTGCTCATTGAGTAAGTTTTGTTGTAAGGTAAGTCGATACTGTACGTCTCCTCCAACCAAACTCGGCCAAGGCAGAAGTAGCAAGGTGAAGTTGCCCACTTTCATTTTCAAGCAATCTCACCTGTGTTGTTATTGTTGTTTCCCGATTTAGTCAAGAAAATGGCGGCGTTCCGTTATTTAACATCTTTAACCTCTTTTTGTCAGAGCACAACCCTAACTTTCAGATAGTAAAGAACCACGACCTTTCTTCACTGAGTATGCAATAGTCAGCACATCTTGTAACGAAGGCTAGGGCTGAGTATTTGGCAAGATTCCCGATTTTGTCTTAGTCATTTTGTAGGTAACAGGTTTGGCTCTCAAGCGTATGAGTTATGCTTTCTTTGCACGCTTGAGGGGCTGATTATTAATACCGTTAACTCGGTTTTCGTCGTGTAACAAACTGGCTAATTGTTAGTGTCGTAATAACGTTTTCTTGCGGTAACAAACCGTAAGCCGCATTGGTCGAGCGTATCGAAATCTAATCTACCTAAAGTACGTGTAGCAATAGTGAAAAGGAAGAAAACATAATACGGAAATAATAGCAGAAAATGGTACTATCAAGATTAAGAACCATACAATAGTATTAGCACTTTGTGCTCTAATTGACTCGGCAACAGCTCAAATAAGATATGATAAAATGGTTCCTGAAAATGTAACTATTACAAACCGCAACACTTGGTACAACACACTGTACATCGACATTTGGCAAAGTTTCCAATCAGTTAATACTTAGTACTGACAATAGCAGTATAATAGCAAACTGTAGCAAATACACCGTGCTTGCAAGAGGTAAAACAGGCATACCTCTAAAAAGTATGCAAAACGAATAAGGGACATGTATGTTCCAGCTCAACTCCTCAAGCATATTAGTGATGGTTTGCTAGATAGAAATGTATTACTAAAAGATAGCAAATCGCAAAGAGCTACATTCACGCAACAATAGCGCTAGCACCCAAACACCCTGCTTGATGATTGTCCGCCTACTGAAAATTGGGTCCCTACCTGAATTTGGCGTGAAACAAGTTACCGATCCCCTTGTTAATTATAAAACCGATCTTACATGTCGCCAAACACTACAAGAAAAGCAAAATGGTTTTCGGAAGAAGCCGTCATATCTAGCATCAGTATTAGTTCTAGAATTGCTCATAGAGAAGAGTAGCGAACAAAGTCGAGAAACACATACAGCTGACGTAGATACTACAAACTGTTCTGATAGAGTAGACCATTCGAAATTTTTGGTTTAGTTTTGAGAATAAAGAACCACTACAACATTTTAAACCAGCTGTTCACAGTTTGCAAAAATAAGCAGCAATCAAAATTGTCACAAATAACCAAGTCTCTCGCTCAATAATAGTAAGTCAATGTAAAAAAGATAAGATTGTTGTTTATCACACATACCGTTTTGTAACTATACATCTATGATCCAATTCAAATGTGAAAAAACATACAAACATTTCAACACCACGTTGTTTGCTAACGACCGAGTAGTCGTGGATATTTTTGAGGACCAACTACAGATATGAATACATTGCTTGAATTCTAGAAAAAAGTTGCACACTCTTAAACAAAAATTAAATTAATGGCCACACAATGGAAAAAATATGTTAAGATACAAGGTGCTTTGCAAATCAGTGTGACGTCTCCCATAACTGCGGCAAAGAAATAAGTAATAAAATAGCTTGATTTCAAATAATGTTTGGAATTATATGAAGAACAAACCCTAGGAAGGTCTTACAGTGATAACGTTTTATTAATTTAGAGTTTATCATTGTGTTTTGAATGCCTGCAACGGAGTGGAGGTCAATCTGTATAGAAATACAATAAGCAAATACTATAATTGTACAGATGTGACATGAATTATAAAGGTGAGTTATAGTCCAATAACTATAACCCTACTTTTACTTATACCATATAAATTTGAACACTAAATACGAAATTAACACAATCTAAAACTTAAATCTATGTGGTAAGTCCAGTGGCTTAAATCTGTTTAGGCTTTGAATATTTTCACTATTATCTAGTACGTTTATTGCAAGAGAGTTATTATGATTTTCTAGCCTATTTAAATATTTTTCGCTGTATTTAGCTATTGTTTCTTTCACTGTATCTACTGTCAAGTCACTTAATATTATGTCAACATTTCTTTCCTTTTATACCAGATATGCTTCCCCCACGTTAGGCCCTTATCCAGATGAATGCCGAGGTATTTCACCTCCGTCACTTGTGGTAATGGTATATTATTTATTAGAACTTGCGGTGTGTTATCCCTGCACTTTGGCAAAAGTGATGCGAAGGGACTTTGTTTCATTAATTTTTATCCTCCACTTTTAAGTCCATTTTTCGATGTATGTTAGGTTGTTTTGCAACATACTAGCAGCTATAATTGGATTTTTATGTTTAACGTTTATGGCTTTGCCATCAGCGAAGGTGTCTGTGAAAGATTGTTGGCTGGTGGGCATATCAGCTGTAAAGAGGAGGTATAAAAGGGAACCCAGGACACTGCCCTGCGGTACACCAGAGCTGATTGGGTGCAGTTCTGTTTGCAGTTGATTATATTTTACCTGAAAATATCTATTTTCGAGGTAGGATTTTAGGATGATGTCATATGAATGAGGCAGTGAGTTCTTTAATTTGTAAAGTAGGCCAGCGCGACATACTTTATCAAATGCCTGGCTTTCATCAAGGAAACCTGCCGTGCAGTAAAGTTTCTTTTTAAGGGATAGGTCTATTTACGAGTCGTAATTGAACCAAACAGGATATTGTTTTTCCGATACGAGATTTTGGGTACGCATTGATCGTCTCTTTCGATTAAAAAATCGAATTAAGTTGAACGAAAACTATTACTTATACAGAAATTATTTACTTCGGCCTTAATATTTATTAAATTTGAATTAGTTTGCGTTAGATTGAAATCTCCACATATTATTACATTTTTATCAGAAATTCCCAAGTGGGAGTATTCCAGCTGTTGAATGACGTAAAGATAATCATTTATATTACTTCGTGGCACAAAATACGTTGAAGCAACAAATAAAACAGTATGACAATTTATATCAAGTTTTATTAACAGAGTTTCAGTTTTTAATTCGAATATTTCCACTGCATTAGCCTGATATTTGTTATCTACAGCAACAAGAACACCTCCCAGTTTTAATATCCCAGTAAATTCAGCATTTTTGTCTTTACGGAATACTGAATAATTAGGTGGAAACATTTCAGAGTCGTATAGAGAGCTGTTTAGACCGGTTTCAGTCAATACAACCAAATCATATTGCAGTTACAAACGTTTAAGCACCAATCATTTAATGAAACTCTGCTGGAGCCTGTGGTTCGAAAATATCACAAATTCGTTAAAACCCCTCACCACACAAATATTTTATATCTGCTAAATACGTATTTCGACAGCCACGCTGTCATGATCGGTAGCTACGTAAAACTTACACAGCAAAAAGGCAACGATGTACTCGTGACCAAATCTGTCTGCTCATTTTACATCTATTTATACTGTCTGACCAGGAGAGCGTGGCCGACGACCAATGAGCTTGGACGACGGTCAATGTAACTTCAACAAGTTACCCAAGATGGAGGATGGTATTGGTCCGCCATCTTTGTTTAAAAGTTTACTATCTCGGTTCTTAAAAATGACCAAGCTTTCAAAAGAAGTTAGTTTCTTTGTTGAAGTTAACGCTTTTACAATTTTTAGGTCATCATCTTTTATACTATGACCCCTTACGAAAATATGTTGGGCAATATCTCGAATCTGGTACTAGGTTTAAAGAGCATTTAGCTCATTTTAGATTCAACAGATTCGAAAAATCGAGTATTGCCCAACATATTTACAAAACGGGTCATAGTATAAAAGAGGATGACCTAAAAATTGTAAAGGCGTTAACTTTAACAAAGCAACTATTTTTTTTAAAGCTTGGCCATTTTTAAGAACCGAGATAATAAACTTTTGAACAAAGATGACGGACCAATACCGTCCTCCGTATTATATGATTCTTTGAAGTTACATTGACCGTCGGCCAAGTTTATTGGCCCTCGGCCACGCCCTCCTGGTCAGACAGTATAAATAGATGTAAAATGCGCGGACATCGCCCACTTCCATTTGTGATTGGGTCACGAGTACATCGTTGCTTCTTCGCTGTGTAAGTTTTCGGAGCTACCGATGATGATAGCGTGGCTGTCGAAATTCGTATTTAGCAGTTGTTAAATATTTCGCAATCCCCTTACATTTTGATAATATAACCGGACAACAATGTAAATATATTACTAACACCAGAATTATCAGAATTACGAATAAAAATTTTGGAATCACGTATCCAACCATATTTATATTGATTTTTTTACACCAACCACGCACTTTCTTATGCAATAATTTATTTTTGAGAGTGAGATGTTGATTGATATAGACCGGGGTTGCAGGTCCAGACAATTGCAGATCGGTTGAAGTTACAGATCGGCGTTTGCGAAATGCATTAAAAAAATTCCTCTTTTTCAAAAGCGAAATGAATTTGACAATTATCCTTTGTTATTGTTTGAAGCAACTTGATGTAAGGCGTCCAAATGATTAATATCTATATCACAGCCAAGAGAGCGACCAAGGGTTTGTAGTATGGTAATTAAGTTTTCATTTGGCACTTCACGGATATCATTAATTTCTATATTATTTAGAAGGCTATATTGTTGCACTTGATCTACTTCTGATAATTGCTGCGACTTAATTGAGGTAATATCCGCTTGAATATCGGCCAACTTCGCGATAAGTTGATATGCGTCAGCGGAAACGTTGGGAGAACAGTTTGCGCAACGCCAACAAAAATCTGGCACATTAAGAAAGTTAAGCAACTCATCAGGCACTGCATCACATTTTGTATGATAAGACGCCTTGCAGTTACTGCAACTGATAAAAGGCGTGTTTCTGGTGATTGCTGAAACGCATCCATTAAGGCCACAATTTTTTTCAGGCATGTCAGTTACAAATTGATGGTTCAAAACGGATTTCATTTAATAAACAACTGTGTAATTTAAGACCTCATTGTAAAAACGTCAGTCACTTACAGCGTATAGCACACTCAATATATATATTGAACTGATTCGGGCCCTTACTTTGTATTACCTATTAGTATATGTTTATAAATTATATTTCTATCAATTTTAATTGCTGTGTTTATATCATTTGAATATTAATAGCTATTCTTTTGGCTAGCTCCTGAAAAACAAGGGTGGATTCCTTTTATCTAGATTGCTTATTCTGAAATTTAATGTTCTGATTTTAATTTCATTACAAGTCAAAAATAACTTCTGTCCAATGATATGTCAAACAAATTTGAAAATTCAATAACAAATACCAGATCGTTACATTCGCCACATAACAACATCAAACAGTAAGTAATTCCTTAATAATGATTTCACCTATTTGGTCTTCATTTTTGTTCAGTGTTTATCTAATACCTAAAATCATCCACCTTTTACTCGAACTTATCAATGTCCCTGATGTTAACCAACTTGCTCTACTCCGCCAACGGCCACAACTGTTCCAGTCAACAAACACAGCGAAACCCTCCAATTACACCCAATATGTCAAAACTGCCTAGAATCAGGAACAGAAGCTCCCTCACGGCATGGACCTAAACAGACCCCAGTTGTAGTCACTCACATCCAACACCGCATCCAAAAACACTTCTCCAAATTACTCTACTGACCAGCACCAAAAACCAACGGTCTCTCCCTCAGAACTCTCCTTTCGTACTAACAGCTCGATGCAATCCGAATCAATTGATATACAATGTCAAATGTAATTCTTCAATAAACTTAACTTAGTATTTTCCTCTATTTTTCCTCCTTTGTAGATTAGTCCTGCATTTAGTTTAGATTTTCACCATATATTTGCTATCTTCATCCATCTATTTCACCACGCAAATTTAGTCACAACCTTTCTTAATTTTCAAACATTTTCCTTTTAAAATAGGGTTTATTTTATACTTTTAAATTACACCAAATTAATTACCACTTTACATTATTCAATATTTGTTATCTTAATAATAAAAGCAAAGTCCATATCATATTTTCTCCTTCCAACAAACTATATCTTTGTTTTTTGATTTCTACCTACTATGTGCAATAATCTATTTCGATTAAGTATTTTTCATTACCTTCAAATTTCATATTTAGATAGGTATTACATTATATTCGAATTCATCTGTTTCTCAATTAGCCATATTTTATTCAATTATAAAATCTATTTCCTTTTCTAATTACTTACCCATTATTAATATTCCCAATTCATATTCAAATTGATCCCTATGATATTCAACTATTGTAATCTCTTCATTTTATTTTAAAATTGATTTATATTATTTATAACCCTGTATTCATATCATTACAATATATTATACAAGTCAATAGGCTATTTGCCTATTTTACTGGCCATATGTATAAATGCAATATTCAAATACTTTTCGGCAGCCAAATTGCGCTACTAAGCAGCAGATTTAAGGATTTTTCAGATTTGTCGAGACACATTTCGCTAGGCATAAGCCATTCCGAGAAAACTGCGAAACTCCAGCCATATTTCGTAATGCAAATGTGCGATACCTCTTCCATATTTCTCAGATACATAAAAAAATATATAGCCCACCAATTTATTGAATATGGGAGTTGATTTCTATAAGACTGATACTAAATTGTTCGTTTGCTGAAAACAATGAAGAAATGCGCAGTGGCGTCTACTACTCCATATTTTACATTTGTATTGTTCTATACGATCTCATGCTAGTTATCGTCACTTGTGGAAGCTTTCAGAAACAAGTAAGCTGTATCATTACATTGAAGTAATAATAAATCACCTGAACTAAAGGTAACGTATATTCAAAAGTGAATTTAAGGTAATCCTGTGTAGCAAATGAAATAGATGTACTATTTAATTTGATATGTATGCAGTAGTTACGCAATAGAACCAATTCCAATGTTACAAGCTAAATTACCAGAGGTTTAGAGTGGTAGATTGCAAGATATCGCAACAAGCAAGAGTTAGCCAATCAATTTCATTAGCATAACACTTAAGAGAACTAAAGATTTAAGCCGCTAATAAATCTCTTGGTATTAGGTAGGCAGGTGAAATCAGCAAATAGGTATACGGTGACGTCATAAACCACACCAGGAGGTTAAGGAAATATCACCACAATAAGTAGAAATTTTGTACTTTCAGTGAAAGCACAAGGAAAACTTGAACAAGGATTCGGGGGTAAAGCTAATTTAGCCGGTGGATCTAGACCTATCGAAAGAATCATGTACATACATTCGTGTTTACCTTGGGCAGCACAGATTCATGTTTAGATACTACCAAGATAAAGTGATACCGCACCAGAAAACAAACAGCAATGATCGGCTACGTTCAGCTACCAAGAGATGTCTTCGGATATATGACGGAACCTCGGCAAACACTTTGATAATAAATGGAAACAGCACCAAAAGCTTACACTTAGCAACGTAGCCTCAGAGCTAACATTGCGAATCAGCCTCCACACTAATAGCACAAGCTTTAGCGACTACAGGGTCGGCCCTATATAGTTGTAGTGGGAGTGTCAAATTACAATAACAAACAAGAGAGAATAAGAGCATACTTATCTAGAGCACATGCTCCGGAACTCGATACGCAAGCCTCTAAGAAATCGCAATCAAGCACAATGCATAGACAAAAACCGAATAACCTCCGCGATGACTGGAGTAACCCAAGGGTCACTATTTTACCTTAATAAACCACTATCAAAAGGCAAAAAAGAACACAAAGAGAAAATAAATTTTGTTTAACAGCTGTTTTTGCAGTTTAAGATTCTTGCAAGGTTAATGAGCAGTCACTAGTAATCATGTTTACACCATGAAGTGTTTACATATCCATCAGAAACCTCTCACCCATCTTGCAGAATATGAGAAAGATTTCAGCTAATGTAATTGGTTTTGCAATGTGATACTAATAAAACATTTTTAGTCAAGACACTTTAAAATTTTATTGTTAAAAAACATGTAAAAAGTTTATTTTTTTTGTAACGTTTCGCTAAACATTGTTAGCTTCTTCAGACAAAATTTGAAATATAAGAGGACAATTTGTTGACGAGAATGATTAACAATATTGTTTCCATAATTTGTAGTTATTTGTTTCTGGATCTTTTGGGGTCTCGTGTCCATTTCGATTAAGTTGTTTTTTGGGGTTTGTGGTGGAATTTTCTTCTTTTCTTCTTTTATTATTCCAATTCCTCGATGTGTTGCTTGGTTGGTTCAACGTTGTCATTCTTTGTCCATTGATCGATGAAAAAGGTTGTAATCACTCTCAATTATGATTACGAATTTTGAAATAAATTTTGTTTAACAGCTGTTTTTGCAGTTTAAGATTCTTGCAAGGTTAATGAGCAGTCACTAGTAATCATGTTCGCACCATGAAGTGTTTATATATCCATCAGAAACCTCTCACCCATCTTGCAGAATATGAGAAAGATTTCAGCTAATGTAATTGGTTTTGCAATGTGATACTAATAAAACATTTTTAGTCAAGACACTTTAAAATTTTATTGTTAAAAAACATGTAAAAAGTTTATTTTTTTTGTAACGTTTCGCTAAACATTGTTAGCTTCTTCAGACAAAATTTGAAATATAAGAGGACAATTTGTTGACGAGAATGATTAACAATATTGTTTCCATAATTTGTAGTTATTTGTTTCTGGATCTTTTGGGGTCTCGTGTCCATTTCGATTAAGTTGTTTTTTGGGGTTTGTGGTGGAATTTTCTTCTTTTCTTCTTTTATTATTCCAATTCCTCGATGTGTTGCTTGGTTGGTTCAACGTTGTCATTCTTTGTCCATTGATCGATGAAAAAGGTTGTAATCACTCTCAATTATGATTACGAATTTTGAAATAAATTTTGTTTAACAGCTGTTTTTGCAGTTTAAGATTCTTGCAAGGTTAATGAGCAGTCACTAGTAATCATGTTCACACCATGAAGTGATTATATATCCATCAGAAACCTCTCACCCATCTTGCAGAATATGAGAAAGATTTCAGCTAATGTAATTGGTTTTGCAATGTGATACTAATAAAACATTTTTAGTCAAGACACTTTAAAATTTTATTGTTAAAAAACATGTATAAAGTTTATTTTTTTTTTGTAACGTTTTCCTAAACATTGTTGGCTTCTTCAGACAAAATTTGAAATATAAGAGGACAATTTGTTGACGAGAATGATTAACAATATTGTTTCCATAATTTGTAGTTATTTGTTTCAGGATCTTTTGGGGTCTCGTGTCCATTTCGATTAAGTTGTTTTTTGGGGTTTGTGATGGAATTTTCTTCTTTTCTTCTTTTATTATTCCAATTCCTCGATGTGTTGCTTGGTTGGTTCAACGTTGTCATTCTTTGTCCATTGATCGATGAAAAAGGTTGTAATCACTCTCAATTATGATTACGAATTTTGAAATAAATTTTGTTTAACAGCTGTTTTTGCAGTTTAAGATTCTTGCAAGGTTAATGAGCAGTCACTAGTAATCATGTTCACACCATGAAGTGTTTATATATCCATCAGAAACCTCTCACCCATCTTGCAGAATATGAGAAAGATTTCAGCTAATGTAATTGGTTTTGCAATGTGATACTAATAAAACATTTTTAGTCAAGACACTTTAAAATTTTATTGTTAAAAAACATGTATAAAGTTTATTTTTTTTTTGTAACGTTTTCCTAAACATTGTTGGCTTCTTCAGACAAAATTTGAAATATAAGAGGACAATTTGTTGACGAGAATGATTAACAATATTGTTTCCATAATTTGTAGTTATTTGTTTCAGGATCTTTTGGGGTCTCGTGTCCATTTCGATTAAGTTGTTTTTTGGGGTTTGTGGTGGAATTTTCTTCTTTTCTTCTTTTATTATTCCAATTCCTCGATGTGTTGCTTGGTTGGTTCAACGTTGTCATTCTTTGTCCATTGATCGATGAAAAAGGTTGTAATCACTCTCAATTATGATTACGAATTTTGAAATAAATTTTGTTTAACAGCTGTTTTTGCAGTTTAAGATTCTTGCAAGGTTAATGAGCAGTCACTAGTAATCATGTTCACACCATGAAGTGTTTATATATCCATCAGAAACCTCTCACCCATCTTGCAGAATATGAGAAAGATTTCAGCTAATGTAATTGGTTTTGCAATGTGATACTAATAAAACATTTTTAGTCAAGACACTTTAAAATTTTATTGTTAAAAAACATGTATAAAGTTTTTTTTTTTTTGTAACGTTTTCCTAAACATTGTTGGCTTCTTCAGACAAAATTGGAAATATAAGAGGACAATTTGTTGACGAGAATGATTAACAATATTGTTTCCATAATTTGTAGTTATTTGTTTCAGGATCTTTTGGGGTCTCGTGTCCATTTCGATTAAGTTGTTTTTTGGGGTTTGTGGTGGAATTTTCTTCTTTTCTTCTTTTATTATTCCAATTCCTCGATGTGTTGCTTGGTTGGTTCAACGTTGTCATTCTTTGTCCATTGATCGATGAAAAAGGTTGTAATCACTCTCAATTATGATTACGAATTTTGAAATAAATTTTGTTTAACAGCTGTTTTTGCAGTTTAAGATTCTTGCAAGGTTAATGAGCAGTCACTAGTAATCATGTTCACACCATGAAGTGTTTATATATCCATCAGAAACCTCTCACCCATCTTGCAGAATATGAGAAAGATTTCAGCTAATGTAATTGGTTTTGCAATGTGATACTAATAAAACATTTTTAGTCAAGACACTTTAAAATTTTATTGTTAAAAAACATGTATAAAGTTTATTTTTTTTTTGTAACGTTTTCCTAAACATTGTTGGCTTCTTCAGACAAAATTTGAAATATAAGAGGACAATTTGTTGACGAGAATGATTAACAATATTGTTTCCATAATTTGTAGTTATTTGTTTCTGGATCTTTTGGGGTCTCGTGTCCATTTCGATTAAGTTGTTTTTTTGGGGTTTGTGGTGGAATTTTCTTCTTTTCTTCTTTTATTATTCCAATTCCTCGATGTGTTGCTTGGTTGGTTCAACGTTGTCATTCTTTGTCCATTGATCGATGAAAAAGGTTGTAATCACTCTCAATTATGATTACGAATTTTGAAATAAATTTTGTTTAACAGCTGTTTTTGCAGTTTAAGATTCTTGCAAGGTTAATGAGCAGTCACCACAAACCCCAAGAAAACAACTTAATCGAAATGGACACGAGACCCCAAAAGATCCAGAAACAAATAACTAAAAATTATGGAAACAATATTGTTAATCATTCTCGTCAACAAATTGTCCTCTTATATTTCAAATTTTGTCTGAAGAAGCTAACAATGTTTAGCGAAACGTTACAAAAAAAAATAAACTTTTTACATGTTTTTTAACAATAAAATTTTAAAGTGTCTTGACTAAAAATGTTTTATTAGTATCACATTGCAAAACCAATTACATTAGCTGAAATCTTTCTCATATTCTGCAAGATGGGTGAGAGGTTTCTGATGGATATGTAAACACTTCATGGTGTGAACATGATTACTAATGACTGCTCATTAACCTTGCAAGAATCTTAAACAAAGAGAAAAGGCGCAATGCGCAATAGTAAAACACATCGGGTAGTTGTTAAGAACTTCTGCAAACAATCAACGACTTGACCCTGGCGGCGTAGCGTTGTTTGACCGCAACGATGTATTAACCAGTAGCAGTTTTAATTTTCTATATTTTTTACATATATCTAGCTGATGGACTTGACTCCTGTAGTTAATCATAAGTTATATTATTACGTGTAGGTCGCAATATGGCTTCCACAAAATCATTTCAATTTTGTTAAACGTCGATGAATGTTTGACTTATAACAAATGCACAATGCTGGGCAAGTATCAGAAATAACATCTCATTTAAAACTAATCGAAATCCATTACCAGTACGTACCTCGTGCATAACTAGCGTTTATGGGCCTTGTCCTGCTAACGCGCAAGGCGTTGTCATGTTAGAGCCGAAGACGTTGCCGCGAGTTATAAACGTCTTCTTACGCCCTTGGTACATAAATAACTATTCTAAAGGCGACTTGACGCGGAAAGGACGCAATAGGTTTACTGAATTTGAAATTATTTCCAAATACTTAAGAATCCCTTTTTATTATTTCCAGGCAAATGCTGTTAAAAAGCTGCTAATCAAGGTAGTGTTGAGGGCTCAGGATTACAAAGTAAGAAAAGAGGTATGTATAAGTAATAAATTAAAGACAAGGCAGTTAAAAATATTGTTTCAGATAAATGCGTTTTCCATGCAGTTACTCCATTACGACTTCAAAATAACTGCAGGAGGGTTCTTTACTATAGATTTTACTTTAATATTTTCGGTATGGCCTCGTCACCATTGTGAAGTGAATAAAAATAATGATGGTCTGTTTCAGATGGTTGCTGCCATTAGTACGTATTTAATAATACTGATTCAGTTCGATATGGCTTTTGCACGGAATATTTAAGTTATTTTAAAAATTATAAACGTTGTTGTTTGAATTAGTTGTTGCCTATTTAATGAGAAACATGTACACATATGATTATAATATAACTTAAAACCCTCGTTTTATTTGTGGTTGGTACTAAAATTTGTAATTTATCTTAAAAGCAAATCTTAAAGTAAAGCGACACAACTATTGTTCGGAATGGAGCACGTTAAGATGGATTGCTTTGTCTTACTATTCTTTAATTCAATGCAATTTTCTTAGTAAATTCTGTTTAATGCACCTGCGTTACCATTTTGTTTACCTGCCTATGCGTAATATCAAAATTATATTCGTTTAATAACAAGGACTACTAAGCTAATCTCGAATTTTGATGTTTTGCCGTTAAAGGCCATTTCAATGGTCTATGATCAGTTATACACCTAAATTACGTTATTCCAAAAATTGCTGCAAGAAGTTTTTTTCTGAAACTGTATAATTTTTCCCTGCTTTATTGAACGATTTACTTGCAAAAGCTATCGGTCTTTCGAAACTGTGGCAGTCTTGGCTTGAAAAAACTCCCATGCCCATTACTGGCATAGGTTGCTAGAATAAGAGGTTTTGAAGAATTTGAATAAGCTAAAATACTATATGGGGTAGTTTCTCTTCTTAATTTGTCAAGCGCTTCTAGTGCTTTTTTTATAATTTAAATTGTACGTTCTTTTTTGTTAAATTAGTTAGTGGTGCTGATATATGAGCATAATTTGTTACGAATTTTCTATACCAGCCTGCCAACCCTAAAAATTATGTAATGTGTTAAATTGATTTTGTCAATGGAAAGCTTATGACTGCTTCAATTTTTTCTGGGTCTGGTGAAATCCCTTTTTGCGTTATAAGGTGACCTAGATATTTAACTTCGGTTCTCAAAAATTTACATTTATCTGGCTTTAATTTAATATTGCCCTCTCGTAATCAAGCAAATATTAAACTTTTGTATGTGGTCTTCTACTCCTACAACAAATTAAAAAATTATTGTCACCTTTTAAACCAGCTAATGTAAACGAAATAAACCGTTTAAAAGCTTATTGAACTGTTCGACAAACCGAACTTTAAACGTAAAAATTCAAAATAGCCGTCGGGGGTCGAAAATCCTGTATACTAGATGCTATCTTCTTCCACTTCGATTTGGCGATAAGCTGACATTACATCGAAAACGCTAAATAAAGTTGAAATTTCCAAATAGTCTGTAGCATCCTGTAGTAATGGTAGTATATATACGTCGTTTTTCTATACAGAATTTAGGGCTCTGTGGTCCACTCACACAGTGTTGAATTCAGACTGATTACTCCGGGGGGAGGGAGGAAATGAAACGTCTGGGGGTAGTTTTACCTATTCCCGCGCAATCCACCCATTCATTTATAGATAAAAACAATTAAGTGGTAATGTTTCCGGGGGGCAATTTTTACTGCCCGGGGGGGGGGGGGGAGATTTCCCACCCGGTCACGCCCCTGGATTCAACACTGCACTCACATCCTTACTTGTCTTGGGTTGTTTTTTTTGCTATTAACTGGTGCACTCTATGGTGAGCTTGATTGCCTAATAATTTTTACTCCCAGCGGCCTATTGGCATCTCTCCTTAATATTACCTTTTGATAAAATGGAATTTTTTACGGACGCTTCGCAATTGGTTGATCGGTTTCCACAATTATTCTGTGTTTTACGGTGTGCGCTGTGGTTAAACTTATTCTGCCAAAAACATATCGCTGTAGCGCGCTATTAACTCGCAAAGTAATCTTTTTTTGTATTTTTCTAAGCGTGATGATTGGAAATTTTCCACAATCCAATCTTCCTGGTATTTCTGAATTGCTTTAACTGAATATTCTATTACATTTGACTTAATTTCCATTATATTGAAGTTTTCTTCGTCTTTTGCCACCGTACCTAATGCTTTTTTTCTTAAGATCTATATTTTATTGTTTAAGTTGACTAGCCTTATGGTTAAATGTTTCCTGTTTACTGGTAAGGTACTAGCTGGAAATACTCTATGTTCTAAGACAGTATGCCCATTTTTAATATTTTTGAAGTTAACATTATTGGCTTCCCAATTTAATTCGGTACGTGATGGTAGTATTAAATCCTCTAATAATTATATTTCATTTACTTTCATATACGCCGATATCATGTTTCTTGGAATTCCATCTTCCTTGTTTTCTTCGTCTAAGTTTTGTTTATTCATAAACAAGCTTTGTTACTTACCACATTTACTTGTTTCTTTTTATTGTTTTCTTGCAACTCTTCTTGATATTTCGGTACTCCATTTTTACTTACCCATTTAAGGTTTTCTTCATTGTTTCTCTTAGATTTTTCTTTTGAACTCTATGCAGTTTTCCATCTTTTTCTTTATTTTCATATCCTTGGTGCAGTTCCAGAGCTTTATTTTCTATGTATATTCTTTGCGTTTCCCTAAAATGTGTATAGCAGTCTTCCTTTTCTACTTTTTCTTTACTTAATGGTTAAACACTGTTGACAAAAATATTGCCTACTTCTCTGGCATTTCCATTTTTATGTTTTCTCCTAGCATTTTTGCTTCTATAGACCTTGGTTTAAATATTAAACTTTTCAATTAGTTTTTTGTCACTTTTTTCCATGACTTCTTCGGCGTTTATTCCAATAACCTGCTCGTGCACTGAAAAGTTTAAGATTGTGTCTAGGTGATCAGCTTTTATGACGTCTTTTTATTGGTTTTATTTGACTCTTTCCTTCTTACCGATTCCCTAGATGTGGATCATGATTTAGGTTCCTTTGAAGTAGAGATGGGCGCGTGAGTGAGGATTCACTCACCTAACGTACGTTTCACGCGTGTTTTAAATTCTCACGTTCACGCGCATTCACGCTCACGTTCACAGCGTGACCCGACACTCACGGCGTGACCCGCAACTTTTTCTTGAAAATTCAAATTCAGATAAAGTCTACACATTAATCTTTTTTTGTGACGTCAGAAATAACAAAACAGAGCGTTTAAAACGCATGTCTTGTAGTACAGTGAAATTCAAAAAGATTATGTAGATCGCAGGAATCTGTAGTAGACTTCAGAAAGAATTGGACACATACCTACATTTAATGGAAGGGATGCTTCACATAGCACTTTATTAAAACCAATACGTTGACCTATGTAATCCGACGTTTCTCCTCCTCGGAAAAGTCCCTAACGCTTAAAATTGTATGCTTGCTCGCTTGCTTGTTATTAGGTAAATGTCACATTGACAGTATTATAAAACAAGTCATACTTAAAGCGGACCTGACTAAGACCTGAATATTTTTTGTTTCGTCTAGTTCCTTATTGTTACATATAGTGAGAAAGTTGCTACGTCACAGTGTTACGGTATCAAATGATTCTAAAGACAATCTAGGGTGGGAGAGCGCCCCTTTCTTCGACAAGTCCGATAATTGTCACCACTTACCCTGGAAATCTTACAAAGCAGGCTAAAGGCCACGGCTTGATACGCTCAGGAATATGGGCGTGGTCCTAAAAACGGTACAATACAGAGCAAGCGTGACGGTATGCATATATATAAGTTCCTTTTACTCCTCTAGGGAGCATAGGGCCTCCGCAAAGTGTTGCCATCGGGTCCTATGGGTGGCTAATGCTTTAACTTCCTCCAAGGACACTCCCATGGCCTCTGCTTCTTTTAGTAGCGATCGCTTCCATGTTATCTTTGGCCTACCTCTTGCTCTACTCCCTTGATGGTTCCCATCGAGTGCTTTTCTTGGGATACTGCCTGCAGGTGTTCGCAGTGTGTGTCCTACCCAATTCCATTTGCGTCGTTTAATTTGTATGACCATTTTCTTTCTCTGGTTTTAGTCCATAGCTCGGTGTTGCTAATTGTGACAGGCCAATATATATGTAATATTATTCTCAGGCACTTGTTTACGAAGACTTGCATGCTGTGGGATATTTCTTTTGTCACTTTCCAGCTCTCGCAACCATAGAGTAGTATTGACTTTACGTTGGTGTTGACAGGCGCAGTTTTGTGATGATGGAGTATTGCGGTGAATTCCATATCTTGTTGAGGATACCGAAAGCTCCTCTTGCTTTTGCTATGCTGCTTTTCACGTCAAAGGAGGCGCCTCCATCTTTCTTAATGATGCTGCCCAAGTATGTGAAACTTTCGACATCTTCTATAATTTGGTTGTAACATATAAGTCTGTTGGCTGATTGATTGTTGATGCGCATCTCTTTGGTTTTCTTGATGTTAATTTGTAGGCCAATTTTGGCTGCCTCTTCTGACAGACGTTTCAGTTTAGTGTTCATGTCTTGGTATGTATGCGCCATCATACAGATGTCATCTGCATAGTCTAGGTCTTCAAGTGTGTTCTGTAAATCCCATACTATGTCACGTTTTGCATTATTTACTTTGGTCATCACCATGTCGAGAACTATGTTAAATAGTACTGAGGAAAGAACTCACCCTTGTTTTACCGGTCTTCACCGGTATTGGCTCGCTTGCTTGGGCCTTGTGTGAGATTCGACAGGTTGAGTCAGTGTATAGTTTTTTCACGAGGTTTATTATTTTTGTTGGCACTGAATTTTCGTGGAGGGCTTCCTAAACTGACTCATGAGAGATACTGTCAAATCCTCTTTTAAAGTCAATAAAGAGCGCGATTGTTCTATAATAATACGCAGGGTGTTTATTTGTTCGATACATGACCGGTGAGGCCTGAAAGCTGCTGGTTCTTTCCGCACTTTGGAGTCTAGATGGGGTTTTATTCGTGCTAACATGATTTGTGCCATTACTTTGTTTATGACGTTTAGAAGCGTTATTCCCGCCAATTTTGACATTCCAACAGGCTCCCTTTCTTTGGGAGCTTGATTATTAATCCGTCTTTCCACCTATCTGGGAATTTTTCAGAATTCCATGCTTCCAGTATAATCGGGTGCATAACGTCTGTTATTGTTAGCGAACATGCTTTCAAGACCTCAGGTGGTATGTTGTCGGGTCCTGCTGCTTTCCCAGATTTTAGTTGCATTATGGATTACCTGATTTCGCGTTTGGTTGGTGGATCTGTGCTTATCCTAGTCATTACGAGGGGCTGTTCTTGTTGTAGCTATCCTTCTTTCGCTTTTTATCTATTTTCTAATGGCGGGTCAAGTATTTCAGCAAAATATCCCTGCCATCTTTTTAGCTGCTCTTCCTATGTATATAATGTTTGGCCGGTCTTGTCTTTAACAGCTGGGCAGTCATGTGTGAAATATTTATTTGCTAGTTGCTTTGTTATTCTGTATAACTCTCTGTTATTTTTCAGTTCTGCTGCAACTTACGCTTTTTGGGCTAATTCTTCTACCCATTTTCGCTTGTCGCGCCTGGCACTCCTTTTAACATCGATATTTGCGTCCCAACACATGTAGCGACAAGTGCACCGACTTACTTGCGACGACTCTAAACTTCTTTCAGGCTCCAGTTTACATAAAATCTGACACAGTGTATAAATAATGTAACCTGAAAATAGGCATGCACAAAAACATGGGGAAATCATAAGGCATCTTTCAATAAACCGATCTATTGGTTTACGCACATGTGAATAAAATCGTTACACATCATGAGAACATACCATATCATAATATATGGGTTAAACTATACCCAGCTGGGGACGCTTTATCTCTAATGACTAATTATAAATACAGCGGAGGCCGTCTGCGGGCCGGCAAACAAGAATGACCATTTATACATTTAACACAAGCCGTCTGCGGGCCTGTGACAATGTATGACTAATTTAAATGCAAAGAAAGCCGTTTGTGGGGCTGTGATCATGTATGACTAATTTAACTACAGCAGAAGCCGTCTGCGGGCCGGCAAACAAGAATGACTATTTATAAATTCAACACAAGCCGTCTGTGCGCCTGTGACAATATATGACTGATTTAAATGCAACGAAAGCCGCCTGCGGACCGGCAAACAAAAATGACTCTTTATAAATTCAACACAAACAGTCTGCGGGCCTGTGACAATGTACAACTAATTTAAATGCAACGAAAGCCGTCTGCGGGCCTGTGATCATGTATGACTAATTTAACTACAGCGGAAGCCGTCTGCGGGCCGGCAAACAAGAACGACTATTTATACATTTAACACAAGCCGTCTGCAGGCCTGTGACAATGTATGACTAATTTAAATGCAAAGAAAGCCGTCTGCGGGCCGACAAACAAGAAGGACTAATCATAAATTCAAATACAGCACCCTACCTTAATTAACGGCTTTGCTTGAAAGCTACGTCGGTCGAAAGCGGGGGGCTCATCGCTAGAGTATATGGGCTGAGGCTTGAAACTGTGGGTGGCATGCTGTCCAGAGAATCCCCCGTTGTTATCAGGGAAAAAAATGCAGAGCCCACCTGGGCAATGACGAAAACTGCGGGGCCTGAAGTTCGCTTGCTTAAACGGGATTCCAACATGTGTTGCCTTCCAGGCTTACAAGAAGAAACAAGCAGCATCGGCCATCGGCAGGACAACGACACTCACGCACCCCAAAACAAGACTTTCTACTCTTACGGCCTGTTCAGAACTCTTCAAGCGCAAACCGCCTCCGCGCCCAAAAGGGCTTGGGGCGGTACCAACGTGACGCTATATCAACTGTACTCAGTGGCGGCCGGTGACTAACTATCTCTAAACCGACGCCACGCGGTCCCAGACAGACGCGCTCGCCTTGCGACGAGCAGGTGGAGCCGGTTAGTAGCATGATCTGTGCAGCTGTGGCCAATCACGGGGCGAGAAACAACCGCTTGACGAACTTTCCAGAACAAAGTTGTGTTCGGAATCTTTAAAATTCTAAATAAACCAAGGCAAATAATTATGAACAAAAAGATTACAGCGGCCGTTACAGCTGCTTGCACACAAACTAACGAACTAAAACATGTAGAAATATGACTGGAAGATCTATATACACGCGGGATCAGGATAAACACTCCAAAAAGTCAAATAATTTATAGAATATAAAAATGTCCTGACAACAGAAAAAGAGTAAAGTGTAGAGCTTAGAACAGAATGTTCAAATTTGAAACCAATAAAGCACCCGCACCAAAACCAAAAAACCCTAAAATTGAATATGTTTTGCACGTGAAATAGTTTACGTAATATGTTGCAATCAAAATAGTACACACGCAAAGAAATAAATGAAGATTGATAGGTGAAATGGAAAATACTGATTTCTCGCAAAGCAAAAACTCTTCTTGCAACCGTCTTCAAAGACATTACCTTTAATACCAAAAGATGTCATTGAAATTGACGTTTCTGTTACTGATACAAGGTATATGTTCCTAAGCTGGGCATTTTAATTGCTAGGTTTAAAAATACTTTTATGTCTGAGGCACCAAAAGTCGGTTCTACTTGATCGCCTATAGATTTACTATTCACACAACTTTCACAACACAGTCTGCAGTCTTTTATTCGTTGCAAAATATTTAACGTGAAATTAAGGCGAAACGTAAATCACGCTTTGGGTATTTTCACTCACGTTCACGGCCCGATTCTCAAATATTACTCACGTTTACGACAGGACCCGCCGTGATCCAGCATGTCCCGACAGTTTTCAAGTCATGCGCCCATTCCTAGTTTGAAGCTTTGTCTTGAGAATCTTCTTCGAATTGTGTCACTTTACCTCCTGTAGCATCCAAGAGCGAGTAATGTTGGCCACTGCAACTTCGTCTCGATCCTCTGACGATGATTAAGACCCTTTTTAGTTTTTATGGGTATTCCGTCGAGACTGAAATTCCTGAAATTTCTTAAAGTCTGTTTTCAGTACAAGAAGGTATATGTTGCTAAGCTGGGCATTTTAACTTCAATGTTTAAAAGTACTTTTATGTCCGAGGCACCAAAAGTCGGTTCTACTTGATCGCCTATATATTTACTACAGACACAACATTCACAACACAGTCTGCAGTCTTTTATTCGTTACAAAATATTTAACGTAAAATTAACTCGAAACGTAAATTACGCTTTGGGTATTTTCACTCACGTTCACGGCCCGATTCTCAAATATTACTCACGTTCACGACGGGACCCGTTGTGATCCAGCATGACCCGACAGTTTTCACGTCATGCGCCCATTCCTAGTTTGAAGCTTTGTCTTGAGAATCCTCTTCGAATTGTGTCACTTTACCTCCTGTAGCATCCAAGAGCGAGTAATGTTGGTCACTGCAACCTCCGTCTCGATCCTCTGACAATGATTGAGACTCTTTTGGTTTTTATGGGTATTCCGTCGAGACTGAAATTCCTGAAATTTCTTAATGTTCCTTCTTCTGAACTCTATAATATCTTTGTGTATCGCTAATGTTGTTTTATAATGCCCCCTCTGAACCTATTTCGCTATTAATTAAATTGTGCCCCTTTTAAAGTTGTTTATTGTTATTATTTTTAATTAGCCAATCGCAAGCTAAAATTCCTGGTGTATTTAACCCCAGTTCATCCCTGAATATTATAAATTTTTTAAACATATATATGTCATACTTGCGGTTGTGTTAATTAAATAAAATGTAACTAAATACTATGAAAATTCATTAGTGGTATTTAGTATGTTATCCTACATATATACAATACAGCCGTACGCTACTATAATCAGTTTATTAATAAATCAGTCTTTATCGCTGTTGTCTGATGACATATGATGGTGTCTTGCGGTAGCTGTCTTTTTAATTCCCTAAGATTGTTTTTAGTTCCCAGAGTAAAATTTACTACTTTCACACAAGGCAATATTTTGAAAGAATTTTTTGAACGTATTCTTGAGAAATTGTCCAATGGTTGATATTTCGAGATCTTTATGAATCTGGCTATTCCTTACACACCACTGAGCGTTTGCTTTTACACATAAAAGTTTGTTTTGTATAACTTCAATTTCATTTATATTAGTTTTGGAGGCTGCCGCCCAAATTGGACATGCACAGGTTAGGTGGCATCGCTGTGTGGTGGAAGTGATAAAATTTCGGATATGTAAAAGTTTGTGATTACGAGGAAAAGCAAGTGAATTAATGAGAAGAAGAACCAAGGGGACAAAGCAAAAGTCAAAAATAAACTGTTATTATATATTTCCTAGCTAAGGCGCCGCACTAAGAAGACGAAAGAGCAGTCAAGTGAAAGCGAATAGAGGCAGTTTTATTTGAAGAACAACAGATTGTACTAAACAGAGGTAGATTGCGGAACAGAAATACCACTGAAATAGTTAGTGGGTAAGGAAGCTATGACGGAAACAGATCAAGCATTGTACAATAAGATATTAATAGCTTTAGATATACTGAGATGGTATTGAGCCCGCTACTCAACCCTGCTTGCAGCACAACAAATAAGTAAGACAAGTCATATACCACAGAGTTGGGGTAGTTCATGCAACTGCAAGATTGAACTTCAATTTCAATCCGTAATTACATTTACAAAGAAATGCTTGTAGAAATGAGTTTATTTGAGTAAAGAAGGCAAATAGCAGAGCTCGTTTTTTATAGATTGGAGTCGATAATTCTAAATTAGCCAAAAATAAGAGGTTTGTGCAAAGTTAAAGCCGAACCAAAATAAATAGAACTGTCACAGAAAGGTTTAGAATATGTGCGTGTTAATTGAAGCGTAGATGTCAGAATAATTAAATAGGATATGTTTATGAGCATTTTAAATAAAGGTAATTGAAGTAGAATTATGATAATACGTTGCAACTAGCATAAACCAAACATAACAGGGCAATTATAATTATGGTACAGCAATATTAGAAAATTTGGAGAAAAGCGAACAGTTAAGAAAATTACAGGAAATGGACACAGCAGGATGTGAAACAAAATTGGAACAAACAAGTCAGTGTAATTACGTGAGTGATAAAGACAATTTACATAAAGCAAAGTGTAGTGGCGTTATGAGACAATATAAAACCGAATTGAAACGACAATAATTTAGAAATAAAAATTTTTGTACATAATTTTAATTATAAGTTAAATTTAGTTAAGAAGTTATTGTATTCTATTTGGTCAATTTTCGTTTTGTATAACTTAGATAGGCAATTGTTATTAACAACTAGTATCGGGAGAGAAAATTACTGAATGACAACCAGTTTTTGTGCTATCTGAAATTTACATATTTTACCTAGCAAATCATTAATTTCATCGATAAAAAGTACACAGCGTGTTCAGTAATTGTTCGTGCACCTGTGAGAATGTGGGGAACATTTTCCCTCACCAAAAATAATTTTTCATCGTGACTACATTTCGAGGACCTCGGGGAAGCCAACGCAGTTCCCGAACATCAGCCAGGGCACATTTTGAATTCTTGAGCCCAAGATTTTAGCAGCAGCATACCAGCACAGCGTATAGGAAGCCCCCACAACGCTAACAGCATCGCAGGACCCCGTATCCGGCAGATATCACCAGGAGGTGCAGTCCGAATGAGCTGCCGCAGCTTTCATCGACAAGGTACCAAATTTTACTAAAAGTAACGGTGTTAGCAACCGGAAATTCGCATGACTACTAGAGCAAACCTTCATAAACGAGACCCAGGCAGAGTTTAGCATCAATCAAAAATCAAATATCCAGTAATTGCCATAATCAAGTTTGAGGTTATGTTGATCCCATAGCGACGCTCCAAAAACACAATTTAATGTTGTAACAACGAAGTGGAGGGTTTTTTGCCTGCAAACAAATGAGAATCAGTGACGCTAGGAACGCGATAATTCAAAATTTTTCTTATAAATCGCCCATAAAACACCTTTTACTAGTTTAAATCACAAAAACGAAACACTAACCAAAATAAACCGATTTGTGCTAGGAGTTTGACAGAAATTGTGTCTGCGCGCTCGAGTTAAATTTATATTCCACGAGTTTAATATTAACGTTTCAGGGAAACCAGCTTTGAGATATGAGTCATCTTGCCTACCGAGCTAGCCTATGTATGATTAAATTACAGATGGATGAAGTATAATAAAGGGCACAATACTGTTTACTTTATAGATAATTAACGAACCCAGTGAGTATTTTTTAGTAAGTCGAAATTTGACCTAAATAAAAGAATATTTGCAGGTAGTGGTAATTGCTATTTATTTTATCATCTTTATTATAATATTACAACACAGATCAAACCATTGCAATACATACCAAGGAACTGAAAGCTGGTATACAGCGTGCAAAATAAACTATTGGAACCGAAGGTAAACGCACCAAAGATAAAATTACCTCAATTGAAAATAAATTCAGGAACGTTGAGAAAGACATACTTTTCCTCCAACGAATCACTAGAAGAAACAATGTTATCATTTTTGGACTAACGACAGAAATATAATATAATGAGCTGCTAGGCCTAGAAGCGTTTATTAAAAAATTAAAGCTAGTTATCAGTTGGGAAGGATATTCACTGGAGCAACTGAATAGTGCTATAGAACGAAATATAGAAAATACCGAAAAAAGTGATGCTGGTTTTATAAGAGGGACAACACCAGTTCCTACCAAAACTATTCAAACCAACAGCGCACCGTCAAAATCAACACCCTACAAAAGGCAATAGCAGGCATACAAACAATTCGTAGAAGTACTGGCAGAAATCAATATAAAGACCCAACCCGATAATTGCCCAACAGCAGTCGGTGATCGCAATTCAGAATACCCCAAATACAAAAGACAAGACTACAGCTACATGAACAATGAATCCAGAAGAATTAAGACCTGGATCATTCTCTTATAATGGAGAATTGAGACAATCGGCAAGAATTAGTAAGATTACAGATGAAACAAATATAAAAACTAAAAAATTGTAACACCATTTGTAATATCTCACTAATTATATATTACATTATATATTATAATTAATACTGGTACATACTTCAGTTGAGATAGCAAACGATGGGTCCCCTGCTAATAATTTATTGACGAAACCCCTGAAACATATATTTTGAAGTACGTTCACGAACTAAAGAATGACTATAACATAAATAATAACAAAAAAACTCTAAAATTCCACAACAAAACATTAGAAGTGTCGACAAAGACATTGATCAACTCAAAATAACAATTAGCGAAGCAAAAATAGATTTTGAATGTATTATTCTAAGCGAAACATTGGAAAATACACAGTTCAAGTGCTTATAACATAGGTGGCTATAAAACTATTTACAATTAAAGTAGATTGAATCTAGCAGATAGAGTATTAAGAGCCTTGCCATACCTCAGCGACCACAAATGCGCAGTGGACCAAGGGAGAAAAGTCTAGAGCGAGACGCCAAATGGTGTTTTCAGTACAACCTAAACACTTCAGGCTAGCTTGCAGGTGCGAAATTTAAAATAGGTTGTGTCAATATGTCGTTTTTATTTGATAAAACTGTTTTTTATAATAAACGCAAATATAAGTAGATAAAGAACGCAAAAACTAACTTATAAACACGAAAATAGCAAACGATATCAAACGCAACAAAATCGCAATGATATTTTCAGGTTGGTCTGTAGCCTTGCTTATGACCTATTTACAGAATTTCGATCACTGCGCAGGGTCGCTGAGATATGGCAAGCACCCTAGTTTATATCAAAGAAAATCGAAGTTTTGTAAAAATCTATTTAGAACACGAAACCATAATATACTCGAAATTAATCTTCCCATGAACGTAAATTAATTTTTATAATTAATTTTTTGCAGTTTATTGCAGTCCCAATTCCAGCACTCCAGAATTTAATGAAGATTTTAATGGACTCCTTAATGGAGTAAACAGCAAATTTGATTATTCTCTAATAATTATCGATATAGACATAGATCTGCTAACAAATGAACATTCTACAAACAGCTATCGTACTACAATGACACAACATGGTCACTTACCTGTTGTGAATAAGGCGACAAGAATTGATAGACATCAGAAGAGTTGTAGAGAAGACATATTAAGTGTATAAAAATATTATTTCTGTCAGAAAAAACTCCAATAACTGATTACATACTACCAGTAATAACGCAAACTGATATCACAGATCATTTCATGGTTTTTCTTCAAATAGTCTTTCCTCAATGTCAAACAAATAGAAATTCAGCGCATGCTACTAATAGCTTTAAAATCTGTATAGATTAGATTTTTAGAAATGAATTAAAGAAAATCTACTGCAATGAAGTAGAACATGTAGAAACAAGCTTTGAAACATTTATAACAACTATAAAAAATGCCATGCAACAATGTAAAACTACAGTTAAAATCAGCAAAAAAAAACAAGAAGAGGAAAACCTGGATAAGACTTCCATCAATAGAATAAACTGGCTATATCATTGTCTGCTAAAACAACCTGATAAAGAAAATCTAAGGCAAGATTATACTTCCGGAACCGACTAAAAATAATCTTATAAAAGGTGAAAAAACAACTTTTACAGAAAAAATTGATCAGGATAGCAAAAACCAAGCTACATTGCGGAAGATTGTGAAGGAAGCGAGAAGAGAAAGTGTACCTACAGCAAAAACCAACCATTAAATCGAGAAATAGTAACACTCTTTAAAAACAGTTAACATACCCTTGTCTGTAGCATGAATTACTGCACTTGCATTTCAAATATCCGCTTTTTTCCGCATGTTTTATTTAAAAATTGGAAATTCCATGCTCCCTTGCCAAATTCAAATACCGGTGCTTTCCATGCGTTCTAGTATAATAGAGTTTTTATAGTTCACACGTGTGCGACGCGGCCCAGATGGCCGCTGACATGACGTTGTAAAACTGAGTCTGGTGGGGTAAGTCCCGTCTTCAAAAAAACCCGTCGAGACAGATTTATCACGGTGTACCGCTTTTTTTAAACTGATCTTTTCGAACTTAAGTTGTTTAAAAGAAATTATTTTCATTATAACTAAGATTACACTTTTTGGGCAGTATCAAACCCCTTTTTAACATAATGTTTTTTTTTCATTTATTTTGGTGCAGAAAATGGCTTTCCGTATAAAGGAGGCAAATCGTGTTCTGGTCACAACTAAACCATAATGTGTACCATCTTTGAGGAAAATTTGGTTGAAATCGCATAAAAACTGAAAAAGATACAAGGGTGTTAACTCTTAAATGCCACGCACAGTAGAATAAAACGTCTTTAGATTTCATTTTCAGACTCCTGCGAACAGCGAATGACAGTAGATATACTGTGCCTTGACCAGAGCTGGGCAAATTACGTTTAAAAAGTAATTCAATACTAATTACCAATTACCGCCCAATGTAGTAATTTAATTATCATAAATTCAATTACTCACAGAAAATAGTAATTTAATTACCAATTACTTAGTAATTGTAATTGTACAACATCAATTACTTTTTCAATTACTTTCAATATAAATTATTGTCATATAGTTGTATTTAGTAGAATTTTCTTGCAATTTGCAACTATCATTAGTGTAATCGTAATCTAAAAATGCTTAATTTTTATGTTTTGGTAACTATAGTAACCTAAGTACTTGATCACTCTTGAAGGTTTTTTGATAATTAAATCTTCTAGCTACATGCACTGTTCACCAAAACCAAAAGTTTTTAGGTTGTTTTGATGTAAGATGTAAGTAAATAAATAAATCAAGGATAACAATTATACATGGTGTCCCAAAAAATGGGACACCAATTTGGCATAGATTCCTTAGGTTATAATAAACCGATTAAACCTAACATACCTTAGTACAAAGTCCATTCAGTAAGAAGGTATAGGGACTTCGAAGTTCAAATTTATAATTTATTTTTATACTAGTTTCCACATAAGTTATCATTGAAGTTGAGCTTTTTATCACGATTATGAATTTAGTTGCCGAGACCCGTATGGCCAAAGCAAATAAACCACATAAGGATTGAAATGGAACTTCCAGTGTCCAGGTTTACATTGTTTTTTTAAATGGAGAAATCGCGAAATTACATTTTAACCAACTTTTATAGGTTATGTTGACGTCGGTTGACGTTTACCTATCGCCCAAGTGCCCACAAAAAGTTATAAAATAATTGATTACTTTACTGCCAATTTAAAAAAAACTCAAATGTGAAATGTCGATTTTCATTTTGGCTAGATTTTGTAATAATATTAGAAAAAATAGCACGCTGAATATGTTATAAAAGTGATTTTTTCATGTTCGTGATAAATTAATCCACTCCCTTTGCATCACTCGCTCGTAAATTAAACGTTGAAAAACTTTCACTTTTCTTAACTTGTAGAACAATCTACTACTAAATATGCCTAACATGAGGCTGAATGACGAAGATATGTAACTTATTGGAGCATTGGATTTCTTAAGTGTTTGACAGCAAATTGCTATTTAGATTTTGTAGAAGAACGATCCAATTGGCGCAACTTGAGCATATTTTTGTTGGCTCAGTTCGAAAATACTTTTTTTACCCCTTTATACAAAAGTGACATTTTTTGTAGCCTGTTAGGGGTTTCCCGAAAATATACGTTTGGTTCCCTGGTTGGTTTCCATGATAGTGGGAGGAAATATAATACATTGACTGCTGTTGCCGTTAGAGACGGGAGACAATGTGATTATGATTAATAATAAATCAACTAGCCTCCTGGTTTTCATATTTAACTATTTTTGAATGCAGCTGATTACAAGATAAAGTCTCATCATAAAATGTAAAGGTGTTGTATGTATAACTCTGGACTAAAACGGCATTTCATCCCTTGCATGATTACAATCGATTAGGTACTGTTCTCACAAACTCTAAAGAACTAAACTACATCTGCGGGAGGGAATGGTACATTTTCCTCCTTAGTAATACAAATAGATATAAAAAATGTGTTAGGTAACTTCTGAAATTTTAAAACAAAATATAAATTTGATGTTGATCTGTAACGTTTCGCCCAACCGGAACGCGTTTTTCTGAATTAAAATTAATTCGCGCATTCTCCCCTAGCGATTTTTACTTTTCTCATCAAAGTTTGAATCTTTAGAACGCCCGACCAGCGATAAAAATACGTCATCGAAGAAGCGCAGGTCACCGTTTGCTCCGTTCTCCCACTCAAAATGTCCGAAGTGGTTGCCAGATGCACGAAGCACGAAGAGGGGCATAAAAGCTGCTTCTCAACCGATTCACAAGGCATTCATTTCCGAGATTCCCTCCGGAATTCTCAGCATTCATTCCAGCATTCACCCAGTCCCAGATCATCCCCAATCCTGTCCGTCCGGTCCGATTAAGAGAGAATTCTTTCCTCACACTTTGAAATCCTGCATCCTGTGTTTTCCTGTAGTTAAGTCGAACCGAAGACTCCAAACTAGGAGGCCGTGTTTCTAGCTAAAACCCGAACGATTCCTCGTCCTGAAAGCCAGTTCCTGGAGGCGACGACCTCTATCGAGGACCACTTTATTGATTTGCCCTGTTAATATTATAACCTGAATTCAGCCTAAATTTTTAGCCCACGCTCCGTCAACAAATATTTGTAACAATTTCCTGGAAGACATGTTGGAGGCGACGATTCGTTCACGAAGCCGTTTCGCATGCTTCTCGTAATAATTAAGCCAGTTTATTGTGGCCCGGCACATCGCTAATCTTAGATGCCGTTTAAAGTTGCTTTTAATATTTGTTGACTGCAGAGATTTGCTCACCGATCAACCAAGATATTACAGCATCTCCGGAGGGCAAGCGCTGTGCAGACGTTTTCCCGACGTCCGCTCTCGACTCGAAGCTGAGCCTTAGGGGAAAGCCACCGTCGACTTTTCATTCTTTCACACCCCGCACAAACACAACACCAACTTCACAGGGGGCTTGCCGAATCTTTCGCACGACCCGGTGTTTTAAGTAAATAACCTGACATAGCCGAATTAACCTATATTTGCAGTTACACGTGCCTTTGACATTGTGACCGAGATTCAAGTTTAACGGTTGGCATCCCTGGGACTAATTTCGACGGCCCGATTGCCTGACCAGTGACGTCCTGTCGATCTACCAGGGCTCAAACTGTAGGGCCACACACCCACGGATGTATTACGGGTTACAGTGACACTGGGTGTTTGCAACAGCATGTCTCGTATATCTACCAATTTTATTGTAAAATACCTTTTATTGGATAAAGCCTATGTATGTAAATAGATTTTGAACTATAATTAAACTGTCTAAAATTATCCTGGTGTTTATTTGCTGGTCTCATAGTGTATATCTGTCTGAACCAAATTAACTTCGACTGAGAGAGCTACCCAATAATGATTAATTAATTCAACTCCCTTATTGGCAGAAGGGCGGAATGTTACAGATCAGGGACTGTTGAAAGTTGACAGATGACTGATAAGCTTAGTTGAAAGCGGCTGATTGAAATAAGAATTCGTATTTTAAATACAAAAACAAAAGACATTTGCTCAAGCACGTAACAATAAAGTCATTTTTACATTCAAGTGACCTTTATACCATGTGTTCAAAAAGAAATTACATAAGGGTTCCCCATGGTAAATAAAACTAATATCGACAGCAAGCTTTAGATATAGCAATTTTTAGAATTTGTAATCGTGATATCAGCTTATAATATAAACTTATGACAGCAACAACAGAGATGACAGTTAATGAATTCTAAAGCTTCCATGGCTAACCCTTAAGTAATTTCTTTTTGAACACACCGAATAAGAAAATTACTGTGAACGCTCGACAATTAAATTGCTTAGGTTGCTTTCATATTTTTGCTTCAAATTTTAAAATATTATTAACATCTTTTATAATATCTATTCATTTTAAGTTTAGGGCAATAAAATTTCTGAAATTACGTAAATTGGGTCACTATGCACTGTTCTTTTTTAAAACTAAGTGGAATTTTGTGTAAAATTATTAAGAAGCCAATATTTGAATGTTTCTTAATTAGCAAGGGGATTTTTAATAATAATCGAAGCTAACATGCTGCAGCAGTCCATAAAAATTATGCACTAGTGCCAGTATACAAAGCAGCAAATGAGCATTACAAGGCAAGAAAGCGACAAAGAATGGATAATTTACAAAATATTCAATGCAAGAATGCGTTAAACGTATGCAGGGGCGTTTTTAAACCAGTCATGGGATTTCGCAATTAGGTAAATTTTATTTATGTGTTTTAGGCTGTTTAAATGTTGTTATCGGATTTTGGCCGTTTAGTTCAACTCCTCACTCAAAAACGTAATTTTCTCGACGTAACGCCTGTTACACTTGCACGGCTGTATAACTTTATGCTAGTACATCGTTTAAAACAAGCAAATTGAAATGAATAAATAATTATTATGAACCAATATCGTCTAATGAAGCTATTTAAGATTATTATTTTACCGTACGTATTGTAATCTGTAATGTACTTATTGTTATAGCGAGTTACACTTAGCGTCTCTCACAATAAATATTACTAGCTACAAATACACGCACTAATGCTCGTGGACGCGTCATACTCGTACAAAATGCAGAAGTTGCTGTTATTCGACTTGTCAGAGGAAATAATAAATTAGGCTTATATTGCTCTGGGAACACCCTATTGCTTAATATGTAACTTAATAAGACCTTATCTTTTTTTTTGCATTCTGGAGATATCGAGGTCAGTAATTCAGTAATTGAGATACCACAAAATAATTTAATTACCTCGAGTAATTTCAATTACCACAAGTAATACAAATACCTATAAAGTAATTTAAATACTTTAGAGTAATTTTATTACACGAAAGTAATTGAGTAATTGAATGCAGTAATTACTTACTTTTAAAAAGTAATTTTCTAGTACTTTCTTACAAAGATGGCAATTCCCAATTACAATTACAGCATTTTGAAAAGTAATTCAATTCCAAGGCAAATAAACAAAAAGGAATTTAATTAGTAATTTAATTACAAAGTACCGCGTTAAGTTATCAACAGTGCACACTCTCACTTTAATCGTTTGCCCCTTTACTGATATCAACCGCTAAACTTAAACACCAGATGTGTAATTTAAAGACAATTATCATAATTCTAATGTTACCTGCAATTAGTTAGAAGTCACAACAAATTCTGCATATGCAGAATATGCAAGACAGCAACCAAAATATGCTTTTGCCTCAACCGCAATTTATCTATAATTAACAATATCCGGCATTTGGAAACCAGCAACCATTCCAATATGGATTGATGCCATTTACGCAGAACAATACCTTTGTACTGGAAAATCAATACCTTAACTGCATACCTACACCCCAAACCTACGCTAACGTAGATTCATTACTTTCCTCTGAATTAGCATCAAATCAAGCACCAAATAACTATCGACGAATCTGACGCATATACCCTGCACGAATGGCAACAAATTAAAAAACGCAAAAGAATTACTCCAAAACAATCGCTACATCAAAACAATGAAAATCAAACTAGCATTCAAAATAGATTCAGTACGTTGACTAACAGGAGCATCAATGAGACAGTCCCAAAACTTAGTGGAACCTCTGAGCAGAAAATAGTTAAACTTCCTCCTGTATTTATATATGGCGCAACCAACTACTATCAAATGATTGAAAATCTAACCCAAATCTTAGCAAGGGAACAGTACAACACTAAGGCACTGTCTAATAATACAATTAGATAAACACAAATACTACACTCACATAGAAAACTAGTCTCACACCTGAAGGACGAAGAAATTGCACACCACACCTACCAGTTAACGGACGAAAAAGCCTACAGAGTTATAATTCGAAACATGCAGCATACTACGAACCAAATTCAAGGTTGGCAGGTTAGGTTTTGCGTCAGTTTTGACACAGACTGACACAAAACCTATCCTGCTAACCTTTAATTTGATGAAACTGATAACTCCTGTGTCAGTTTCACCAACCTTGTTTTTCAATATATCATTAAATCTTAGTAGCCATGAAAAATTATCCAAAAAGTTTCGCTGTTTGCTCTACCCTTACTAAAGTATTATACAAGTACACTATTATACACTAGAGCCCTGTATATAGGTTACTAATAATAATAATAATAATAATAATAATTTATTGTCCAAAACCAATACAAACTGGTGTAAGACTAACTAAATGACAATACAAAGTCACACATGATCAATACATAAATTGCGTGTATACTGTAACAATTGAAGAGTAGCTAATGGTCCAAATATTCATCTATTGTATAGAAATTGTACATTAATAGGTAATTATAAAGTTTTTTCCTGAATGTTGCTAGGTTCTTAAGCGTTTTTAGAGAGCTAGGCATCTTGTTATATAACTTTATACCAATATACCTAGGACTCTTTTCATATTTTGCAAGAGAATGTAACGGCAGAATTAGCTCATTGCAATTCCTCGTACTGTAGTCATGGTTAAAACTAATGGTGGCAAATGATTCATAACTCCGCTTTACATAACATAATGTTTCCAATATAAATATACAAGCTAAAGGGAGTACTCGTAAATGATGGAAGAGTTGGGCAAACAACAGGATACATTTTGATTGGTTTGGATCACTTTTTACAAGGCATGTGTCATATGAGTGCCTTTCTTACACATTTTGTAACATGTTACGACCGATAGTTTCACACTTGCAAATCTAAATTTTAACTAAATTGGCCATATATTCCTCTAAGTCGGTTTTAGAGATCCTAAGAACGATCAATGCTCTGAAAACTCTCCCATAAAAAGCGAGTTAGTAAGATTAGTTCCCATAACCTCTTCGTTTGAGATATGTCAAATATCTAATTTGGATCAAATATGTATGTCAAATCAGGCTGTTTGTCCAACTCTTAGTAAGCTATATACAGGATCTCTACCATACACCATTACTCTACGCCACCTAGTCGTGAAAAACCCGTTATTATTGGAAAATATCCAGTACACATTAAAAACAAGCTTTAGAAAAAAGGAGAGCCAGAAATACATGGCAACGAACTAAGCATCTAACTGATACAAGATAAAAACATTCAACGAATACATTAGTAACCTCTCCCCCTATGAACATGAGGAGTATACGTTATGAAAAGCCACCAGTAGATTCAAACGCCCCAGAAATCCAATGAAAAAGCGTAACTGTTTGCGAATCACTTATCAACCTCATCCCCCGGTTGTTACACCTACAGAAGACAGTGAAATATTAAACTACCTACGGGTTCCCATTCAACTAAGCCCACCACTTTAACACGTTACTTCTGCAGAAATAAAAAACGCGATCAAGAACCTAAACAATGCCAAAGCGCCAGGATATGACCTTATAACTGTAAAAGTTCTGAAAGAACTGCCCCACAAGGCTATAATGGCCCTAACTCAAATATTTAACACTGTCATAAGGCTACAATATTTTCCCATACAATAGAAATTTGGCCAAATCATTCTTATTTTGAAACCGGGTTAACCATGTTGCTTCTTCTATCTAACGTCTTGGAGAGATTGATACTGGAAAGAATGACACCCATAATAGAGGATCAAAAACTAATACCTCAACACCAATTCGGTTTCAGACTGCAACACCCCACTATAGAGCAGGTACACAGAGTAGTTGAAGTGATAGAACAAGACTTTAAAGAAAACAGATACTGTGTTGCGGAGTTCCTAGATGTCAGTCAAGCCTTTGAGCGAGTCTGGTATCCTGGTTTATTGTACAAAATTAAACAGTCACTGTCTTTCCAATACTACTTTCTCATTAAATCCTACCTCAGTCAAAGGTACTACCAGGTCAAGCATGCAGAAAGCCTGTCTAGCTTCCACCCAATTAAAGCCGAAGTCCCTCAGGGTGGCGTCATGGAACCCACATTGTGCTTAATATTTACAGCTGACCTTCCCCACTACGAAAAAGTAGTTACGGCCGCATAAGCGGACGACACAGCTTTATTAGTATTTCACAATGATCCAACTCATGCATCGACTATACTACAAAGCTGCCTCCACAACTTGCAAGCATGGCTAGACAAATGGCGTATAAAAATAAATGCAACAGAATCTACAACGTAGTCACGACAAAGCATGGTACCGCTTCTCTCTCTGAACGGCATCCAAATACCAATCAAGAACTATGTAAGATATCTTGGTATGCATCTAGACAGGCGGCTGACGTGGAAAATCCACATCACCAAAAAGAGAAAAGAACTAGACATGAAAATGAAGAAAATGCACTGGCTAATGGGACGAAGAACTAAACTATCATTAAAGAGCAAGCCTGGCAACGGGATACATCCCGTCTGTCTGAAAACAATTTAGAATTGTCTTCATTCCCAAACCTGGAAGAGACTCTTCTCAGGCGAAGTCATATAGACCTATCAATCTATCTTCCTTTATGTTAAAGTTGATAGAGACACTGATTGAAAGACACATCAGAAAGAGCTTTCCCTCAGGAAGCCTATTTCATCCCCATCAACATGCATATCAATCGGGGAAATCATGCGAAACTGCTCTTCACCAACTAGTGCGGAGAATTGAGGAGGCAATTAACTACCAAAAAATTGCACTGACAGTTTTTATTGACATTGAGGGAGCATTTGACCATACCTCCTTCGTGTCAATGATAGCTGCAGTAAGAAACCGTATGGTAGAAGACACCATCTGCAGGTGGATCAGTAACATGCTCCATGACAGAAAAATTCAATCAACCCTTTCTGGTGAGACAATGGAGGTAGAAGCTGCCAAAGGATGCCCACAGGGGGGAGTTTTGTCACCCCTGTTGTGGAACCTGGTGGTGGATGAGCTCCTAGTCGAACTAAATAGGGAAGGTTACTACACCCAGGGGTATGCCGGTGATCTGGCAATACTCATCTCGGGGAAATTTGATAACACAGTCTCAGAGATTATGCAAAAAGCTCTAAGAATTGTGGAGAGGTGGTGCAACAAAGAGAGCCTAAGTGTAAATCCGCAGAAAACGGTACTGGTTCCATTTACTAGAAGAAGGAAATTGGACAGGCTAAAACTGCCAAACCTTTTTAATGAACAGCTGCAAGTGAGCCAAGAAGCTAAATAACTGGGCATAATCCTGGATGCTAAGTTAACCTGGAGCTCACACATTCGAAAAATTGGGACTGGGGACTTAAGCCGAGCATGGTACACTGGCTGTACACTGCTGTGGTGAGACCTATGGTATCCTATGGATCGCTGACCTGGTGGCCAAAAGTAGAACAAAAGCAAGCAAAACTGGAGCTTTCGAAACTCCAAAGGCTGGCTTGCCTATGTATAACAGGGGTGATGAGAAGCACTCCAACTGCAGCCATGGAAACCCTGCTAAGCCTTCCTCCCCTAGATATCATAATCAAGGCAGAGGCAAGGATGGCGGCGTATAGACTGAACTATAATGGAAACTGGCAAACCAGTTTCGTCTCTGGTCATACCAGAATAGCCAGCAATATCATTAATCCATTACTAGAAATGAGCAGTAACACAATGCCTATCAGGCATAACCTTAATAAACCCTTTTACATTTAGCTAGAATGGAACGAAGGGCTGGCACAAAGCCGTAGTCAGGAAGGAAAACCAGTCGGGTATACAGACGGATCCAAAACTGATAACGGCACTGGAGCTGGGATATATGGGGAATATCCCCATTTTGAAGCCTGTGCATCTTTGGGGAAGCACGCAACAGTATTCCAAGCCGAAACTCATGCCATAGACATTTGTCTACAGGAAAACATAAAGAGGAACTATCAAGACAAAGATACCCTTGTCCTAACTGATAGCCAGGCTGCCATAAAGGCCCTAGCTAGCTACCGGATCAACTCGAAACTAGTCTGGGACTGACTTTAAAATCTAATAACCCTGGCAAACCACAACAAAGTAACCCTCATGTGGGTTCGGGCCATAAGGGGATAAAAGGCAATGAAAAAGCGGATGCCCTCGCAAAAGAGGGAACAGAAATAGCATTTAATGGTCCTGAACCAGTATTTGGAATCTCCAAAACCTCTGCTCGTGGCTGGTTGGCTGGGTGGATAAAAAGATAACACCATAACCACTGAAACCATGTCAATGGATTAAGACACA